>CM053783.1:259303275-259880775 GCA_028749045.1 Cupressus sempervirens
TAACCTTGATATAAAGTAAGGGGGCACATTATGTAATGCCCAACTAAGGGATCCAAAGAACTAACCAAAAGTTTTACTAGGCAAGCTATAACATGTACAATAATTTACATAAAAAACATAAGAGATTACACTCCTTAACAATTCCTTAATGAGCACAATTATATTTCATTTTAAAATAATTATAAGTACTAGAAGTAAAATAAATAACACATCCACATGAAAGAATACCTACAAGTTCAATCCATTTAAATAATATACATTTGTTTTGAATACCACTTGGCAAATTAATTTGGAATGCACAATCATCAATAGTACATGTCATAGGGTATGAAAGGCTAAAAGAATATATATTTATAAAATAGTTTACATCATCCATTTGTGATCCATGAAACAAAGTACAATACAATAACTAAAATCATTAAATACTAAGTTTTGTGTTTGAACCCCTTGCCAAGGTGTTATATTATTAAATACTTAGTTATATGTTTAGGGTTTTATTGTACAATTATATGGTTAGGTCAATGTTGAAGATAAGTACAAATATAGTTAGTTTTATGGTTTACAAACTAATCTATAATTAATCAGTAGTTATTTTAAATCAATATTTATTGGTAATTACATGTTTAAACAATGAATTTACATCTATAATCTAATCATTCAACATTGTAATTTACATATTAAATACATTTCAAAACATCTAAAATAATGATTTTTAAATGAACATCTATGAAACTATTATTTAAATTAACAGATACAAGAATCTAAAGATAATACTTATTAAAAATAAAAATTTACAATTTTATGTATATTAAAACTGAAAAAAATAATAAATTGATGGTATATAAAATGTAAAACTGAAAATAATTAACTAAAATAGTACAAAACATAATAAAATACCAGGTATGTCAAAAAATAGTAGTAGGGGGCAATCAGTAGAGGACAAAAATGAGCTCCCATATTGCTCTGAAATTGGGTTCCCATTTTCTAATTGGTGAAAATGACACCCAAACTAGCTAAAAAGGGGGTATTTGTAACTCTTTCAAATTGGGTACCTGATATTTTAGAAATCGGGTACCCGATTATTCAAAATTGGGTTCCCCATTTTTAAGTGGTTCGGGCACATGATCCACTTTTTAAAATTTGGGTACCTAATTTCTTAATCATGGCTTAGGTACCCAAAGCACGATTTTAGAAATGGGCACTTGATTCTAAGAAAATTGGGTACCCAATTCTGAGAGGTCCAATTCTGCGGATTTGACTTCTACAGAATTGTGACCCAACTTTTTTATTATACCCTATTAAGTTATTCCTCAAGGTTTTCTTTTTTCATATTGAAGATATGTTGTCATAAATTACAACATCCAATGTATACCTTAGCCAAATTCGCAATAATCTCCCCTTATGACATTGATGGACACATATGGGAAAATTGGCTAAGTCTCAAATGCTTGCAATTACAAAACTTTACAAAATTTTCCTAAACAAAATTTACAAAATTTCAAAAATTGTGGATCATGAAATTTTAGCCTTCTTTCCTTATATCTCCTAATCATACTATGTAACTCCCCCTTTAACTAATCTCCCTTTCATACATATCTATACAATATTCAATCTATTTCCTTATCTTTTTCTACCATTATCTCTATCATGCAACTATACAATTTCCTTATCTTTCTCCCCCCCTTTGACATCAATGTAAAAGGTGCAAAAACTTATGTACATATAAAAATTGTATTACCTTTTCTTCATGCTAAATTTGAGACTCCAAATAGACAATCTACAAATCTTGTCTTCAAGCTCTCAAATTATTTTTGCTAGTTGACCTTTACTACCTTTAATATGTTGAGTAATGCACATAGCCTATAGGATGCCACCTCTACTATATTCAAAACTATATACACAAATTCTCATATGATGTCTTGGCTATAAGGCATTCTTCATGTTTCTTTTTCACATTACTAATCTTAAGTGTCAAGTGTCCTCTTAGTAAAGAGAGCCTCGTTGTCACTCTCTCTTTCCTTAGTTGAAGGATTTTGATGTCATCATGAACTTCTGCAACTTATGCCTCAAGATCGTCAATGATTGTGTTTGGTTGCTACACTCTTGTTGTCAAAACTTGTAACTTATTTAGTTTAGCATTAAACTCATCATTTATGTACTTAATGTGATTGTATGACAAAGTACATTGTCCATATTGTTTCTTGCCTTCCTCTAGACATATTCTCAGTCCTTGATGCAAGCATCAAGTGTTTTCAAATAATTCCTTATATTTGTGCATCATTTTTTATCAGTGCTTGATTGGCTACCACCATTGCTAACTGAGTAAGTTCATCATCAAATGTACTTATCAACTTGACTGCTCTCTCCTAGGGACCATCATCTATTATCCTAATAGATAGAACTTCTTGCAACTTGTCTAATACTTCACTTAATGTTCCTTCTAAACTCTTTTTCTTCTTATCTCTCTCAAATAACTTACATAAGGATGATATCAAACCTTCTTGATCATCATCATCAGATAAGTTTTCTATAGTTCTTTCTAAAGCTATCTTACCTTTCTTAGGTGTGTTTTCTTCTTCTTCTTCTTTCTTCTTCTTCTTTTCTTGTTCCTTTCTTTTCTCTTCTTCTTGGCATCTTTTGTTCTGTTCTTCCTCTATTTTCTTTTGTTCTTACTCCTTTTTCTTTCTTTCCTCTTCTTCCAATCTCTTCCATTCATTGTCTTCTCTCTTCTTCTTTTTCTACTCATCCTCTTCAAACATCTTCTTCTTCTTTGCTTCTAAATTTTCTTCCTCTTCTTTTCCCTTCTTATTTTCTATTTGTTTCTACTTTTTATCGTCCTCTTATTTTATTTTATTCTCCTCTTCCTCTAATTTCTTTTTCTTTTCATCTTTTTTTTTTTTTTCTTCATCCTCTTTCTTCTTCTTCTTCTTCTTCTTATTTAAATATATCCTCTATAGTGTCTAAAGTGGTCCTTGTACATTCCACTTGCATGGTATTAGTGCCAATAGAGACTTGTGGAGTTGATTCTAACATTGTTGTTGTCACTTCTATTACTCCCTCTTCTTGGCTTGGTGTACATGTTATGAAATTTACAATTTCTATCTCAGTCTTTCTATTCACCTCTTCATAATTGCCACCTAATAAAAAAATTGGTCTTCTTTCTTTTTCATTGGCAAGGGTTCAATACCCTTCATTATTTTCTCCATGTCATTATTACTTTTTAACTCACACAATGTTCTGATATGATTCTCTCTTATTCCTCTATTGTCATCTATTACTCTCCTATTTTTGTTAATCAATCTATTATACACCAAATCTTGTGGTATATCCTTCTATATATCTGAAACTATTTCATTTGCTAATATCACATGCCTAAATATAACATTCTGTAATGGAAATCTATCCGTATTACTATACAAAATTGTTATTATCAATGATTTTCACATTTAGATTTTAGATTTTTGATTTCCATGGTTTCTTACCCAAAGATTTCTTTACTTCTATTTCAAATTTTTGAATTGGATTGTCCTTTGTTTCATCTATTTCCTCTTCATCTGATTCCAACATATAATGTGTCTTTCTTCTTTTTGCTAATCCAGTGAACATCTTCTTGGTTCTTTTCTTTGATAGTGAATCAGTAGGTTCTTAATTTACCTCTATTAGTCTAGCAGACCCCCTGGTTCAAGGAGAAACTACATTTTGCACTCTTGTTATACTCACTTCCTCTTCAGTTTTCTCCTTTTTTATTGGTAGTACAATAGTAGGTTGCACCTAGGATAATGCAACTTAAGGTACATGCACTGATGAATCTACCATTGTGATTCCTTCATCCACTAAAGGATTTTCCATTAGAATTTGTTTTTGACAACTAGCCTCCATTTCCATGTCTATATTCATTTATTATTTGTATTCTTTCCTTTTCATTGTTGATTATTTTAAGATTTTAGCAATCTTTTTCTCAACCTTTTTCTTGATATCTTTACCATGAAGTTCACTATGAACTTCCTTGAGTTTTTCTTCATAAGTCCCCCATCTAGGACATTTCACATCTCCTGATTGCATAAGTATCTTTACATAACCTTCTATTAATTATTTAGTCATTTCATAACCTATGGGATCAATGAACTTGACTCTTGGATTCACTAATTCCATACATGTAACACCTATTTATACCACAAAGAAAATGTCATCCTTGTATTCCTCAACCAAAGTAGGTAGGATTCTGAATCTTTGTTTCATCATAGGCTAAAAAATCATCTTTCTAGTTATGTCATGTGGCATTCTCTCCTCATATTTTTCCCTATAGTAATGAGTTATCATGCTCATTGTACACTTATCATTGTCCCATTCCTGGTTTAGCATACTAGGGAAGTTTCTAACTACTTGAAAGAAGTATGTCAATGAAGATTCAAATCTTAATACAACATTCCTAGCTTTCTTTAGGTTCTCAATGTTATCAAGTGACTTACACTTCACAATTTCACACATGTTTTACTTTTCCCTCTTGACTATCACAAGATAGGTTGTCTGAATGAATCCAATAGGCACTAAGTTTACTCTTGAACTATAATTTATCTTACATCCAATGTTCTTACTAATGACCCTTACATCTATTTTAGTTATCAAATCAATTCTCATATTTCTACCATCAGACTTAGTTTTCAAATTGGTCTCAACTAGATTCTTCACATTCTCCTCCTTTACATGATTACATCCTTCATTAATCAATCTAGTAAGTTTATGAATCATGTTATTGTCAATTATTAGAAGGATATCTTGTACCCAAAAGATACCCTCATGAATTCTACTTAGAATTATTCTTCTCCACTCATGATTATCAAAATTTATATAGAACATGTGCTTGATAATGTTTAAATCACTCAAATTTTCAAACCCTTGTTTCAATGATAGGTCACTATTGCACACCAGGTTTAAATCCTTGTGAATATCATTATCTCCAATACTTTCAAACATGCAATGTATGTAGGTTCTAATTTCTTCTATGTGTAATATACTCTATGAATATTGAGAAAATGATCATAAGGGATAATACTCCAATGAAATATAGGGATGATTCTTAAACTTATAACTAGGATGCTCACTTAGATCATAATCTATGGGATTTTCAATTGTATTGATTAAAAATTTGAATTGTAACTTCTCTCATGGTAAATACCTGATTTTTGTGTAGTTAGGGCTTCTTTTTTCTTGTACTTAAAAACTCTTTCAACTTCCCCTTGAATTCACTCCAAATTACTTGAACTCTTGAATGATGAAATGGTGCTCCATCAATCAATTTTGATCCTTAAATTTCTTCCAAGTCATTTCTTTATTAATTACACAAGTACACAATCACAATTTTTTTTTTTTCGTTTATTAGATAGCTTCATTTCTTTTATAGACTCACATACAATCTCCAAACCATCTGCGTTCTTAACCACAACTTCAAAACATCATGTTTTACCTCATACTAAATATGCAAACCTTAAATCTCTCTATATCATCATGTTTACCTTTCTAATGCTTGATTCCCTAAATAAAATACTTAATTAAAGTAAGATGAATCAAATACAATTGATGACTTAATAGTTCCTTATGTACTTCAAATGATTTTTCTTCTAACAATACATGTGAACTAGATGGATCTTTAGCTTTGATAAATATCTCTTTGAAGTCTTCGACATGTTCCTTTAAGTTTTCTTTCAAATTGTCATTGCCGCTATTTGTTCTTCTATAATTCCTATTCATATTTCTTATAAAGTATGGATTCCTATTAATATTCCTCATATCCATTCTACATAATATTTCTATGTGACCAAAGCTGTTACACAACTAGCATACTGGTGTGTTGTTTCCAAATCTGGGTCTAAGTTGGTTTATAAGTGCTCTGCAATTTCTGGCTATGTGTCAATAGTTGTTACACTTGGAACACACAAATTTTTTCCTTGCTCCACTATTTCCTTCTTTATATCTTTTTCCTATAGGGTTAGTACCTCTAAACATTCTACTATTTCTATTACTATTATCAAACTTTGGTTTCATACAATTAACTACTTTATGACCAAAACCATGACAATTATAATATTAAAAATCAGTAATTTGTTTAAGTGACTTACCTATGAAGTTTCTTTTCATATGGCTTGCTTATTTACATGCATAATATCTATCTTTTAATTCATATCTCACTTCTTTAGGTGACTCATTTTTCCCATATTGCTTTGGTTCATCAACTAGTTTAGGTTGATCAACTTGTTCAATCTCTTTGGATGCACCAACATATTAGGTTGACTCAATCTTGTTTAGATATTATTTCTCTTGCATAGGTTGATGAATTTTAGGGCTAGGTTCCTTTCTAGCTTCATATTTCTTAGCTAATTTTTCTCCATTAAAATATCCAAGACTAGTCTTATCATAAGAATGTCTTTGAAATTTTTTTTATTTATCAATCTTCTCACTATTGGAATATAACTTCTCTAGTTGTTTCTTAGTTTGGGTTAGTTCTCCTTTTACAATAGTATTTTACTTCTCAAGTTATTCATACTGCAATATGGTGGATTCAAGTTCAAATGTAACTTTTGTAAGGTTGGATCTTTGATCTACATTCTCATATTTTAGATTTGACTCAATTTTTTTCTCATCTTTCTCCAAGCTTAATTTCATAGTAGTAATCTTCAGTTCATGCTTCAGGATCTCATTTTATTTATTCAATATTAACACTTTATCACTATTTTTTATTTGATCTTTAGGCTCTTTCTTGGACTTGAGATAACCAATCTTTTCTTTTAGCTTCCCAATGTAGTCTTTAACATCTTCATATCTTTCCTTCAAGGTGTCTCTTTCTTTAGTGAGTATATTAATCTACTCAAGAGATTCTTCTAGGTTCTTTTGTAACTATTCCATATCCATAGGGATCTTAATCAAGCTATCAATCCTCTTTGGAGTAATTGTGCTCTGATACCAATTAATTGAAATAAGAAATACTAAAAGGAGCATGAAGAGGGGGGCAGGGGGGTTCAATCAGTATTTTACGAAATTCATCTCAAAACTTGATATTATTTACAATCTTATAACTTGCATATGAAAGTACACTAACTATGCCAAAAATTAAACATATACATGCTATAAGATAACTCATATAACCATATTTTTTAAACTAGGGAAACCCTGACCAAGGGAAAACCCCTATGGGGATGGTACCTACAAAATTTTCCACTAATAAAAATATCTGGTTAAAGATATTGTCCCTGTTAGGAGTCTATTACATCTACCTAGTGTCCCGGTCCTTGTTAGAGGAGTTAGAACTTGTTAGAAGCCTTAATATTTTTAGGCTTTGTAATACAAGTAAAAAATGTATTCAAGATGAGGCCATTGGCTAAACAAGAAATATACAATATAGTTCTATAATACAAAGAGATATATATTAAAACCTTTTTCACACTATTGCTGATATCTTCAATATCTGATATTGCCTTTACTACTCAACACAACAATTTATCTCAATTAACTTATCTCTAACCATACATTAAAATTGGCATATTACACATCACATCTATTGCATCACAAAACTTCACATTCCCAAACTTTTTTTTATACCTTTAGGGCCCATTTGGTTGTTGGAATAGGAATAGAAAATTTGGAATACATTTTCTATTCCCATTTGGAATAGGGAATAGGAATACACATTCCCATTTTTCCTCTTAAGTGATCTTATACCCATTCCAATTGTTATTGGACTTGCCATTCCTATTCCCAATATGCATTCCTATTCTCCATTCCCTATGCCTACAACCAAATGAACCCTTTGGGCCCGTTTGGTTGCTGGAATACAACTGGGATAGGAATAGTAAATTAGAATATGATTTGTATTCTTTGTTTGGTGCATGGAATAGGAATAGGGAATAGGAATACATATTCTCATTTTAGCCCCAAAATGAGATTTTGTCCATTCCAAAAAATACCTATAATTAGAATTGTTATTCTTGCATTCGTTTTAACTTTCTCAAATTTGATTAAATTTTCAAATCCACTTTGACCTGGGGTGAGCGCTGAAACTCTGTTTTCAATATTTTCCAATGATGTGTCGATCGATCCGCTCATAGAAGAAGCAGACCATAGAAAAAAATCATTGCTGCTGCTAAAATTTCTATGGTTTTGATTGATGAAAAAATAACAAAAGATGATAGAGAATGAGGTGCCATTGTTTCTCCATTTGCACAGAGAGCCATTTGAGTATGGGTTGCTGCCACTTCCACACCTCATGTTCACTGATGGCACTATCATGTCAAAATTCATTTACTTATTCTATAAATATTATTGAGGAGGGGTTTGGAGATGGTTTCAAATGCTTGGAGAGGCGTGTTAATGTAGGCACCATAGCAGAGAGAGCCTACAACTCTCAGAGGACCAATGGCATCGATTGTAAGTTAACCAATGGCATTGATTGTGAGTTAACCCTATTCCAATTTAAGCTTGCATAACCAAACAAGGGATAAACAAGATTGGATTGCAGTTTTCCATTCCTATTCCTCATTCTCCATTCTCATTCAAATTTTCTATTTTGATTCTCAATTCCTATGCTTGCAACCAAACGGGCCCTTATAGTTTATAATATTATTGCTTAGTTGACCTTCATGCATTGTTACACTTTAAAAAATATATTATTATGTATCTCCAATGTAGGGTTAACATCGAGGATATCATCCCTAATTAGTTAAGTAATTATTTTATAAATAAGATAATTTCTTAACTCAAGATACATATTTCTTTATTATGCTATGATCTACCTATATAATACTGTAACTAGTGATCTTCCCATAGCTCTATACATATTGACCCACATTCTTGTATACTCTATAATATTGTTCCTCAAGTGCACACATGCCAATATTACTTCTATGAAGCTTGCCAACCAAAAATCTATATGTTATGCTAGGTCAACTTAGTGATACTTAGGAATTTTTTTAAATATAGACTTCATAACTTATTCCTCAAGGTCTGTCTTCTTCATACTAAAAATATGTTTTCATAAATGATAACATCCAATGTCTACCTTAGCCAAATTTCCAACATCATCCCCCAACCTAAAGAAAAATAAGTAGAGATGTTGCATTGCATCAAATATTTCAATCATAATATCACAAATATTGATACATGAGGTCACACTTTAGGAGCTGCCTAAAGGAGTGACAAGGAAGACACTAAAATATGAGTAGATGAAGGTGAACCAAGTTAATGTTAAAATCATATTGCTTTATTAATCAGACAAATGACATGATGATGTAAGTGATAGGTTAAATATCTTTTAAATTTTTGTCAAAGAGAAGCTATTTGAATGATTGAGTTACCATTAAAGTTATAAGATAAAATGGGAGATTACATGAGTTACCATACAAGGATAAACACAAAGAGGTAGAATATTACGGGAAAGAGGGAGAGTAGGATCAGAAAGACGTTATGTAGAAAAAATTGAGGCGTTGTTCTAGAGGAATAATATATACTAAATTGATAGAGGGAGCCTCTTGAGACTTCATGGATGAGAATAAAAATGAAAATATGAAAGAGAGAACTCAAACAAAAAGGGAACTAACAATACAATATTGAAGCTTTTTGGATTGCATGGTAACTAGTTAAGTATGTTAGGTTTTGCCATCAATTCCAAAGAGGTAGATTATTGGAAACTACAATCGGAGAAATTGTTATGTTATCAATAATGTCAAACCTATTGGTAAGACAGAGTGTCAAACCTCATAGAGAGAAATTTACTAACAATATAGAGTTCCATATCATTTGATTGATGAAGAGGATTTGAAAAGAAGAGATCATGAGTTGACTTAGAGAAAGGTTGAGTTGAGATGTGTTAAGTATAATGGAAACACAATGGGCACTCGATAAGTTGGTCCTTGACACAATACTATGTTGTTCATTCAACACATGAAGTGAAGAAGATAGTTGGATGAAGATTTGAGTTGAAACAAGTCATAAGCATATGATTGACCAAGTATCAATACTGCACTGTCAATTAAGGGGCTGAAGCAAAAGATTAAGAAACTTAAGAAGAAGCCAAATGAAATAGTTCATGCCAAGTGTTAGTTATTGCTATGAAAATGTATATATGAAGAAGTGTTAGTAGATACTGAGCATAGTATTGGTCGAGCAAGAATATTGATATCGCGAAAGATAGGAAAGTGTGTGTTGAGATACATAGTTATGATTGAACATAAGAACATAGTGATTGCTGAATAAAAAACAAGTTACAGTTTGAGAAAGATTTCGATTTGAGGTTGAAAAAGTTGGAATTTTGAATTAGTCAAAGTGAGTGCACAAAAAATATTTATGAGAAAACATATTTAATGCACAAGGAGAGTTTATTAAGAAATCAAAGGAAATAGTTTGATTAGAAGTTTCTAGAAGGAGAAGCCAAAAAAAAGATGGAAGGATTCAATGATTCTAACTATAAGATCAATGGTGATGTTTAAGGGGAAAAAGATTGAAATTACCCATTTAAGGAGGCACCAGGAATGAATTTTAGAAAATTGTTGGTTCATTATTGAATTGTGGTCTTAAGGAGAAGATGTGAGGAGAAGAACTATGAAGGTGAAGTGTGAATATTTTGGTCCAAAGTAATTTCTTGAGGAGATGCCAAGAAAATTAGTAATGGAGTAGTTAATAGAGGCCAATCAATGAACCAACAGATGAACAAATGGAGATCTAAATTTGCAAAGTGAGTTTTACTTTATAGAACAAATCTATTGTTATATTCTAAAAATTGCATTAGTCAAAATCTTTTAATCAATGTTTATCTAACTATCATTTTGTGAATATTTTAATCAAGGTGTCATTCTCATAGAATGATCCGAAGTCCTCTAGCAAGGCCACTCCTAAAAGGTGATTAAATATTTTAATAGGGTCACATTTAATACTACATTTTACAACCTTTAACAGGGTTGGCTCTTAACTAAGCTTACTTCAGAAGAGTGAAAAATTGGTAGCATGTTACTTGGTTATTTTTCCCAAATTGGTTTCCCACATTAAATCCTGGTGTCAAAGTACTATTGTCATGTGTTGATGTAACTGGTATGTAAACTACATTTTATTGTAGTTTATTTACTGAAAGTTTTCCTATATATAGAATGAGAATTAAGAAATTGATTGAAATATTAAATTAATGATGATATGTTATATAGACCAAATAAGTTTCTAACATTGTTTAAGTTGTTTGAAGATTGGTAAAATTTGAATTGGTACATCTAGACTTGAGGATAATCGATTGACCCCCTCTCAGTTATTTTAAATTCATCACATTGTCATACTTTAGGTCATTGCAACACTCCTAGACAATGAATATTTCTCTTGAACATATATAGGCACTAATATCTAAGATCATGATCCCATATTCAGTAAGTGGTCTTAAAGTATCTAAATATTGTTAATAGTGGTTATCTCACATATTCTAGCTAACTATACATGTATGGTCAACATCTCGACAACCATAATCTCATGTATACTACAATTGGCCAGACCCAAAGAGATCTATTAACTTAATATGTTTCATCAATAGCTTAGGCCATTATCATTATGATCCATTAAAACTAGACATAAGTCATTCTAATGGCATACATATGAGCCGGTATACACATCACCAAGTAGTGAAAAATGTTTCTGCATTATAAGGCATAGAAAAAAATAGTTCACCAAGCATGCCCACAACACAAATTATGAAATTACCCATGGTAAAGTCTAATTCGCATTATTCATTATGAATGTTAACAACAATAATCCACAACAAGGATAAAAAAAATAAAAAATACAAAATGACCATTCTATTGTACCCAACAAAATTACAAATCAAGTACACTCCCCCAAACAAGGAAAAAGGAAAGCTTCCTTTTATAAGCCAAGGTAGCTTAAGTACCTTGTCGGAGATATACATACAAGTACAATAAACAACACAATTGAATAATATATTAGGATATATCTACAAAGTTTTAATGATGTGCCCACCCAATGATGTACCCTATACAAAATGTTATGCTTCCACAAGGACTTATACAAGGTGGATGAGTTTTTTTTGTATGAATTTTCATTGATATCTATTGCAATTAACATGAAAATAATTTCAATAGGTCAAGCTATTTGCAAGAGATGTATAGATTCTATGACACTTAGTAAAGCCACTTGTTTTCCTTCACCATATAACATGCAATTCAATATAGATTGTGTTCATGGCTTAACCACATTATAAGAAATAAATGTCCTAGTCCAAATTAATTTCACACAAATTTGGCAATTAGGGTACAAAAGGAAAAAATATGGATTAGATAGTACAATTATTAATGTGCTTGTGGATTTTGATAAAGTACAAAAATTACTACCTAGACAATTAGATGAATCTAGAATAGTAGTTGTTCAATTGAAGTGCAAGTTAGAGTATGAAAATTCTTATGCACAAGACAATGTTTCACCTACATATTTCATAGGTTCTTTAGCAAAGCTATCAAAAAATGTATGTGAAAAAGAAGATCACAATTAACAAAGACTGGGAAACCCTCTTCAACAACAACAAAGAATAGAAACAAGAAGAAATGGACAAAGATACACATCTAGATGAAATGTATATGATTATAATGAAGAACCCATAACTCAATAATTTATGCACTAGTTTAATGAACCACACTCTATCAAAGACCCTGATATAACCATAATTGAAAGTGCTCCATCAAAAGGCTACACACTTCTAGGTATATTCTAGGATAGCAATTTAGAGGAAATGAATTTTCCAACACTGTTTTATCACTCTAGATGACCACAAAATATGAAAAACAAGTTCTCATACCAAAAAATAGAAAAATGGGAGCTCATGCACAAGGACAACAATTTTGCCACACATATAAAAAATATTTTTTTCAAAGCAATCAAAATCATTATCCAAAAAGTTTCATCACTAGCCTGGGTCTATATACAAGAAGGCAATCTATGAGGGCATAGATTAATTGTAAAAGATGAATAGTACCCTACAAACCTATAAAGAATCATAAGATCACCATTGGCATTTTGATCTCTAAGTAGTATTTGTACTTATTTTGACTATTTATAACATACTGAGAAGTACATATTTACAATGATAAGACAACTAGGGACCCCAACTTTATTCATTGTGCTGATGAGTTTTGAGTACTTTTAGGCACCATTATGTAATGCATTGTGATGTACATCCACCATTGTTGAGCACAATGAAAGCCTACAAGACAAAGACCTCGAATTTGAAATTAGAAGAAACCCAATCCTTTGTAGTCTCCATTTCAACCACATAATCAAGACATTCTAGAAGATGATGCTAAAGAGTCAAAAAATATTTGGCCACATTTTGAATTACTTTATCATAACTGAATTCCAAAATTGATGAATGAACAATGTCCATGCCATGTTATGGATGAAGGAACTGTACATAAATTGAAATTTTCCCTATAATTTCATCAAAAATTTAATTTAAAAAATCATTTCAAATGACACTATACTATTAGATGCTAATCAGTTAAACATGCAAATTTCTAGAAATATGGATTACAAAGAGAGGGGGTGAATCAAAAATCTAAATTTTTTTGTCACCAACTAGATATTATTACTTACTTTAAACCATGCATAAAAATAAAATAAAATAATGCTGAACATTAACATTAACAATGCACAAAGATAACTCACAACACCATATTTTGTTAACTAGGGAATCCCTAGCCAAGGGAAAAGTCCAATTGGGATGATACCCACTAGATAATATACTGATATATAAGTTCCCTTTTAGAGGATGGACCCTATTAGGAGTCAATGAGAAAATTTAGTATAAATATTCCTAATTAAGAGACTTTGAATCCTTGTTAGGAGATTTCAACCTTGTTAGGAGTTGTGGTAATTGCCCAAACATGCACTTTTGATCACAAGAAGAGCTCACTACTCAAACTAGTAGTTAGATTGGATAAAAGTAGTGTATCTTCTTCCTCAATTGATCTCTAATCTTCAGCTCAATCTTGAATCACCAAATAGCTCATATAAAACTTTCCATATATCACTTTCACAAAGGTTCACATATAGTCCAATATTCACTCAACTTGCATTTCAAATCAAGATAATACACTTCCCTCTCTTACTACAAAATATCCTTTGCATAAATACCATCCCTTTACACAAATTACTACTAGGTCAGCTAAGACCATAGACCACTTTTCAAGTTAGAGTAAACATCTAGGATGTCAACCCTAATTGGACAAGTAATTATTTTGTAAAAAAAAATAAAAATTTCCTTCAATTCTGTTTTCTTGCTTCATCAAAACACAAAAATCTATGTTCTATACAATTTGTACTAATTTCTAAGGTTATACACATCATCACCAACATGTATACTTTATCCATGTAACTACACTGGTCATAATATGACATCAACAAAAAGTTATAAAAAAAAAATACACTATTGTAAACATTATTCTATACTTAGTCAATTTTCTTATTACCAAACACTAAGTATCTTTATTTCTGAGATTTCCTATTAGTGTGTACATAATGTGTTTCCATAAATGATAATAATTATATATCACTATTAGCCAATTGTCAACAATCTCCCCCTTTGGCATTGATGGAAAAAAATAGGGAAAATTGGCTAATTGACAAAAACAAACTACATGAAAGTAAACATTACATCTATTACAACATATTCAATTTTACATATGCTCCCCCTTACAATATACTTTACAATATTATCTTCTCTATACCTAATTTACAATTTTCACATTCTATCTCTCCCCTTTTGACATGTATACAATTTTCATGTGTATCTCTCCCCCTTTGACATCAATGACAAAGGTCAAAATGTCAAGATTATGTCTAAAAATTGGCCAAAACTATTGTCCTTCCTTCTGTTGATAGGATCTTCATACAATCATCAAAATAGCCTTTAGAGGATCTATACCTTTGGTCCATTCTCTTTGGTAGACTTAGGTAATGTGAGAATTGCACATAAAGCATATGATGTGATCTCAACTGCATTTAGATCTGAATACAAAAATTTGGAATATGTGTCCTTGGCCTTGACACATTCCTCTAACTGCTTCTCAAAAAAAGATAACTTTCAAAGAAATAGATTCTCTGAGATGAGATGTCCTCTTCAAAGTTTGTTCTTTCCAAAGTTCCAATTTCCTGATGTCACTATAAATACTAGCAACTTGATTTTCAAAATCATCTACTTTACATGATGGATGTTAGATCTAGCTAGATAAAGCCTCTAGCTCACTGATCTTTAACTCTATCTAACTATCAATTTCTTTAGCCAGCTTGTATGATAGGGTACACTTAACACACAAATTTTTCCCTTCCTTTTGGCATTTCTAGAGTTCTTTTATACAAGTATCAAAATTAACTAAGTCATTCTTTATATTTTGACAAATGGTGCTAAACAAGTTAGAATCATGGGAAAATTTGTGCCTTTGCCTTTGTGATGTTCAACAAATTGGAACATTCTTCATCAAATGATTCTAGTGCTACTTGTGCTCTCTATTTAGGATTTGGTTCAATGTGTTGAACTGCCACTGTACTATGCAGTCCGTCAATCACTTTCATTAATGTTCTTTGTAGACTCTTCACTTTCTTATTTTTCTCAATCAACTTGGTCAGGGATGAGATTGGATCTATTTAATCATCATCATCAATGGATAAACTAGAAAGAGAGAGTGAAGTAGATGAACTAGATGGTTTAGTCTCATCCTCCCTCAAATTTTTTGCCACTTCTTTTGTTCTTCTCTCTTCTCTTCCAATCTTTTCTTTTCATCCTCCTCAATTTTATTTTTCTTCTCTTCTTCTACAATTCTTCTCTTATAATCCTCTTCCTTTCTTTTCTTATCTTCCTCAAGCAATTTCTACTCGGCTTCCTCTATTTTCTTCTTTTCTTCTTCCAGTAGCCTCTTCTCTTCGTCAATTTGTCTTAATTTATCCTTAGTATCCTCAGTGTCTGGTTCATTTGGTTAGAAACCATCGAATGGATTGGTATCATCAATTTTCAAGGTAAAATTGATTTGATCAATCTACATAGTGTCACCACATACTAATACTTTCGAGGGTCTAGGAGTTGGAGGATACACTACCTATGACTCTGTCAACATTTGATTGATTGTTGTTGTAGTCTCTCTTCTTAGCTTATCATTTTGGCCAATCATAAATAGAAATGGTCTCAATTTGTTCCTCAAGTATGGTGCAAGGTTATTCAATAATCCTTTTATTTCTTCTTCATCACCAGTCTTGCAAATAGTCCTCAATATAGAGTTTTGAAGTTTAAGGTCTTCTTCCCTTGTAGGAGCCTTCTTCTGAACAAGTCTCTCATAGACTTTCTAGTTTATAATGCTCTCAAGGTCCTTCAGTTTTAGATTATTTGATACAATATATCTCATAGTAGATCTATCTATCTGATCTTTCTCAAAATTGTTGTACAAATCATAAAACTTATTCATCTAAAAAAAAATTATGTTCATTTTCAATAGTTGTATTGATCTTTTCTATCTTTGGCTACCAAGGTTGCCAAGATTTGCCTGTTGCTTGGTTAGATGGAGTTACCTTTTTTGCTTGCTTGGTTTCTTGTTCCTTATCATCTTCATCATTGGAATCAATTGTCAACAATGTTTTTCATCTTTTACTAGGTTTGGTGGCTTATTATTTGACTCTCTTTGTCTTAATAGATATCACTTCCACCAATCTCTCACATTTTCTTTTCTATTCACTAGGCTAAACATCAAACATTGTTGCATATAGAATGCTCTATTCTGAAGATGTCTCAATAATTGATACTGATATATGTTGAATGTTTAGTACACCTTGCTTCATCATCTATCTTACAACCTCAAATTCACTCTCTATCATTTTGGCCTTTAATAGTGCCTTTTTCATTATAGATTCAACCTTCTTGTGTGATGCCCTCTCCAAGGTCTCATGATGAGTTGACTGAGTGATCTCATCATATATGCCAAACCTATATTCTAATTTATCTCTATCTAAATTCAACATAAAATCAATATAACCAACTACAACATCATCATTCAATTCATAGCTCAAGGGATCAAGAAATGTCTCCCGAGGTTCCACTGCTTGAATATATGTATGATCTATATCAACCAAAATACAAATGTCTTCCTTGAATCTGTCCACAATTGTAAGAGAAATTATAAATCTTTGTTTCATTTCATTTTGAAATGTCCTCATTATCAGGTTGCCACTATCTAATATCTTGTTTGACGGATACCTTCTTCATACCTCTATAATCTTCTCCATTGTGCATCTATCACTACTCATTATGTCTATGACTGATAAGTAGGCAAATATTTTAGGTGCATGAAAGAATATGTGATTGATCAATGATTCAAATCTAAACACAATATTCTTTGTTCTCTTGACCTTTTCTAGGTTTTCTAGAAGATGCATTCTCAATATTTCACTAAGATTCACTTGTTTTTTTCTATACATATGTTATATGTTGCATATATCAATCCTGCTAAAAGTTCATCAGTCTTAGAATTTGGACACACAAAATAAGAAATAATTCTACTTAGAAATCTCACATCATCTTTCTTGATGGTGTTGACCACCATAGCCTTTCCATTATGGGTAAAAGTACAAAGCTATGTTACCTTTTAGGTTGACTTATCAAAATGACTGAATTTGAGTATTTCTATCTAAAAATCAATTTTATTCAAACATATGATCTAGACAAATTCACTCTAGCTAAGTTATATATGGTCTCACACTTTTCCAATTGGAAATGTCTGTTAAATCATATTTTATACTTGTTTGTATCCAATTACTATAGAAATAAAATTATTTCAGAAAATTGACATTTTAATAACTCTTACTATTTTTTATGATATTTTTTTAATAACATGTAAACATCATTTTATAGAGTTCAAAGTCAATAATATTCTCATATAGAGTTTATAGTGTTTTAATTAGATATAGTATATTTTATTAAAAAAATACTACAAGTACATATTTTAACACTTAAGAAGATGTCAAGTTTGAGAAAGGAAAAAATATTAAGCCATAAAAAAATTAAAAATTGCACGAAGTTCTAGAGGAGAGAGTCCTCTTCAAGAATGTATAAATTTTTCTTCTAGTTAGAAAAGATTTGTTTTCAAAAATGTGGTGGGAGATGAAAACTATCAATTTTAGATGAGTTAATTTTGAATCATTATAAGAGATTAAATATAGGTCTAAATAAAATTTTTATTTTTGATGGTTCTAGCTATATATCTTATCTATAACATAATCTAAGATCAAAGGGAAATAATATTATTTCCACATTATTTTGTGGTGGGAACTAGACCCCTAATTTTTAGCATTTTTGAGCAAGTAAAAACTGCCTTTAAAAATTAGGAAAATATATCAATTCTTATTCCAAATAATTATTAAAAATTATAATACTAAAATTCATCTATTTCTACACATTTTATTAGTTTAGTTCATTACAAAATTCTAAATAATACTACCATTTTCATGTCATTAGCGATGAATAGTTATACTTTTGTTAGCCTTTTCCTTTATAAAAGGGTAACACAGGTTTGTGCTTTTAGCCTTGTCTATTGCTTTAGTATAGCTTTCAATTTTCTTTTATACCAATTTCTTACCTATAGGTATGCTACCTTGTTTACTCAAACTAGTTACGTCATGAATAAGGTCAGCAAAAATGTTAGCTACATTATCTTGATCGATAACTTACCATCATGTATTCTACTCAATATAATATCTGTCTAACTCATAGCAGAAGTGATACTTAAAAAATTATAATTCTCTTAGATGTTCAAATTTGGGCTTCACAGTCATGTCGTTCTTAAAAACCAATTCCATGTCTTTGTTCATGAATTCACTACTAATAGACTCAAACTTATTATTCAAATAACTTCCTACATCTTCAAGATAAACTATGTTGTTTAGAGTAATAGACAATGCTGAGTTAGGATTTACTTCATTATGTTTTATGGAAACAATCTTTAACTTAGGTCTATCTTTGAATTCCCAACACTTGTACTACTGACATATTAATGATTCTATCAATTATGAACTTTTACTAAACAAATTTGCAGAGAAATGATAAAATACCTCTTTCCAAAAATAGTATTTTCTTTAAAATTACTTTGACAAGTCCCTTATGAATTCTCTTCACTTTGGATGTCTTCACAATGAAGTGAAAAATCAATTATGTACTCCATTTAACCCTTCAACTTGAACTTGCATTAATTGTGTACTTTAGAAATATGAAAAAGTTATCAATTATGTTTTGTAATCAAATAACTACTCAAGATCATCTATTTGATCTTTAAATGTCACCCAAGATTTACTATAGCCTCCTTTCATCATGACAAACATTTTCAAGACTTCACATTAAAAAAATCCTCTACAAAAACATACTTTTCATCTTCTACTATACAATCAACCTTTACTACAATAACAGTAACTCTAAATTCCTTCATAACTTGCCTAGATGAGCTCCAAATTACAAGCAAGCTTAGATTCCATCTAAATATAGCTAGATACACCTTTTTCCAACTTTTCTATCTCTAATTTGGCTTTTGAATAAAGTTATCAAATTCTAGTGCCGTGAACAAGCTTAATTCAACTTAATTGAATCAAACTTAGCAACTGACTTTGATCTTCTCATCTCATCATCAACTAACTTTTCTTTTGAGATATATATATATATATATATATATATATATTCCTTTTACAAATGCTTCATTAAGTTCTTCTCAAAGTTCACTTATAATGTTTTTGTGCTCCTCATTGTCTCTATTAGTTTTGGAGTACCTTTCATGGTTACTTCTATCATTTCTGATGTTCCTTCCATCATTCCTTTTGTTCCTAAAGTTTTTTCCATTGTTTCTTCTATCTCTAAAATTTCTATCCATTCTGAAATACTTTTCTATTTATCTGAAGTTTTTGCATAACTAATATATAGGTGCTTTGCTTCTAGGATTATTTTCATCATAAGGTCCATGACAATTCCAAGCAATGTGTCCTAAGTTGTTACACTTATAATACATAATTTGTCTTCTATCTTCATAAGATATTCCTTCTCTCGATGTCCTTTCATTAGATCTTCTTCTATCTATAGGCTTAGTATTTATAGACATTCTTTTATTTCTTCTATCATTATCATACTTAGGTTTCCTACAATCAATTGCATTATGACCCATACCATCACAATTATGACAATAAAAATCCTTAACATGATTAAATGACTTATTTGTACAATCTCTTTTCATATGACCTATTTCATTACATAAATAGCACTTACCTCTAAATGCATACCTAGTTTCCTTAGGAGTTTCCACTTGCTTTGGTTCATCAAATATTTCAACTTCCTTATTTTGGTCAACTTCTTTAGGTTTTTCAAAAGATTGGCTAGATTCAATCTTATCATTAGATTTATCTTTTTCTTTTAGATCTAATCTAGTCTTAGGCTTCCTCACAAACATGTTAATTAGATAACCTATACCAATCTTATCATAATTAGGTCTCGGTATAGACATTCAATCATCAAGATTTTCTTTGCTGGAATAATGCTTGTCAAGTTGTTATTTGCACTGTGTCAATTCATCTTTCACAATAGTATTGTATTATGGAGTTCTTCATGATCTTCTTTCAATGTTTCAAACTAAGATGTTTTCTTTGCCAAACTTACTCTTAGATTTTCATTTTGAGTCTTCAAATAAGATTCAACTTTGCTAGGATCATTTCTCTAAGTCAACTTCAAATTTATAATTTTTAACTCATGCTTCAAGATCTTGTACTCTATTTTCAACTTTGAATAGTCATCATCACTAGTTTTAGATTTAGTAGATTTAGGCTTGGATTTGAGATGTTCAATCTTTTCCTTCAATTGACCAATGCATGCTTTAGAGTCTTCATATCTATCCATTAGCTTATCTATTTCTTTAGTAAGGAGATCAATTTGTTCAAGAGCTTCTTCAAGGTTCTTCATTAACTATTCCATATCCATAGGGATCTTACCTAGGTTGTTAAGCCTCTTCAAACTAACTTTTCTATGATACTAATTGTTAGAAATAGGGATTCTTGAGAGCGAGGGGGGTTAATTAGTAATCTACAAACTTTAGTTGCCAACCGGATATTATTACTTATTTTAAACCATGCATAGCAAAGCATTAAAGTAATGTTGAACAGTAGTAGTAACAATGCATAAAGATAACTCATAACACCATATTTTGTTAACTAGGGAAACTCTGGTCAAGGGAAAACCTTGATGGGGATGATATCCACTAGATAATATACTGATATATATATTCCTTGTTAGAGGATGGACCCTATTAGGAGTTAATAAGAAAATTTAGTAAAAAGAGTCCCTGTTAGGAGACTTTGAACCAATGTTACGATATTCCAACCTTGTTAGGAGTTGTGGTATAGTAGATGGAAGATGAGTTTACTGCACAAACATCCACTCAAAAAAGTAGGTAGACTAGATTTAAGTACTATATCTTCTTCCTCAACTGATCTCTAATCTTCAGCTCGATCTCGGATCACCAAATAGCTCATATGAAACTTTGCATGTATTTCTTGCACAAAGGTTTGCATATAGTCCAATATTTGCACAACTTTCTTTTCAAATCAAGATAGCACACTTCCCTCTCTTACGAAAAAATGTCCTTTGCATAAATATGACACCTTTACATAAAATAATTGTTGGGTTGACTAAGACCACAAATAACTTTTCAAGTTAGAGTAAACATCTAGGATGTCAGCCCTAATTGGACAAGTAATTATTTTGTAAACAAAACAATTCTTTCCTACAATTTTTCTAACCTACTTCATCTAAACACAAATATCTATGTTTTGTATATTTTGCACTAAATTTTGAGGTTATACATATCATCACCAACATGTATACTAACTCCATGTAACTTCACTAGTCATAATATGACATTAGCAACAAGTTATAAATAGAAGAATACATTTTTGTAAATCAAATTCTATACTTAGACAATTTTCTGATTACCAAACACTAAGTATCTTTATTTAGAAGGTTTCCAGTGAGCATGTACATCATGTGTTTCTAGAAATGACAACAATTACATATCACTATTAGCCAATTGTCAACACAAATACACCATCATACAAGAACATGCAAAAAATATAGAATTATGTCCTGTCAATTTCACTTCTTGTTACCCCCAATGAGAAAAACAACAATATTAGAGCCCCTCATAGTCACCACTAGCACACTTTAAAAAAATGAAAAAAGAACTTCTTCAAGCAGTTAGAAAATATATATGTTTACAAAGGAAACTATATTTCACAAGTTCTTAGATAATATCCAAATAAATAAAACATAATGCATACTTTTGCAAGCATCATTGTCACAAAAAAATGTTCTCCTACAAAAAAATCCAATTGATATTTGGATAAACCCATTCGCCAAAGAGGTACCCCAACTATGGTATACAAATGTAAATATACAATTTATCTTAGATGCATACATTGTAGTAATTTATTTTAGTTTGTATATGACCAAGAAATATAGAAAAATTTCACTCACATTTTGATAATTACTTGATCAATGTACATATTATTACAATGACAAGGTGCAATTCATACAAAAATTAGGTAATGCATTGCTTAACTACTAATACATGTCTAGTCACCAAGTTTTACACCTTGTCATTTCATTGCCACTATAGAAGACTTTATGGAAAAATTATTTTGTCAATATTACACCACTTCATAGGAGAGTCTAAATGGTAAAATGTCCAAAGTTATAGGAAAAGTGATGTAGGTGCATCTAGTGGTGTAAGGAAAATCCTATATCACACAAAAATATTATTAGTGTTAGTTTTTATTTGATGTGTTTGTATTTATCGATACCCATTTGGGCCAAATAGAGATTCCAATTCTCATAGTTCCACTATTGGTTTTTTGGGTAAGTATTTTTTAGTACTTTAGGATATGTTCTAGTGTAGAAAATAGGTTATTTTGTTATTAAACCATAATTAAGATGAGTTAGAGGGGTTAAGTTGAAGGGATGATTGTACTTGTAATTTTAAACATTCCAAAAAATAATTAGGTAAAAAGGCTTTAGGGTTTGAAACTTATATAAATTTTAAGTTGCTAGGAGAGCCTCTAAGAACACTTCAAAGTCAAATTTGAGGCACTAAATGACTTTGTATAGGCTTGAACAATGGGAGAAGAGAAATGCTCCTCAATAGGGATATAGAGCTCTGGGGAGAGATTTTTGAAAATGTAAGTAGTTATTCAATCAGAGTCCCAAATGAAAAGTTATGCATCACAGAAGTTGGGCTAAAATTTTTGGATTCTTCTAATTTTGCACTAACTTCTATTATGTCTTCTATAACCTTGTACTTTGGCATTAGATGAAAAATGACATATCCTAAAATGTATTCCTTGTTAGGAACAATAGTCCACCAAGATAACTAAGAGGAGAGGGGGGTGAATTAGTTATCCAACAATTAAAATATATATCTTCTTTAAAAAAACTTAACCATTCAACCAAAGTAAACAACAACCATAATAAGATGCATATAAACAATTACACTAGATATGTTAACTAGGGAAACCCTTGATCAGAGGGAGAACCTTAGTGGGAATGATGCCCACAAGATGATGTATTAATATAAATATTCCTTGTTAGAGGATGGACCCTAGTAGGAGTCTATTACAAAATTTAGTACATAGAATCCCTATTAGGAGACTTTGAATCCTTGTTAGGAGTTGGTCCAACACTATTAGGTGTTGTAGTACAATGCATGCAAGATAAGCCCACTACTTAAACATACAATTTCAACTACAAGAAGAGCTCATTGCTCAAACGTGTGATTTACTTATATTTTTTTCTTTCCTTTGTTCTATCAACTAAACGAATCACTATCAGACCTTGTAGACTAGGTCACAAACCTTGGATCCAAATATCTAACCTTGAATCACTTAGAAAGACATTAACAATGAAGTTTCCTTCACTTCCACTCTACTCTCCTCACTTTCACATTCTACTCTTACTATTGCTTATCGTTAATCAAAAACCATACCATATGGTAAAGGAAAATGTCCTTTTATACCAAGTCATCAAAATAATTCCTTGAGTCAGCCATTAGACATTTTCAGTTAATCATTATAGGATAACATTAAGAACACATTACACTTAGTTTTAACATTAATCTTCCACCTTGTAACTTGAATAACTTTCCATACACAAAATATTATAACAAGCAAACTTATCCACATCATCACCAACATGTCTTATTCATATCCTCAACCTCAATTCTTAGAATAACAATTTTGCTAAGAGATATAATAAGTTACTGGAACATGCCTCTATAAACTCTATCTCAGAACAAACATCACCAAAACTTACATAACTTCTTCCAGACTTATCATTTCTTCTTTTGATGATAATTTCATATACTAGATACTTAGAAGTATCCTCCATAACCTTGAATGGTTAGAATACTCAACTAATCATTTGTACCAACTTGATCTCTCCATTGTTTTTCTATTAGATACCATAGAAAACTGCTGTGTTGACATCAATGAAAAACATAGTCATAAATGTAACATATCATTATAGTAGCATACCTACAATACTCCCCATAGGAATATCATCAGCATTCATTCTTGTAACAATCTCCCCCTTTGACATTGATGGAAACATAGAGGAAAAAGATCTAGATGCAATAATACCAACACAAGACTATTAATCTTTTTTTTCAAATCCTCTTCTATAATCATTCTCCCCCATTGATATACCTCAATGTGCTTTTTGTCAAATTTTCATTCGATGCTTTCTGTCCTCATGCCAAACTTCTCAAACTTTCATGTTGTATGTTGTTTTCTACTATTTTTCATGCCAAACTTCTCCCCCATTGAGTTTTAACAACCAACTCTATTACATCAAACTCTGCAACAACTAATTCTTACTTAGCTCAAGTGTCCAAAGACACTATTCAAAACAATATCCAACAAGAGTCCTAGATTACTCTGTCCATCATAGATACTCCCCCATACAAGAAGCATCAACATTTATTCTAGACAACAATGGTGCTCTATTACATTGGACTGGTGCACTCTTGCATCTTCTACTTTGGTGTAGGAAGGGGCATAATCCCAAGCATACCCCACAAATACTCGAAAGTCTCTTTCGGAAGAGTCTTAGAGAATTTATGTATAATCTGCTATTTAGTGGTCACTTAATCCAATTTGATTTCATTTTCTACAACATTCTCTCTCAACATGTGATACTTAATAGAAATGTGTTTGGTCTTAGAATGCAACACTAGATTCTTTAAAATATTTATCGCGCTTGTGTTGTCACAATATATAAGAACATGTTCATTAATTTCTATCCTTATATCTTTAACCATTTTTTCCATCCAAACAACTTGATTGCAATTATTTTTTTCTGCAACATATTCTTGTTTTTTTGTACTTTGTGATGTATAATCATGCTTCTTGCTTAGCCAATAAACCAATCTTCCTCCAAGAAAGAAGGCTCGACCACTGGTGCTCTTTCTATCATCCATATTGCCTATCCAATCTACATCAATATAAGCACTTAGAGTGAAATCATTAGATCCATCATACCACAATCCTAACTTAGATGTTCCCTTTAGATATCTAAATATCCTTTTAACTACTACATAATGTGCTTCTCTAGGACCAGCTTGGAATCTTGTAATAATTCCAACTACATTTTCTATATCTAGCCTTGTGTGAGTTAGATATTACAATCCTCCAATCATAGATATGTACTTCTTCTGCTCAGCAATAGGTGTCTCATCCTTTGTAGATAACTTGTGTCCAATTACAATAGGTGTTCCAACAAGTTTCCATATTTTCAAACCAAACCTTTTTAGTAAATCCTTCAAGTACTTAGTCTGAGAAATAAAGATTCCTTCTTTATTCTATAAAATTTGTAATCTAGGAAAGTATTTCATCTCTCTTATCATACTCATTTCAAATTCTTTCTTCATCTCTTCTGCAAACTTCTCACTTTCTTTATCACTTCCTCCAAATATGATATTGTCAAAAAATATTACCAAAATCATCAAACCATTATCAATTTCTTTCTAATAGAGATTACTATATGCCATACCTTTTCTATATCCAAGCTTTGCCAAATGCTTGTCCAACCTTGCATACTAGGTTCTAGGTGCTCATTTCAAGCGATACAACACTTTCCTCAATCTGAATACTATGTCCTTGTCATTTGTCAAAAGATAACCTTCAAGCTACTCAATGTACACTTCTTCTTCAAGCTCTCCATTAAGAAATGCTGACTTGACATCCATATGATACACTCTGAATTTATTTTGTGCTGCATAGGCTAAGAATAATCTTATTGCTTCTATTCTAGCCACTGGAGCATAGGTCTCATCATAATCTATCCCTTCTTGTTGTGAGTAACCTTTACACACCAATCTTTCCTTATTCTTTACAACTTCAGCTTGTTCATTCATCTTGTTCCTAAATACCCATTTAGTTTCTATCACATTCTTGTCTGCTGGTCTAAGGACCGATTCCCATGTGTCATTCTTTACTATCTGATCCAATTTCTCTTTCATAGCTTGTTTCCAATGATCATCTTTACATGTGTCATCTACATTCTTAGGCTCAACTTTAGATATCAAACATAGTTCTTCATTAACTCCACTTCTTGTTATCACACCTTTATCTTTTCTTTTGACAATCTTCTCAGATGGGTGATTCTAATTTATCATATTCTTTCCTAAAGTAGGAGTTGCTATCTCAACTCTTGGCTCTACTAAATATTTGGAGCTTTATTCCTGCCTTGACTCTCCTTAATTCTGAAAATCATGGTTAGTCTCAAGAAATAACTCATCATTTCTTGGCTTAGTAATAACACCATCATCTAAATTAGAATAAACTATTCTCTCTTGTATCCTAAATTTCTCATCAATTCTCACATTTGCACTTTCTATAATAGTCTTAGTTCTCTTATTATAACATCTATAAGCCTTCATTTTCAATGAATAACCAAGAAACATACCTTCATCAATTCTAGCATCAAAATTACCAATGTCATCATCTCTTTTGATATAAAACTTACTCCCAATTTTTTTGAAATACTTAACTATAGGCGAGTGACCAAACCATAGTTCATCAGGGGTCTTGTTTGTGTCTTTCCTGATCTATACTCTATTCATAGTGTAGACTATTGTATTCACATTTTCTGTCCAAAATGTTTTGGATACATCATTGTTAGCTAATATAGCTCTTGCTTCTTCTATAACTGACATATTCCTTCTTTCTGCAATGACATTCTATTCAAGGGTTGTCAGAGTTGATAATTGTCTTTTGATTCAATTTTCTCCAAAAAAAAATGTTAAACTCATTTGAAGTAAATTATCCTCCTCTATCTGAATATAGACATTTAATATACATACTAGATTCATTATCAACTCTATTCTTGAATATCTTAAACTTATCAAATGCCTTATATTTCTCTTTAAGAAATGCAAACCACATCATTCTAGAAAAGTTTTCAACTAGAATCATAAAATACATTTTACCATAGAATCTTTTAATATTTGTAGGACCACTAAGATCTATGTGTACAATCTCCAACTTTTCTATAGTGGTAAACTTCTTGCAAGGAAAAGAAGTTATATTATGCTTTGAAAACACACATTCCTTGCAAATTGTGTTAGTAGGCTTTACAATCTTTGGAATATCTCTAACTACAAACATACTACTAGTCTTCACAATAATGTCAAAGTTTATATGAAAAAGTCTCTTATACCATAACCAACTATCATCAACCTTTGCAACCAAGCATGTCATTTAAGTAGGATTGAATTGAAATACATTACCTTTAGATCTAGTTCCTATTCCAATTACCTTTCTATCTTTGTCTTTGATCATACATGTCTTCTTTGTGAATTGCAATTGATAACCTTTATCCACTATTTGTCCAACACTCAAAAGATTGTGCTTTGAACAATCAACAAAGTATACATCCTCACTATTAGTTTTACATATCAAGAGTTATAGATCCAATGCCTTTAACTTGGCATGATGTATTGTTTCCAACTCTGGCAATGCCTCCATCCTGACTTTTGAAGTCAACAAACTTGTTCATATCACTAGTGATATGATGCAAACAACCATTGTCAATTATCAAATTAAATTTCTTCTCAACTTATGAAACCAAAGCTACTTTCTTTAGACTTTATTCTTTAATTTCCACAAATCCTATTTCATCATCACTAGCACTCACTATTGGAAATATAGATGGAGTAACTCAAGGGGGGGGGGGGGGGGGGGAGGAGGGGTGAATCAGTTACCACAAAAATAAATCCATAGATCCCTTAGTTTTCTTATAAACTTAGCTACTGCTTTCATTGGGTAGCCACACAAAAAAATGCTATAACTTGGTAGATGTTTGTTAACTTACAAAGATTTAACCTGCATGCATAAAAGAAATAACATCAACACAAGAGACACTAGATTTAATGTGGAAACCCAATATAGGAAAAACCATGAAACAATTAGCTACCAATTTTCACTCTTCTGAAGTGAGCCCTGTTAGGAGCCAACCCTGTTAAAGGTTACAAAACACATTGTGAGGTGTGACCTTGTTAATGGATTTAATCACCTTGCTAGGAGTGGCCTTACTAGAGGACTTAAGAACAATTCAATAGAACTATCCATCTTGTTAGAGGATTTACAAAAATGGCTATTAAACCAACTCTATTAAGAGATTTAGGAATTATTGCTACAATGGTGAGAAAGTAACAATAAGTGACTTGAGTGAGATGCAATTGATCTTTGTTGTTATAAATCTCTATTTTGCTTCACTAAATCCTCTCTAATCGTTACACCTTCATTGCTTCTCAAGGATATCTGATCCTTCTTCAAAATTCACTCACACTTTCCTCTTCACACAATTAACTCACTTGTATGCTCGCTCATTAAAATTTAGATTTCACAACTAGACCTTTTATTTATACCTTACAAATTGTCCAATTGACTCATTTACAAGTTACAATTACCAATATTCATTACACTAGTTGGCTACAAACTTTACATGAAACAATTAAACTTTACTTCCCAAAACAATGAAATCCTTCAATGGTCGACCTTGCTCAGTAAACATTACTCTAGAAATGATTTCTAGTGTTAACCAACTGAAGCTCAGTAAACACCACAAACTCTACAAAATCCTTTGGAGATCGAGTGAACTTGATAAACACTATCTTTCCTTCACTAACCTTGTGACTTCTGCTACAAAAACCTTCGATGCCTGAGTGAGCTTGGTAGAAACTGTCTCCATAGTGTAATATTCAAAAATGCTTGGTAGACTCTGTAAATCACTTTGTTGACCATCTGAGCTTAGTAGACTCTGAGAATTGCCTTGTTGACCAATTGAGCTTGGTAGACTCTATCTGATAATTGATATGACATTTGTGTAACATCAAAGACAACACACAATTGAACAATTATATCCAACAATCTCCCTCTTTGGCATTGACGGCAACAAAACATGTCATAGTAGAATAAAATTTGAGAACAAGTCTTTTTCTGACAAAATAATTCTCCCTCTTAGATTTTATTCAACAAACTTCTCAAATACAATAATCTCCCTTTGTGAAGGAATTACATAACTTCTTATCAAATAGCAGACTCGCCACAATCAAATTCAAATTTTTTAAAGATATGACAATATACTCTCCCTGTTTGACAACACATGCCAAAGACAACACAAGTCAAATGAGTTGCAATGTACCTTAAGTACTGACTCATATGCAATGTGCTCTTGAATATGTTGCATTAACTAATAGATCTTCAACTTGGTACCTATTGATGCATCACTAAAACTTTATTTTAGTGAGTCTTGGATAGGGGAATGACCCCTAATTTACCTCTTAGATACAAGAATTCATCCTTAGGTAATGGCTTGGTAAATATGTCAGCAATTTGTTCCTTTGTATGGACATATTCCAATCTGATCTCCTTATCCTGCACCAATCCTTTGATAAAATGATACTTTATTGCAATGTGCTTGGTTTTTGAATGCATCATTGGATTTTTAGATATGTTGATTGCACTTGTATTGTCACAAAACATCACAATAGGTTCTTTAATTTCTACCTTCATACCTTCCAATAATTGTTTGAACCAAACAATATTAGAATAGTTTACTACTGCTGTAACATACTCTTCTTGAGCTATAGATTGGGATGTGCAATTTTTCTTTTTGCTTTCCCAAGAAACCAATCTCTTTCCAAGAAAGAAAGCTCCTCCACTTGTACTCTTTCTATCATCAATTTTTCCTACACAATCTACATCAATAAACACTATCAAATCCATGTTACCTCCAAATTTGTACCACAATCCATAATCTTCAATGCCTTTTAAGCAACTCATGATCGTTTTGATTTCCATTATGTGATTTTCTCTTGGTTTTTCTAAAAATCTTGCTACAATACAAACTGCAAAAGCAATATTTGGCATTGTATGAACTACATACTATAACTTTTCAATCATTGATCATACGTGAATATTGGACTATATGCGAACCTCCTTTGATTCATCATCCTTAGTAAGCTTTAGTCCAATGTACATAGGAGTCCCAACTGGTTTGCAATCTTCCATGCCAAACTTTTTCAGTATCTCCTTGATGTATTTAGACTGAGTGATGTAGATGCCATTCTTACTCTTTTGAATTTTAAGACTAACAAAGAATTTAATCTCACCAAACATTTAAATTTCAAATTCCTTGTTCATTTGCTCTAAAAATTCTTTGCATAGATCATCATTCCCTATAAAAAAAGTTTCATCGACAAATATTTCTACAAAACAATCTTGTTATCTGGTCCTTCCTTGATATAAAAACTTCTATTATCATTAGTTCTTTGAAAACCAATCTAAATAAGATAGTTATGGAATCTTTCATACCATGCTCTAGAGGCTTGTTTCAGACCATACAATGCTTTGTGTAATTTACAGATCATGTCCTTCTTGTGTGGATCAACAAAACCTTGAGGTTGTTCATGTAGACTTCTTCATCCAATATTCCATTGAGAAATTCTGATTTAACATCCATTTGATATACCTTAAATCCTTTGTATGTAGCATATGCAAGTAGGGTCTTGACACCTTCCAATCTTGTAATAGGAGAAAAGGTCTCTCCATAGTCTATTCCTTCTTCTTGAGAGTATCCTTTACATACCAATCTAGCTTTGTTCCTTGACACCTTACCATCTTCATTCAACTTATTTCTGAATACCCCCTTAGTTTCAATCACATTTTTATCTTGAGGCTTGGGTATAAGAGTCCTTGTTTTGTTCTTCTCTATTTTCTCTATCTCTTCATTCATAGCTTCAATCCAAATTTCATTTTCTAATGCATCTTTGACATTTCTAGGTTCAAAATTAGCAAGTAAACAAGTACCTTTTAGCTTACTTCTTGTCATAATACCTTTAGATTTGTCTTTGATGATCTAATCTAGTGCATGATGTCTCTTAACATACTTGGCCAATACAGGTTCCTTTTCTTTCAAACAAATTTCATTTTCATCCTCTTACACTTCAACTTCAAGTTATGGTTGTTCTATCTATTGCTTGGGTGCTTCAGACTCTATAGGCATTGGCTCAGTACCATCTAACTATGACTTGAGTACCTACAACTCGGTTTGAACTTCTTGCAACTTTGTGACTAAAGACTCGAGAGTAGAAGATTCCTAATTGATAAATGTATTTGGCACTATATCAGGTTCAATGAAAACAAATCTCTTGTAATCTTCTAGTTGTTGGAAATAGAGATGGAGTAACTGAGAGGGGAGGGGTGAATCAATTACCACAAAAATAAATCCACAGATCCGTAGATGTCTTAAAATATAGTTGATGCTGATACTCAATAACCACACAAATGAATGCTAAAACTTGATAGATGTTCTGTTAACTTATTGAGCATTTAAAGTGATTAACATGCATGCATAAAGAAATAACATGAATACAAGAGACACTAGATTTAATGTGGAAAACCAATTTGGGAAAAACCACCAAGTAACTAGTTACCAATTGCCACTCTTTTGAAGTGAGCCCTGTTAGGAGCCAACCCTGTTAAAGGTTACAAAACACACTGTTAGGTGTTACCCTGTTAGAGGATTTAATCACCCTATTAGAAGTGGCCTTGTCAGAGGTCTTTAAAACAATTCAATTGAATTGTCACCTTGTTAGAGGATTTACAAACTGGCTGTCAAACCAACTTTGTTAAGAGGTTTTGAATCACTGTTACAATGATTAGAGAGAAACAATGAAGTGATCTGAAATATATGCAACTTATCTTTGCTGAATACAGATCTCTGTTCTACTTCACTAGATCCTTACTGATCGAAAAAAAATTTGTAGCTCCATAAGCATATCAAATCCTTCTTCAACATTCACTCATATATTCAATATTCACTCATTCCATATCCATACATTCACACTTTTATTCATCTACACTCTTACATCTTATGAATTCACAACTTGACCTTTCATATATACTTTATAGATTGTCAAGTTGGCTCAATTACAAGTTACAACAACTGAAAAACATTAAATCAGTCAGCTGCACAAAACAATTAAACTTAATTCTTTAGAACAATAAAACTCTTTGCTGCCCAACCCAGTTCGATGACCACTGCTCCAGAATAGTTTCGCTAGTGTTAACCAAGTGAGGCTCAGTAAATATTGCAAACCTTGCAACTTCCTTCGGTGACCAAGTTAACTTGGTAAACACTGACCCTAACCTTCCTTTGCTTATCGAGTGAGCTTGGTAAAAGCTAACTTTCTCTTCGATGATCGAGTGAACTCGGTAGTTATTGACTTTCCCTTTGTTAACCTTGGGAGCTCAGTTAATGTTAAATTTCTGCTACAAAATCCTTTGATGCTTGAGTGAGCTTGGTAAGAGCTAACTTTCTTTGTAATGTTCAAGAATGCTTGGTAGTCACTATAAATTGCTTTGTTGACCGTCTAAGCTTGGTAGACTTTGTCTGATGGCTGGTATGACATTTGTGTAACATCAAAGACAATACATAATTAACAATTTTATCCAACACTAGTTCCTTTTTTCTTTCTTCTTTAGTCCTTTCTACAAACTCATCCACTTTCACATGTGCACTTTCTATGACTTTGTGAGTAGACAAATTCAAACATCTATATGCTTTACTCTTGCAAGAATAACCCAAAAATATTCTGTCATCACCCTTGACATCAAATTTACTTTTTCTAGATTCTTTTAGAATAAAACATTTACTTCTAAATAATTTTAGGTAACTCACATTGGATTTATAGCCATACCATAACTCATAGGGGGTTTTGAATGAGTCCTTCTTCAGTTGTACTTGATTCAAGGTATGAACTACATTGTTGATAGCTTCCTTTCGGTATTTGATAGAAATGTTCTTTTTAATTATTAAAGTTCTTGCACAATCCATGATAGATTTGTTCCTCCTTTCAACTATTTAATTTTTTTTGAGAGAGTTCCAGGTGCTAATACTGATGTTTTGAGTCCCCTTTCAATGCAAAAGTTATTGAACTCATGGAAAATGAATTCACCACCTCTGTCTAACCTCAAGCATTTCAATCTTTTTACTATTTCCTTCTCTACTTTGGCCCAATAACATTTGAACTTCTCAAATGCTTTTGAATTCTCTCTCAAATATGTGACAATCATCATTCTAGAGTAATCATCAACAAAAAGAATGAATAACTTTTCTCTAGAATAGCTTTCATTTCCAATAGGTCCACACAAATCAATATGCACAATTTCCAAAACTTCCTCAGACTGATAGTTCTTACTTTTAAAGCTAGTCTTTCCCGTCTTACCAATCTAACAATTCTTGTATAGATCAACATCAGGTTTCTTTATATTAGGAATGCCTCTTACTTTCTTGAATTTTCTTATTTTCACCAAATTATCAAAGTTCGCATGACATAATGTTATGTGCTATAAACAACTTTCCTCAACTTGAGCAATAAAGCATGAACATTCACCAAATTCAAGATAAAACAAGTTACCTTTTGTTTGTATGCTTGATCCAATCAGCTTTCCTTTGTCATCCAACAGTCTTGCTTTTCCATGCATGAATTCCACTTTGAATCCAATATTCAGTAGTTGTGCCACACTTAACAAATTAATTTTTAGACCTTCAACCCAATAGGCATTATCACGTACAAGTTATTTGGTTAGTGAGATTCTTCCTCTTCCTTTTATGCAATGAGGTTCATTATTACCAAATCTCACACTACCACCATCATAGTCTTCAAATTGTCAAAAAAAAAATTTCACCAATCATATAATGAGAAGAACCATTGTCTATGATCCATGTATCATATTTTCTCACATGAGAGATAAATCCCATTTTATCTTCTTCATCATTATTAGATTCATCTTTTACAACAATATAAACAATTTCATCTTCAACATCATCAGAATCATTAGAATCCTTAGCCATGAAACATGTTTTCTTACCTTTTTCCTTGAATGATTTGAAATATTTCTTCCCATTGCACTTGTGACCTTTCTTCTCATCCTTTTTTTTCTTGTTTGGGCACCTAGCAGCAATATGTCCAATTTTCTCACATGAAAAATAGATCAAAGGAACCTTACCTTTGTATTTTCCTTCCTTGCTAGCAGAGCTTCAACTACCTCAAGATCACTGTCAAAAATTTGTACTAATTCTTCTTCACTTTCTGACTGAGATTCTTTTATCTTTTTTCCTTTTTCTTTGAGTGAAAACTTGGCTTCAAATGATGTTTCAATGTTCTTGGAAGCTAGAACATAGTTGTCATAGTTAACTAGCTCAAATGCAGTCAATCTTTCTACTGTTGCTTCTAAATTTATCTTATGATTTGCTTCACATCTTCTTTCTTGAATTGCAAAAAATCTAATTGCATAAATAGGAAGTAATGTTCTAAGAACTTTACTTACTATTGTTTCCTCCTCAATGTCTCCTCCAGAAGCCTTGATTGCACTGAAATCTACTTTGACTCTTTTAACATATTTGGCAATGTTTTCAGCCTCTCTCATCCTCATCTGATCAAATTATCCTCTCAGACTTTCATCTTTGGCTCTCCTCACATTATCATCACCTCCATAAATATCATTCAACTTGTTCCACATCTCAAAGGTAGTTTTGCAATCCTTGACATCATCAAATTATTCATTTCTTAGGGAAGATGTGATATCTATCATCATGGTTTTACGAGTCTTGTTCTCAGCAATGTCATTGACAGATAGTGTACTAGAAGGAGTCACATATTATTCATAAAGATATTTCAATCTTTTATCTCCAATGGAATCTAGATGGAGTCTCATGAGACCTTGCCATGTTGAAAAGTTATCCCTGTTAAGCCTTAGAATTTCCCTCTTGTAAGACATCTTGATCTTTAGCTTAGATCCTTGAAATCTTTCCTACAAGCACCAAAAGCTCTGATACCAATTGTTGGAAATATAGATGGACTAACTGAGGGGGGGAGGGGGTGGGGGGGGTGAATCAGTTACCACAAAAAAAACACATAGATCCCTTACATGTCTTCTAAACTTACTTACTACTATCACTTAATAGACACATAGAAAAATCTTCTAACTCGGTAGATGTTTGTTAACTTACAAATATTTAACATGCATGCATAAAAGAAATAACATCAACACAAGAGACAACAGATTTAACATGGAAACCTAAAATGGGAGATACCACCAAGTAACTAGCAACCAATTTTCACTCTTCTGAAGTGAGCCCTATTAGGAGCCAATCCTATTAAAGGTTACAAAACACTCTATGAGGTGTGACCTTGTTAAAGGATTTAATCACCCTACTAGGAGTGGCCTTTCTAGGGGACTTAAGAACAATTCAATAGAAATATTCACCTTATTAGAAGATTTACAAAAATGGCTGTTAAACCAACTCTATTAAGAGATTTAGGAATTACTGCTACAATGATGAGAAAGTAACAACAAGTGATCTGAATAAGATGCAGCTAATCTTTGTTGTTATAGATCTCTATTTTGCTTCACTATATCCTCTTTGATTGAATACACCTTTGCTGCTCCTCAAGGATATCTAATCCTTCTTCAAAATTTGCTCACACATTCCTCTTTACACAATTAACTCACTTGTATTTTCACTCATTACAATTTAGATTTCATAACTAGACCTTTTATTTATACCTTACAAATTGTCTAGTTGGCTCATTTACAAGTTACAATTACCAATAATCATTACATTAGTTGGCTACAAACTTTACATGAAACAATTAAACTTTATTTCCCAAAACAATGAAATCCTTCATTGGCTGACCTTTCTCGGTAAGCACTGCTCCTGAAATGATTTCCAGTGGTAACCAACTAAATCTCGGTAAATACTACAAACTCTACAAAATCCTTTGGAGACTGAGTGAACTTGTTAAACACTAACTTTCCTTCACTGATCTTGTGAGCTTGGTAGAAACAAACTTCTACTACAAAAACTTTCGATGCTCAAGTGAGCTCAGTAGAAACTATCTCCATAGTTTAATATTCAAAACCCCTCGATAGACTCTATAAATCACTTTGATGACCATCTAAGCTTGGTAGACTCTAAGAATTGCCTTGCTAACCAACTACGCTCTATAGACTCTATCTCATAACTAATATGACATTTGTGTAACATCAAAGACAAAACACAATTGAACAATTGTATCCAACACTCACTGTTTGTTCATCAGAATCATTATCTTCATTTGCATACAAACACTCTTTCTCTTTTCTATATTTTTAGTTTCCCTTATACTTTTTCTCTCTTTTAGGACACTTAGATGCATAATGACCATATTAATCACAAGTCTAACATTTAAATATTTTCTTACCTCCTTTTTATCTTCTTACCAGAAGGGCTACTCCCTCTTCAATATTTTTTTCCTCCTCAGATCTACTATTACTAGAAAAATCTCCTCTAGCACTCGTGCTCCTTAATAAACTAGGTCAAATATTCAAAGTGCTAAAAGTTCTCTCTATTTTGATTAATTCTCTAGACTATCCAAGCTCATTCTCAACTACTTCAAGTCTTCCAAGAAATGACTCCTTTGTAAAATCTTTGGTAAATGATATCAACAACTATATCATCTGAATTGTCAACTTAAATGGTGGTGTTAGTATTTTCAATATCTTCCACATAACCTCATCATCTTCTTCAGTTCATCCTTGATATTTAATACCTGCAGTAATTTTTGATATCCTACTTACATATGTTCTTATAGATTCATCTTTCAACATTTTAGCATCTTAAAATACATAAATACAACTTTGTAGCATCATATTCTTAGAATGTGCATCACCTTCAAAACTAGTTTCCAAAAGTTTCCAAATTAAATGTAAAGTAGCAAGTGATTTTACTTGATTGTACTCAATTTCAAGAAGTGTAGTCAATAGTGCTTCTCTAGCTCTCATGTTGCACATAAAAAAAATCACTTTCTACCTTAGTACATGTTTCCAAATCCTTTTTAGTAATGATTATCTTTGCTGATTTTGTCAAAATCCAATATCCCAAACCCATATACAACAAATGTACCTTCACCTTTTGCTTCCAGCAATCATAATTTTTTCCATCAAACTTTAGATTATCTTTCCTGAACATGCTCATCATGGATCTCCCAAAGTTATTAAACTTTATCTTCAAGGACTGATGCTCTGATACTAATTATTAGAAATAATAGTCAACCAAGATAACTAAGTAGGGGGGAATGAATCAATTATCCAACAACTAAAATATTTTATCTTCTTTAAAAAAACTTAACCATTCAACCAAAGTAAATAAAAAAGATAATAAGATGCACATAGATAATTACACTAGATATGTTAATAAGGGAAACCCTTGATCTGAGGGAAAATCGTAGTGGGAATGACGCCCACAAGATAATGTACTAATATAAATATTCCTTGTTAGAGGATGGACCCTTTTATGAATCTATTACAACATTTAGTACATAGATTCCCTATTAGGAGACTTTGAATCCCTAATTGGATACTACAACCCCATTAGGAGTTGTTCCAACCATTCTAGGAGTTGTAGTACAATGTATGCAAGATGAGCCCATTGGCTAAATATGCAATTTCAACTATAAGAAGAGCTCACTACTCAAACATGCAATTTACTATTATATTCCTCTTTCCTTTGTTCTATTAATTGAAGTAATCACTGTCAGACCTTATAGACTAGGTCACAAACCTCGGATCACTCAACAAAATCTCAACAACAAAGTTTCCTTCACTTCTACTTTTCTCTACTCACTTTCACATTTCACTCTTACTACTACTTATCCTTAATAAAAAAACCATACCGTATGATAAGGAAAAATTTCCTTCCTTTATATCGAGTCCTCAATATAATTCCCTGAGTTAGTTGTTAAACCTTCTCAATTAATCGTTATAGGACCATGTTAAGAACACATGACACTTAATGATAACATTAATCTTTCTCCTTGAAACTTGAATAAATTTCCATACATGTAATATTATGATGAGTGAACTTAGCCATGTCATCACCAACATGTGTTCTTCATATCATCAGCCTCAATTCTCAAAATAACAATTCTGTGAAGAGATATAACAAGTTTACCAGAACATGCCTTTGTAAACTCTATCTCAGAGCACACATCAAAGAACTTACATAACTTCTTCTAGACTTATCAATTCTTCTTCTAATGATAACTGCATATACCAAATACATAGAAGTATCTCCCATAATCTAGGATAGCTAAAATACTCAACTAGTTGTATGTACTAACTTGATCTTTCCATTATTCTTCTGTTAGATACCACAAAAAACTACTATATTGACATCAATGAAAAACTTAGTCATGAATATAACATATCATTATAATAACATATCCACAATACTACCCCATAGGAATATCATTAGCATTCATGCTTGTAACATTCCTAACCCTAAACCTAATTTAGGTTACTTTATACTGGAGAAATCTCCCTTTTATAGGTAACTAGGTTGTGGTGTGACCTTAGATTACTTAAAATACCCCAAAATGGAGTTAAGGGAGGACTAGATACACCTTTATATGAAAGTTACTCAAAAACATGGCCTAGGCATCTAGAGGAACACAACTAGGTGCTAAAGAAAAAAAGCACTAAATACCAGGGATCTAATTAAAATTGGAACCTATGCATTTAAATGGGAATGGAAATATTTTTGAACATTCAACAACCTCAACTTTATGGGTTTGCACAAACTAACTTATTCTCGATAGTCATAAATAGAAAAACTAGCTTTTAGGCCTAGGAGTCCCAATTAGCCCTGCCAAATAGTAAATGAGAACTTGGTTTGAAATTACAATAAAAGAACTGGAAAAAAATGTTAATATCTAGATCCCTTTTGGAATATGCTTCTGATTCCAAGGCTTTAGACTCTCAAGTGATCATGTGACCACCAAACAAAAAATGTAGCAATTAGCCTTATTAGGCCTAATTGATTGGGTTTGTGAAGGAAGTACTTACTAGATTATTGATCAGGCTTAGCCACCAACTGAGAAACTAAGAGGGATCTATCAGAGATAGCACTCCACCATTAGAAAGGTTTTAATCATCCCCTAAGTGCCTCTAGCACTTTAATAGTTGTTGACGATGGGCCACACCACCACCCGTACCAACTCACAACCAAAAATGCAATAATATGGAGACAAGAGAGATGACAAAATTCTTCATAAAACTTCCATTAATACTTGAAATTCATTAGAATATTCTCCAAATGGAAAAAAACTCCAAATTCTTACAATATAAGAGAGATTGCTCGCTAAGAGCTTCTACAAGAAATTACATCCGAAGAGCTTCTACTTGAAGAGCTTGTCTTGAAGAGCTTCTATTTCTCCAACTTCCATTAGAAGAGCTTCCATTTCTTTTAACTTCCTTACAAATGATAATAGGCCTTTCTTAAATAGGCACTTACCACCCAAGGCACGATTTATCCACAACATTTTAGAATCTCCACAACCTTCAACAATATCTACAACCTTCTAGAATTTCCACCTAAATACAACTAAGCACCACTATGTGGCCCAATTAGAAAATTACATTTCTTTTGTGGATCACAACAAATATTAAATGCATGATGCCACCTACACACCTCAATTAATGGAATAACAGCTATTTTTATTATTTTTCTATGCATGATGCCACCTACACACCTCAATTAATGGAATAACAACTATTTTTATTATTTTTCTATGCATGATGCCACCTACACACCTCAATTAATGGAATAACAACTATTTTTATTATTTTTCTATTTATGCCACCTATGCATCTTGAAAATAGAAATTCCCCTTTTCTCCTTTTTCCCTTATTTTATTTTTAAATTATTTTTCCTTCTATTTTTGTCACTTTCTCTCTCCTCCACAATTTTTTTTAATTTTTTTTTTCTCTTTTTTTTTTTTTTTTTTTCTAATAATTTAATTTTCCCATGCAAGATGCTCCTACATTAGACTCCCTTGGTAGATAGAAAAGTGTGTCCCACACTTTGATGTCAAAAGAAAGATATAGAACCATTTTCATCTTCACCACAAGCTTCCACCTCAATAGGGACAAGAAAACCAACATGCAAATCTTCCACATTTTTTTTCTGCTGATGCATGATGCTCCTGCATCCGATTTTTTTTTTTTTTTTTTTTTCCGCTTCTTTTTTCTAATAATTTAATTTTCCCATGCAAGATGCTCCTGCATCAGTTGTTGTCCTTAACCAAACGCATAGAGATGCTTGGCCTAGGGATGGATTTCAAAATTAGATAACTTGTTCCCCATCTCTCATCCTTCTAAGATCTTATAGAACATCCTCCTAACTTGCATTTTCCTTAGTGGTACAAGATTTCCATAGTAGAAATGCAAGTTAGGGCATTTTTTCCAAATCTTGTCAATGAAACAAGGTTTTGGTGCACTCGAGGAAGCATGTTAAATATCTTTTGATGCTAATTACATAAATCCTTCCAACAATGTACATTCTTCTCCTAAGAAATTTGAGATTCAATTCAAATAATCATTTTGATCTACCAATTTGTACCAGTCCATACACTCATGTGTTACAAAAAATTATAAGGAAAAAAGGGAGATTTTATTGATTTCAAATTGCAAAAGTACATGTTTTGACTTTCACCTATCTAAAAGGGTTGTTTGAAGACCTTTCCCAACTAGTCCAACTAATTTTCAAAGGTTGTGTCTATTAGGGAGTGATCAAGAGAAAGTTGTTAAATGAAATAAAAAACTTTCAAGCTATTACCAAGAAGTTAGTGATAACTGAGCTCACTTGTGCATTGAAGACCATTTTTCATATGTTCCAAATGTTTAGTGATAACTAAGTTTGGAGATATTATTGATTGAGTTGGGTTGGTAAATGAAGGAATGCCAACGTAAACTTTATATTAATTGGGTTGGGTCAGTTACCAAAGGGATCCTCTATGTTAACTAAGTACACATTTTTAGATGCCTAACAATACACCTACCCTATCCTAGGACTAAGATTTTCCTAATGACCATAGTAAAAAACCCATCGTTTATTAAAACTTAATGCTACCAGGGCTTATACATAGGCTTATTTGTAATGAAAAACTATCACCAAAACCTATCAAAGAATCTTAGGCATGAATTCCCTTGAGTGAAACTCATGAAGAAATTATTGTAGTGGATGCCTTGGAGACTTTAAGTATAGGTGCTCCCACACTATACTCCCTTGTTTTAAAAACTCAAGTTCCACTTGAGGATAGTTGTTGAATAGAAGTTTCATGCTTGGCAATCCATTCTTCACTCATCCATGTAGCATCTATATCTAGAAGACCCTTCTATTTGACCAAGTAGTCTCTATAGATTTTATTTCTTGTCTTCTTCACCACCTTAGAATCTAAAATCTTCTCCAACAATAATGGTTGTCTAGGTGGACAGTATTTGATCCATTCTTCCTATACATCATCAGTATCCTGCAAAAAAATATTAGCCCTGTATTACCTTTGATAGGGGTGAGATCACAAACATTAAAGATAGGAGAAATAGAAATGGTTGGGGGAAATGAGATGTCATATGTATTGTCCCTAAATTTATGCAATATCTAATAGGGTCAAATCTTTCTCATCTACAATTTGGTGTGTGCACTAGATAGATTTGCTTTGTTTAGATATGCACACACTTGATCTCCTTTCTTGAAAGAAACATGCATTTTCTTGTTTTTCTTCTTATTCTTTTTACCTTGCAATATTCTAATGCAAAGTGTTTTTAAATTGATCTTGAATCTACTTGATTGATGCTGAGAATTCTTCACCTTGTGCATTGACTTTGAAGTCATTTGGTAAATCTCTCAGTTCCATGACTCATCTAGGATGAAGTCCATAGTTTACTAGGAATGGTGTCTTCCTATTTGACCTCTTTATTGAGTTATCCAAGGAAAATTCTCCTAAAGGGAGGATAGCATTACATTTTTGTCCATTTTTTTTTATTAGAAACCTTAGAATATTGGTTAAATATTCACTACTTCAGTCTGCCCATCAATTTGTGGATGGTAGGTAGATATGAAAGATAGATTTGTGCCTAATTTTTTCCATAGGGTCTATTGGTCTAGTTTTCAACATAAAAATTATCTTGATACATTTTCAAGTGAACATTCTAGTTCCCTTTCAAAAATTAGGATTTTATGCTTTTAATTTGTTGTTGACCCCAGAAAATCCCCAATTTTTGTTAAGTTTTTTTTTTTTCTAGTATTAATTTTTGCCTCAAAAAGCCTTTGAATCACATTCACATGGTATGCCTTTCTTTTAACAAAAGAAGTCCATTGGAAAAATTATTTTAAGCACCCATTTTTTTTTCTCCTAGGCACCTTTTAAATTTTTTTGCATTACCTAACATCTCTATAAAAAATCTTAACCCAAGATTTTATCTTAATTTTTGTTTGGGCTATGTATTTTCTTTGAAAATTAGTTAAATCATAGTGACCCTTGATTTTCTTTAAGTTCAAGGGTTGTCACTTTGTCACCAAAGGAATTTATCAGGTCTTTACCCTTAGTGACATAGTGACATGAAGACACATGTCCATGGGACCTAGTTAGAAGCACAAGGATTCAAAAGAAAATTTTGTGTCATTGATTAGATGATAAATCAATGAGCCTCTCTTTTTCACCAAAGAAAGTTGATGGTTATTTATTCATCACAAAATAGCAAGAACTTAACACGTGGCCCTATGCACCCTTTCCCCTTGAGGCTAATGCATATGTTAGGATGAGATAATAACTGTCTGTGCCCCATTTTTTCTTTGTAGTAGAGGGTGAGTCTTTCAATGTACTTATTTCCACCATAAATCTCCAATTAATCTAAGGTTGTCACTATGTTGTTATCTATAACTGATAAACCTTTACCCATAGTGATATAGTGAGAGTTCAATACGAGGAATATGGCGGGACTAGTCATTGTGGAAATTTTTGCATGATCCAAATCATTAAAGGGGTGCTAGATGTTAGATTTCCATTTGCCACAAGGGATATACATTGACAAGAATGAGATGTTGGTCTACACTGTTAGATATTTTCAAGATCAACGATGGTCACTTTATTGCCAAAGGAAGTTACAAGGTTTTTACCCTTGCTGACATAGCAACATGAAGACATATGTTTGGCAAGTCCATCTTGTCTATAATATGATTGTCATGTTTTGTACCATTTGATGCAAGATTAATAAATGGTTACCAATTGGTCACCAACAAGAGTTAGAAGGTCTTTACTCTTGGAAGCATAGCAAGAGATGCACACATTGCATGGTGGGCCACCTTCTGAGATGTTCTATACTATCATCCTTGATGGTCCAATGTGCACAAAATCAAGGGTTTTCATCATATCACCAAAGGAAGTTACTTGACTTGGTGACATTGCAAGAACTTGACACATGTCCAGATGCATAAATGAATAATATGAAAGTTTCTAGTAAGGAGAAGAAGGCTAGATGTTGTAAAATTCAATTGGATTGACTACCAACTAGGAAGGTTGAAGAAAAGTTAGAATGCATTTTATATCTTGATCATCAGATCTTTGTAAATCAACAACCTATTTTCAAACTCAAAGGGGAATACCACTATATTTTTTCTCTTCAACCCATTTATGGAAATTAAAGCTCCTGGTATGAAGGATGCATATGAAATTAGAATCTCCTAGAGCTTGGACCTATTGAAGAGCCTAGTTTTTGCCTTGTTAGGTTGTGAAATTTTCTATGTCAATGACCCACTATCGCATTTAGAGAAGAAATAAGAAGGCCAAGTAAGTATCTTTTTCTACATACAATCCTTGTCTCTCCTCATTGTTGTTCCAATATGCCCCCAAAAAAGGGTTTCTTTGGGAAAGTTGAATATGCTAGTAGAAATATTCATGATTATTTTCTAGAACAATTAAGTGAGTCTACTAATCAATCCACCAAAATAAAGAAATTTGTTCCTATAAATTCCAGGCTTCAAATTGCAAATGGTCTATTTGACAAGGGAAATTGGACAAGGGATACCATAACTTCTAAAATGGGTTTATAATTATTCAAAAAGTAGTTTTCAAAGAGGAAATTGTTTTCCCCCCAAGGAAATATTCAGAATTTTGACTTAGGTAAGTTAGTAGTTCTTGGAGTTTTAATGGATTCAGACCTCCTCACTATTGTAGCCCAAAATCATGATCCAATAACTATGATTGTGGGGAGAATAGATGAGGAATGTTTTATGAAAGTCACTATAGAAGAGATAAATGAAGTTTTTGTAATGGACTTGACCATAGATTATCACAAGTTCATTGACTTTCAAGGATTAGAGAAGGAATATTTGTCTCTTAAGGATCAAATTAGTAAAGAGGCATTGAGAGAGCACTTGGCTGCAATTAGAAATTTAACTTTTATTACAACATCAACTAAAGAGCCTTCCAAGAATTTTTTAAAAAATTCTAGGGCTATAGATGTCTATATGATTTTGTGTAGGGTCTTTGGTGAAGATGAGCATGAGTTTGTACCAATAAAGTTTATTTATATCATGGTATAGATTTCTTCCTTTGGTGTAGATAATATTTTTGAATTTGCATCCTTTCTAGAAGAAGAAATTTACATAGGTCTAATTGGAATTACAAAGGGAAAAAATGAGAACACCTTCAATTTTTATTCTTTGTTGACACATATGTTTTTGTATAAGGGGGTTACTTTATTTGAAAAGGAAATGGTATTAATGAGAGAAAATGAGGGAGAGTCTCTGCTAGTTCAATTGTGAAGTGCAAATATGACTTGGGATGTAGAGGAGGAGAGTTTTGTAAGGTTTGATAGATATTTTGCATCTAGATTGAGGAGCATGTTATTAAAAGATAACCCCAGGATATCTAAAGCACTATTATATTTCATTAGGCCTATGGATAACCCTAGTAGTTTAAATTTTTTCAATAATTGTGTAGATATCATACCATATCCAGTGTCAAAAATTTTTAGAGTATATGGATTCAAAGGAATTTCACTTGTGCCTCCCTACCAAGTACCTCTTAAGGTGGGAATAGCTAAGATGCTATGGAAATTAGGTGGTTTGGAGGAAGTAGAATTGACTGGTAGGTCAAGAGGCTCTAATTTCCCATCTTGTACAGTTGCTCATCAGTTTATAATCACAAAGGGTGGTTGGTTGTTTCTATATAAAATTTTAGACCCATGCAAAATAGCTATCTCCCATGCTCATTGTGATAACAGAGAAGGATTTTTTGAAATATTCAAATAGAGGGCTACGAATAGTGCTTGAAAGCATCAACCCTATTTCCCTAAAGATGTAATATGAAATGGTTTTTCTCTCCAAGAACAAGAGATTAAAAAAGAAAAAATGGAGAGTCTATTCTAGGGTCTTAAAATTCATTAATTGTTTTGAGAAAGATTATAGCCCTTTGAAAAATGCAAAGACATTAGTAGATAAGATGTATAAACTGATGATCACCTTTTCAAAGATTATGAAGACCATGAATGAAAAGAAGACTCTTTTTATCAATTCTTATTTTGATAACGCAAGAGAATTAATGAAAACATTCTATTTTATCCTTGTAGTAGGATCAAGACAATTGGTCATTCAAAGAAGGTCTGGCTATAACATCATTAAGAACAAAGAGAATAAAGTTGATAAGGGCAAGAAATAGTTGGATCAACTAGTACTATTTTGGAAGAGAGGCCTAAAAGAGACAAGGCCCAAGTGGAAAAAGATAGAAGAAAAATAAGTGTCCCAAATAGAAGACTACACACCCACTCAATCTCCTTTGCATATAGGAGATGAACAACTCACTAAGGAGAATATAGAATAATTAGGATCCCAAGGGGGAGTTTTTATTAATCTTGTAGAGTTAGAGGAAAGAAATCCTTAGGAACCTCCCATAACTAGCCCTGAGCTAGTTGTTCATGATTATAGAGGAGAGGAGTTAGACCCCATGGTAGAAAAAGCTAGTCATGAATTTCTTTCAGATGATAGTTTTGTCAAATCAAGATCTTTCTACCAATTTGCATGGAGAACTAACATTGAAAATTTTTAGGAGAGGTGTAATAAGAGAAAGGAAGAGCATCCAAAAATGGAAGAGGAATATCTACAAGATCAAATAAAGTAGGAAATGATGCAAGAGTTTAGAAATTTGACCCCTAAAGAGGGAAGAATAATAATAAGATCATCTAGGGTTTTTCTTTTACCAAATTAGGATATTGCAAATGAAATGGTTTTTAATATTGTTACTAAAAACTTAAGTGTAGAATAAAAGGTGAGAAAAGAGCTTAGAGGAGCTAAATTCAGTGAAGATCATGTTGCCTTGGTAATTTGGTCTATGAAAAGAGGATCCAAAGCTAGTTTTTCCTAGCCCGATGATACTAAAATGATTGGAAACTTGATTATTAAGAGGATGGAAGATACTCCAAATGATGGGGCTATAGAGCTCAATGTTAGAAAAACTAACCTCACATTAGCTACAACCAAGAAGGAGAAAAAGAAAAAATTGTCATTACAATAAAAATATGATTAGGTTCTAGATGCTTACAATAAAGAAGTATAGAAGAGAATGGAGCTTGCAAAAAAGATGAAAGGGTATCTAGTACAATATAGCAAACCTAGGATTACTTATCCTCATCCTTTGATTGAACCTTTTAAATCAACTCTCCTTATAGATTTGTCAGATACCCCACAAAGACCTCAATATTATACAATAAAGGATTTTGAAGAGGTGAAGAGAAAACTTTGGGCATTACATGTGGAATTAGATATCTAGTATGAAAACAAAATAAGAAAAACAATTATGTATTTGGTAGATAAGATTGGTTGGCCTACATTTTATGAACAATTGTAAAAAATAATGAACATATGGAATGAGCTTAAAAAAAGTGAGGATGCTCTAAAGCCAATTTTGAATAAATAGAATAACAAGGACCAGGATGTCACTCCCTTATGTTTCTTAGTCATTAGTCTATCTTGTGATAAAATAGAAAAGACCTTTGACTTGACTAATGATCTCTCCAATTTTGATAATAAAAGAATTGCACTATAGAAGAGAATCATCAACTATCTTTCAAAATATATGAGTACAAACTTTGATATATTCCCCCATGAACTTAATAAAATGGATAAATTGAAAGATAAAGAGGAATGGGCCAAAGAATTGGATGATTTGTTATGCCTTAGACTCAATTGGGTTGTGAATGAAAAAGGACATGCATGGTTGGCAAATACAACTAAAGAAGTTGTTATGGTTAAAGTATTCTATGATTGTTTTAATGAGGAGTTTATTGAAATAGATAAATTAGGAGAATTTATTTTGAAGAAGCAACATGAGGTATTGAGTTTTAATTGGCCAAATGACACACTTTTCAATAAAAGGATGGCAGATCTCATGCATTCTGAACAATTAGTATTTGGAGAAATTGATGAAGATGAAGTGGACCAAGATGAGCTATAGGTAATTGATGCACCAGTTAAAGAAGAGGAAGAAAAGGATAAAAAATAAACTATAGAAACAAGTACAAGAATTCAAACTCATGACTTGGTAGCAGAAGAATTAAGTGTATCTATTAGTTTGTTAGTACACAATTGAGAACCACAAGTTAAACTCAAACTCCATACATCAAAACTTGGTCCATCATAGGAAAATCCAATGGTCCCACACCCCAAGGAGTGACAATTACATCAAGGTCAATCACAAACTCCTCAGAAAGAAAGAATCTATAGTAGAAATGGTCCCATAAAAGGAATATTCACAATGAAAACCATTCAGTTGTACCAAATTTTGTCTTTTATGATAGTAACTTTTTGTAGATATCTTTCTATCTTTAAGGAAAATTGTCATTATTCTCTAGGCCTAGAACTTGTTGCATCTCATGCTATATAAATGAGATTCCAAGGCTAGAGAATGGCTTTGAACTATTATGTAATTTTTAGTTTTTGCTAGGTTTACATTCAGTTCTTGATGTCGATTTTGTGATGTATTTTCTTTGAAAATATGAGAATACATTAATGTTCAAGGATCATGCTATGTTGTCCTAAGTTATTCTAAATCTTATTCCAATATTACATGATTTTCAATGAAAATTAATACAGAGATGAATCACCACAACATTGGTTTTCTCTAAAATATTGTTCCCATTGTTACTGACTAGTTATGTTGAGGTTGTGTGGTAAAGCTTATTCAATTTAATGCAATTAAGATAGGTTATATATCAATTTTCTATTTCTTCTAATTCAATGAATTAAGTAAATTATTCAATGATATGATAGGATTTTTAAACAATAAGAAGTATATGCATATGAATGATATTTAGTGTAAATTTCTAATAATATTGATTGCAATACAATCAATTAAGTCGAGATAGTTGGATAGACTTTGAGTCCCAATGAATGAGGAGTTGATCAATTATTTTAGTTTACATATGAAGAGATCATGAATAGGCATCAAGAAAAATCTCAAAAATTAAATCAATTTTACTTAAATGTATGAAGAGTATCATAGCTAGTCAATACTTGGTTCCATTTAATTTATGTGTTTTAGTTAGTTGCTATTACCCATAATTATATGTAAATATGAGAAGAGTTATGACCAAATATTTTCTATAAGGGATAAGTATTGTGAATGAATATCATTAAGAAAATAAAGTAAAAATATGATATCTAGTTTTGAACCCTTTTATCCCTCAGGTGCAACCAACTTGGTTTTGTGGAACATAAAGAGTAGAAAATCATTACATGATTTTGTTGAAGTTGTGTCTAGATCTGAGGACTTCTTAGTTGAGCATAGGAAATAGTTAATCCTTAGGCCAAATTGTTCTTCACCATCTTGGTATTAATTATTTTGTTGCTTGGTATTTTAAAACACCAAAAAGGTCCTCCAAAAATGACCTTGGAATTTTACATCTCTGTCAGAGATAATGTATGTTGGTAATCCATGAATCTTGACCACTTCCTTAAAAAATAGGTTACTAATATGTGAAACATCATTAGAGATTTTGAAAGGAACAAAATGAGCCATTTTACTAAATCTGTCTACAATAACAAAACATTTTGTCAAAACCTTGCTTCATTCTTGAGATACCCAAGACAAAATCCATACTCACACTATCCCATGGTTTTGTTGGAATTGGTAAAGGCTAGTAAAGAGCTTGGTTTATTTTGACTCCCTTGGCCTTTTGGAAAATGGTACAAGTTTCAACAAACTTTCTAACATCAGTAGGTAGTTTTGGCCAATGGTAGTTTCTCCTTAGGAGTTCTACAGTCTTGTCAATCCCAAAGTTTCCTCCTAATGTGCCATAATTATTCTCTCTAATTAGATTTTCCCTCATGGAGCATCTTGGAATGCAAATTTTTCCTCCTTTAAACAAGAGACCATTCTACAATAAATATTCAGAGTGTTAGAAATAAAGTAATGATAAAAAATAATAGTAACAATGCACAAAGATAAATCATAACACCATATTTTGATAACTAGAGAAACCCTAGCCAAGGGAAAACCTCGATGGGGATGATACCTACTAGATAATATATTGATATATAGTTCCTTGTTAGAGGATGGACCTTGTTAGGAGTCAATGAGAAAATTTAGTATAAGGAGTCCCTATTAGGAGACTTTGAATCCCTATTAGGTGATTCCAACCTTGATAGGAGTTGTGGTACAATGAATGCAAGAATATCCCACTGCCCAAACATGCAATTTCAATTACAAGAAAAGCTCACTACTCAAACAAGTAATTAGTTTTTATCTCTTTTCCTTATGATCTTTAGGTCAATCTCAAATCACCAAATAGCTCATATAAAACTTCACATATATTTTTTTCACAAGAGTTCGCTCTTTACAATTTGCAATTCACATTTTCATAATAGCTCACTATATCTTATCACAAAATGTCCTTTGCATAAATACGATGCCTTTACAAAAATTTCTACTAGGTTGGCTAAGACCATAGATTAATTTTCCAAGTTATATTAAACATCTAGGATGTTGACCCTAATTGGACAAGTAATTGTTTTATAAACAAAACAATTCTTTCCTTAAATTTCATTGTCCTGCTTCATCAAAACATTATTATCTCTATTCTGTGCAATTTGTACTGACTTCTAAGGTTATACACATCGTCATCAACATGTATACTATCTCCATGTGTTGGAAAATGAAGATGAGGTAACTGAGAGGGGAGGGGTGAATCAGTTACCACAAAAACAAATTCAACAGTCCCAAAGATGCCTTAAACTTAGTTGCTGCTGCTACTCGGTAAACACATAAATTACTGCTTAAAACTTGATAGATGTTTAGTTAATTTATTAAGCATTTACTGAAATAAGCGACCATGCAAAAGAAAGTAATCATGAACATAGTAGACACCAGATTTATGTGGAAACCCAATATGGGAAAAACCACCAGCAACTAGTCACCAATTTTCACTCTTCTGAAGTGAGCCCTGTTAGGAGCCAACCTTGTTAAAGGTTACAAAACACAGTGTTAGGTGTGACCCTATTAGAGGATTTAATCACCATATTAGGAGTGACCTTGTAAGAGGTCTTTAGAACAATTCAACTGAATTGCCACCCTGTTAAAAGATTTATGGAATGGCTGTTAAACCAACTCTATTAGGAGATTTTGGAATCACTGTTACAATGGTTAGAAAGAAACAATGAATGATCTGAAAATACATGCAACTTATCTTGCTGAATACAGATCTCATTTTAGCTCCACAAGATCCTTACTGATTAAATATATATTTGCAGCTCCAAGATTTCCCTCTGCTCAACTCTGCTTAGGCACACATAAGTCTCTTCCTTGCACTATCCGTATACACTCTCTATTCCACACTTTTCCGCATCTTGAGCACCTCTTTATATACTATACATAATACTAAGTCGGCCCAACCAACTTGACAAAACATATTCCAAAGTCGGCTTGAACTAACAATCAAAAAAAAAAAAAATCTTCACTGGCCGATGCTGCTCGGTCAATACAGAACAAAAAAAATTGCTTCCTGTGTTAACCGGCAGAACTTGGTAAAAACTACAATTACCGGGGAATTCGGTAAACCTGCCACTTCCTTTGGAAATCGACTAGACTCGGTAAAAGCTATCTTTGACTACCGAGTGATCTCGGTGAAAACTAAGCTTTCCTTAGCTTACCGTGCAAACTCGGTTAACACTAACCATCCGCTACAAAATCTTTTGATACCCGAGTGATCTCGGTAAGAACTAAACTTTCCTTAGCTTACCGTGCGAACTCGGTTAACACTAACTCACCGTGTGACATACAGGAACGCTCGGTATACACTTCAAAAGGCTTTACTGACCGACTGAGCTCGGTAGACTCTATAAACTATTTTTCTGATCGACAAAACTCGGTAGACTCTGTCTGATAACTGATATGGCATTTGTGTAACATCGAAGACAATACACAATTACTTAATTGTATCCAAAAATCTCCCTCTTTGGCATTGATGGCAACACAACATTTCATAGCAGAAATGAAATTTGAAAGCAAGTCTACAGCAACACAACACAATTAACAATTCTCCCTCTAAGATAGAGAACTCTCCATCTTACAGTAATCTCCCTCTGTGAAGGAATTACATAATCGAATTTCGGAAAGATATGATAGTAAAACTCTCCCTCTTTGAAAACACATGCCAAAGACAATCCAATTTCAATGAATTTCATTGTACCTTTAGTACTGATTCATATGCAATATTTCCTTGATTTGCTGCATCAACTGATGATTGTTCAATTTTGTAAGAGCTGATGCATCACTAAAACTTATTTTTAGTGAACTTCAGATAGGGGAATGACCCCTAACTTACCTCTGAGATACAAAAATGCATCCTTAGGTAAAGGCTTTGTGAATATGTCAGCAATCTATTCCTTTGTATGGACATATTCCAATCTGATTTCCTTGTCCTGCACCAATTCTCTGACAAAGTGATACTTGATTGCAATGTACTTAGTCTTAGAATGCATTACTAGATTCTTAGATATGTTGATTGCACTTGTATTATCACAAAACATGACAACTGGTTCCTTGATTTCCATCTTCATGCCTTGTAGCAATTGCTTGAACCAAACAATATTAGAACAGTTTACTGCTGTAGCAACATACTCTGCCTCTGCTGTTGATTGAGATGTACAATTTTTTTTTTTGCTTCTCCAAGAAACCAACCTCTTTCCAAGAAAGAATGCACCTCCACTTGTGCTTTTTCTTTCGTCAAGGTTTCCTGCCCAATCAACATCAGTAAACACTTTTAAGTCTAGGTTTCTTCCAAATTTATACCATAATCCATAATCTTCAGTTCCTTTCAGATATCTCATTATCCTCTTGATTGCCATCATGTGATTTTCTCTTGGTTTGGCTGAAAATCTTGCCACAATTCCAACTACAAGAGCAATATCTGGCCTAGTATGAACTACATATTGCAACTTTCAAATCATAGATCTGTACAATGTCTGATCTATTTCTTTTGAATCATCTTCTTTGGTAAGTTTTAGTCCAGTACACATGGGAGTTCCAACTGGTTTACAGTCTTCCATACCAAAGTTTTTCAATATCTCTTTGATGTATTTTTCTTGAGTGATGTAGATGCCATTCTTGTTCTGCTGAATTTGAAGTCCAACAAAGAATTTGATTTCACTGAACATTGACATTTCAAATTCCTTGCTCATTTGTTCTGAAAATTCTTTACAAAGATCATCATTCCCTGTGAAAACAGTATCATCTACAAATATTTCTGCCAGGACAATCTTATTTTCTGGTCCTTCCTTCATATACAAACTACTATTATCATTATTTCTTTGAAATCCAATTTGAATAAGATAGCTATGCAATCTTTCATACCATGCTCTAGGGGCTTGTTTCAGACCATACAGTGCCTTGTACAATTTGCAAACCATGTTCTTTTTATCTGGATCTATAAAACCTTCAGGTTGTTCAATGTAGACCTCTTCATCCAGTATACCATTTAGAAATGCTGACTTGACATCCATTCGATAAACTTTAAATCCTTTGTAAGTAGCATATACTAATAAGGTCCTAACACCTTCCAATCTAGCAACGGGAGCAAAAGTTTCTCCATAATCTATGCCTTCCTCTTGAGAATATCCTTTGCACACTAATCTAGCTTTGTTTCTTGATACTTTACCATTTTCATCCAACTTATTTCTGAAAACCCACTTTGTACCGATTACATTTTTGTCTTTAGGCCTGGGTACAAGAGTCCATGTCTTGTTTTTCTCTATCTGCTCTATTTCTTCATTCATTGATTCAATCCAATTATCATTTTCTAATGCATCTTTGACAGTTCTAGGTTCAAAATCAGCAAGTAAACAAGTACCTTTCAACTTACTTCTTGTGATGGTTCCTTCAGATTTATTTCCAATGATCCGATCTGCAGAATGATGTCTCCTGACATACTTGGCTAGAACAGGTTCTTTTCCTTTTGGATGAATCTTGTTGTTATCTTCTTGTATTTCACCTTAATGCTCAGTTTGGTCTGGCTCGGTATCAACTGGCTCGGTATGCACATGCTCGGTTACCTCTGGCTCGGTAATCTCTAACTCTATATTCTCTGACTCGGTAGACGTTGGCTCGGTAGATGTTTCCTGCAACTCGGTTAGTGATGACTCGGTAGAAGAAGGTTTCTAATTCTCAGATGCAGTTGATATTATATCTGGTTCACTGAAGATGAATCTTTTGTAATCTTCTGGTTCTCTTCTGCTTTCTTCTTCAGTATTTTCTGCAAACTCATGAACTTTCACATGTATACTTTCTATGACTTTGTGAGTAGATAAGTTCAAGCATCTATATGCTTTACTCTTGCATGAGTATTCAAGAAATATACCTTCATCACCTTTTACATCAAATTTACCTTTTCTAGATTCTTTTAAGATATAACATTTGCTTCCAAATACTTTCAGATAACTTACATTGGGTTTATAGCCATACCATAATTCATAGGGAGTTTTGAATGAGTCTTTTTTCAACTGTACTCAGTTTAAGGTATGAACTGTTGTACTAATAGCCTCCTTCCAGTATTTGATAGCAACATTCTTTTCTATCATCAAGGTTCTTGCACAATCCATGATGGATCTGTTCCTTCTTTCAGCTATGCCATTTTGTTCAGGAGTACCTGGTGCTGAAACCTGTCTTTTGATTCCTCTTTCAATACAAAAGTTATTGAATTCATGTGAAATAAATTCACCACCTCTGTCTGACCTTAGGCATTTCAATCTTTTCCCTGTTTCTTTTTCTACTCTTGCCAAATACCATTTGAACTTTTCAAATGCTTCTGATTTGTTCCTTAGGTACATGACGGTCATCATTCTTGAATAATCATCAACAAAAAGAATAAAATATTTTTCACCAGTATAGCTTTCAGTTCCAATAGGTCCACATAAGTCAGTATGCACAATTTCTAATAAATCTTCAGACTGATAATTTTTGCTTTTGAAACTAGACTTACCCATTTTTCCAATTTGACAATTCTTGCATAAACCGACCTCTGGTTTCTTTAAATCAAGAATGCCTCTCACTTTCTTGAATTTTCTTATCTTTACCAAATTGTCAAAATTCACATGACATAACCTTTTATGCCATAACCAACTCTCTTCTACTTAAGCAATAAAACATGAATGTTCATCAAGTTCAAGATAGAACAAGTTACCTTTAGTTTGAGTACTAGATCCAATCAACTTTCCTTTACCGTTCAGTAGTCTTGCTTTGCCTTGGATGAATTCTACTTTGAGTCCATTGTTGAGTAACTGTGCCACACTCAACAAATTGTGCTTTAGGACTTCTACCCAATAAGCATTATCACATACAAGTTCCTGGGTTAGAGTGATTCTTCCTTTTCCTTTGATGCAACAAGGTTCATTGTTTCCAAATCTTAAACTGCCACCATCATACTCTTCAAATTGATCAAACTTTGTTTTATCTCCAGTCATATGATGTGAGCAGCCACTATCAATGATTCATGTATCATTCTTACTTATGTGAGAGATGAGTGCCATTTCTTCATTGTCAGATTCATCTTTTACAGCAATGTAAACAATCTCATCCTCTTCTTCATCATTAGAATCATTAGAATCTTTAGCCATAAAACATGATTTCTTACTTTTATCCTTAAATGATTTGAGATCTTTCTTACTGTTCCATTTATTATCTTTCTTTTCATCTTTATCTTTCTTGTTTGGACACCTTGCAGCAATATGACCGACTTCTTCACATGAAAAGCAGACTAGGGGTACTTTACCTTTGTATTTACCTCTTCCTCTTGAATATTTCCTTGCAAGTAGAGCTTCAATTACTTCAAGGTCGCTGTTAGAACTCTGATCTGATTGATCTTCACTCTCTGACTGAGATTCCTTCTTCTTCTTGCCTTTGTCCTTGAGTGAAAGCTTGGCTTCAAATGCAGACTCAATGGTCTTTGCAGCCGGAACATAATTATCAAAATTATCTAGTTCAAATGTTGTCAATCTTCCAACTATGGCCTCTAGGTTTATCTTGTGATTGGCCTCACACCTTCTTTCTTGAATGGCTGATACCCTGATGGCATAAACTGGAAGTAGAGTTCTAAGAACTTTACTTATGACTATCTCTTCACTGATACTTCCTCCAGAAGCTTTGATAGCATTGACACATGCTTTAATTCTTTCAACATATTTGGCAATGTTTTCATCTTCTTTCATTTTCATCTGATCGAACTATCCTCTCAGACTTTTAGCTTTGGCTCTTCTGACATTGTCATCTCCACCATAGATCTCTTTCAGTCTTTCCCACATTTCATAGGCAGTAGTGCAGTCCTTGACATCATCAAACTCTTCATAACTCAAGGCAGATGCAATATCAATCATCATAATGTTATGAGTCTTCTTTATAGCAATGTCATTGACTGATAATGTACCTGATGGTTCTACATATTTCTCATCAAGATATTTCAGACCAGTGTCACCAATGGAAGCTAGATGAAGTCTCATTAATCCCTGCCATGTTGAGAAGTTGTTTCGATTAAGCCTTGGGATTTCCCTCTTGTAAGACATCTTGATCTTTGGCTTAGATTTTTGAAATCTCCTCCTGCAAGCACCAAAAGCCCTGATACCAATTGTTGGAAAATGAAGATGGGGTAACTGAGAGGGGAGGGGTGAATCAGTTACCACAAAAAAAAATTCAACAGTCCCAAAGATGCCTTAAACTTAGTTGCTGCTACTACTCGGTAAACACATAAATTACTGCTTAAAACTTGATAGATGTTTAGTTAATTTATCAAGCATTTACTGAAATAAGCGACCATGCAAAAGAAAGTAATCATGAACACAGTAGACACTAGATTTACGTGGAAAACCAATATGGGAAAAACCACCAGCAACTAGTCACCAATTTTCACTCTTTTGAAGTGAGCCCTGTTAGGAGCCAACCTTGTTAAAGGTTACAAAACACACTGTTAGGTGTGACCCTGTTAGAGGATTTAATCACCCTGTTAGGAGTGGCCTTGTAAGAGGTCTTTAGAAAAATTCAACTGAATTGCCACCCTGTTAAAGGATTTATGGAATGGCTGTTAAACCAACTCTGTTAGGAGATTTTGGAATCACTGTTACAATGGTTAGAAAGCAACAATGAATGATCTGAAAATACATGCAACTTATCTTGCTGAATATAGATCTCAGTTTAGCTCCACAAGATCCTTACTAATTAAATATATCTTTGCAGCTCCAAGATTTCCCTCTGCTCAACTCTGCTTAGGCACACATAAGTCTCTTCCTTGCACTTCCTTACACTATCCGTATACACTCTCTATTCCACACTTTTTCGCATCTTGAGCACCTCTTTATATACTATACATAATACCAGGTCGGCCCAACCAACTTGACAAAACATATTCCAAAGTCGGCTTGAACTAACAATAAAAAAAAAAAAATTCTTCACTGGCCGACGATGCTCGGTCAATACAGAACAAAAAAAACTACTTCCTGTGTTAACCGGTAGAACTCGGTAAAAACTACAATTACCGGGGAATTCGGTAAACCTGCCACTTCCTTTGGAAACCAACTAGACTCGGTAAAAGCTGTCTTCGACTACCAAGTGAGCTCGGTGAAAACTAAGCTTTCCTTAGCTTACCGTGCGAACTCGGTTAACACTAACTGTCTGCTACAAAATCCTTTGATACCCGAGTGATCTCGGTAAGAACTAAACTTTCCTTAGCTTACCGTGCGAACTTGGTTAACACTAACTCACCGTGTGACATACAGGAACGCTCAGTATACACTGCAAAAGGCTTTACTGACCGACTGAGCTCGGTAGACTCTGTAAACTATTTTTCTGACCGACAGAACTCAGTAGACTCTGTCTGATAACTGATATGGCATTTGTGTAACATCAAAGACAATAAAAAATTACTTAATTGTATCCAACACCATGTAACTTCACTAGTCATAATATAATGTCACCAATATGTTATAAACAAAATAATACAATGTTGTAAATCAAATTCTATACTTAGACAATTTTTTGATTACCAAACATTAAGTATCTTTATTTCTAAAGTTTCTTGTTAGCATGTACATCATGTTTGGCCATAAATAACAACAATTACATAACACTATTAACCAATTCTAAACAATCTCCCCCTTTGGCATTGATGGTAACAAAATAGGAAAAATTAGCTAAGTGACAAAAACTTAACATAAACAACATATAAACATTACATATGCTCCCCCTTTTAATATACTTTACTACTTTTACTCACATTTTATCTCTCCCATTTTTGACATGTATACAATTTGCACATGTATCTCTCCCCTTTGACATCAATGACAAAGGTCAAAATGCCAAGATTTTGTCCAAAAACTATGAAAAATTGTTATCCTTCCTTATGTTGATATGATCTGCATATAATCATCAAAAATAGCCTTTAGACCATCCATACCTTTGCTCTATGTTTCCTTGGTAGACTTACCTAAGGTGAGAGTTGCACATAAGGAATATGATGCAATCTAAACTACATTAATATATGAATACAAAAGGTTTGAATATGTGTCCTTGGCCTTGACACATTCCTCTAACTATTGCACAATGAAAGATAATTTTAGAGCAATAGATTCTCTGAAATCAAATATCCTCTTCAAGATTAGTTCTTTTCAAAGTTCCAATTTCATGAATTCACTGTGAATATTGGAAACTTGACCTTCAAAATCATCTACTTTACAAGATGGATGTTGGGTTTGGCTAGATAAAGTCTCTAGCTCACTCATCTTTAATTCTACCTAACCATCAATATTTTTAGTTACTTGTATGACAAGGTACACTTAATATACAAAGTTTTCCCTTCTTGCTAACATTTTTGAAGTTCTTTTATACATGTATCAAGACTAACTAAGTCATTCTTGATATTATGAGAAATGGTGCTAAACAAGTTAGCATCATGGGAAATTTGTGTCTTTGCCTTTGGAAAATTTAACAAATTTGTAAACACTTCATCAAAAGATTTTAGCACAACTTGTGCTCTTTGTTTGGAATTTTTTTTCAGTGTGCTAAACTACCAATGTACAATGTAGTCTATATGTCACTTCCATTAATGTTTTTTGCAAACCTTTTACTATCTTATTCTTCTATATAAGTTTAGATAAGGATGAGATCAGATCTATTTGATCATCATCATCAATAGCCAAACTGGCAAGAGACAGTGGAGTGGATGAACTAGATGGTTTAGTCTCATCCTCCCTCTATTTTTTTGATGCTTCTTTTGTTCTTTTCTCTTCTTCTTCTTTCATTTCCTTTTGTTCTCTTTCTCTATTTTCTTCTAATATTTTTTTTTTCATTTTCCTCAGTTTTGTTTTTCTTTTCTTCATATGTAGTTCTTCTCTTTTCTTCATCTTCCTTTCTTTTCTTGTCTTCCTTAAGAAATTTCTACTTGGCTTCCTCTATTTCCTTCTTTTCATCTTCTAGTAGCCTCTTTTCTTCCTTAGTCTATCTCAACTTATCCTCAATATACTCAGTGTTTGGTTCATTTAGTTTAGGACCACAAAATGGATTGGTATCATCAATGTTAATGTTAACATTGGTTTGATTAATTTGCATAGTGTCACCACTTACTAACACTTTCGAGGTTCTAGGAATTGGAGGAGATGGTACTTCTATCAACATTTGACTAATTTCTACTGTACTCTCACTTCTTAATTTATGCTTTTCTCCAATCATAAATAGAAACAGTCTCAATTTATTCCTCAAGTATGGAGTGAGGTTATTCAATATTAGTCTTTTAATTTCATCTTCATCATTGATCTTGCAAATGGTTTAGAGCATAGTCTTCCAAAGTTCAAGGTCATCTTCCCTTGTAGGAGCTTTCTTCTTAATGAGTTTCACATAGACTTTATGGTTTATAATGCCCTTAAGGTCTTTTAGTTTCATATTTTTAGCCACAATATATCTCATAGTTGATATATCTATCTGATTTTTCTCAAAATTATTGTACAAATCATAGAACTTGTTCATCTAAAAAAAAATACCTTCATTTGTAATAGCTATATTAATCTTTTTTAATCTTTGGCTTCTAGGGTTGCTAAGATTTTCTTGATGCTTACTTAGGTGGAGTCACCTTTTCTACTTCTTTAGTTTCTTGTTCCTCATCTTCTTCATCACTACAATCAATTGTCAACGATGTTTTTTGTCTCTTTCTTGGTCCTATGCCCAACTTTTTAACTCTCTTTTTCTCTTTAGACATTGCTTCCACTAATATTTCAGATTTTCTCTTTGTTTCACTAGGCTCAACATTGGACACTCCTACATATAGAATGCTCTATTCTGAAAATGTCTTAGCAACTGATACTAACAAAGGTTGTATGTTTAGTATACCTCACTTCATTATCTATCTTATAGCCTCTGATTCACTCTTTGACATTCTAGCCTCTAATAGTGCCTTTTTCATTATAGATTCAACCTTCTTGTGTGATGCCTTCTCTAACATTGCTTGATGAGCTTGCTGTGTGATCTTATCATATGTGCCAAATCTATATTCAACTTTGTCTTTTTTTGAATTTAGTAAAAAATCAATATAACCAATTGCAACATAGTCATTCAATTCATAGCTCAAGGGATCTATAAATGTCTCCTGAGGTTCCACTGGTAGAATATATGTATGATTAGTATCAACTAGAATAAAAATGTATTCCTTGAATCTGTCCATAATTATTGGTGGAATTCTAAATCTTTGTTTCATTTCATTCTAAAATGTTATCATTATCAAATTGCTAGTATCAAATATTTTCTCTACAGGATGCAGTTTGCATACCTCTATAACCTTCTCCATAGTACATTTGTCACTACTCATAATATCTATGAATAATAAGTATAGAGATCTCTTAAGTACAAGGAAGAATATGTGATTGATTAATGTTGGAATCTAAACAAATCATTCTTTGTTCTCTTAATCTTTTCTAGGTCCTCTAGGAGTTACATTCTTAGTATTTCACTGAGATTCACTTTCTCTTTCTCTACACATATCTTGTATGGTGCATATATGAATCTTTCTGAAAGTTCATCAATCTTTGAACTTGCACAAACTAAATAAGTAATAATTCTACTTATAAATCTCACATCATCTTGCTTGATGGTGCTGATCACCATAACCTTACCATTGTACACTGCCTTAGTATAGCTTTCAACTTTCTTTTTGACCATTTTCTCACCTACATGTACACTACCTTGTTTTCTAAGACCAGTTATCTCATGAATAAGGTTAGAATAAATGTCTATTACATTATCTTCCATCCATAGTTTTCCATCATGTATCCTAATCAATATAATATGTGTTCATTCATCTGTGTCTAATTCACAGTAGAAATGATACATAAACAAGTATAATTCCCTTAGATGTTCAAATTTGGGCTTCACAATCATGTCATGGTTGAAAACCAATTCCATATATCTATTCATGAACTCACTACCAATTGAATCAAACTTTCTATTTAAATAACTTCCTATATCTTCAAGACAAACTATGTTGTTGAAAGTGATAGACAATGCTAAGTTAGGGTTTCCTTGATTAGGTTTTATGGAAACAATCTTTAACTTAGGTCTATCCTCGTTCTCAAAATTGTGTACTAATGACATATCCATGATTCTATCAATTATGAATTTTTACCAAATAAATTTGCAGAAAAAAGATAAAATACCTTTTTCCAAAAATAGGGTTTGCTTCAAAATCGCTTTGACAAGTTGCTTCAAAATTCTCTTTGCTTTGAATGTGTTCATAATGAAGTGAATATGAATTTTGTAGTCCATTTACCCCATGAACATGAACTTGCATTAATTGCATACTTTGCAAATATGAAAAAGTTGTCAATTACATTCTATACTCAAATAACTATTTAGAATCATCTATCTAATCTTCAAATGTCACCTGAGGTTTACTATAGATTTCTTCATCATGAGAAACATTCTCAAAACTTTGCATTGCAAAATTCTCTAAAAAAAACATACTTTTCATATTTTGTTACAAAATCAACCTTTGTTGTAATACCAATAACTCTGAATTCTTTCATAACTTGTTTACATGAGCTCCAAATTATAAGTGAACTTAGGTACCATCTAAACATAACTAGATACACCTTCTCCTAACTTCACTATCTCTAATTCAACTTCTAAATGAAGTTTTAAAATTTTGATGTTGTGAACAAGCTTAATTCAAATTAATTGAATCAAAATCAACAACTGACTTCAATCTTCCTATTTGATCATCATTTAAACTTTTCTTTTGAGATATCTACTCCTTTCACAAATGCTCCATTAAGTTCTTCTCAAAGTTCACTAATAATGTTTTTGTTTCTTCTTTGTTAGTTCCAGAGTTCCTTTCATGGTTCCTTCTATAATTTTTGATGTTCCTTCTATTCCCAAAGTTTGTTCCATTATTTCTTCTAACTCTAAAGCTTCTATCCATTCTATAGTACTTTGCTATGTGTTTGAAGTTGTTGCATAACTCATATACTGGTCCTCTGCTTCTAGGATTCTACTGATCATCAAGTGCATGACAATTCTGAGAAATGTGTCCTAATTTGTTACACTTATAACACATGATCTATCTTCTGTCTTCATAAGATCTTCCTTCTCTTGATTTCCTTTCATTAGATCTTGTTCTATCTTAAGGGTTAGTATTTCTAGACATTCTACTATTTCTTTCTATTATTATCATACTTAGGTTTCCTACAATTAATTGCATTATGATCCATATCATGACAATAATGATAGTAAAAGTCCTTAACATGATTAAATGACTTATTAGTACAATCTCTTTTCATATGACCTATTTCATTACATAAAAAAAACTTACCTCTAAATTCATACTTGGTTTCATTAAGAGTCTCCACTTGCTTTAGTTCATCCAAGATTTTGACTCCTTGTTTTCCTCAATTTCTTTAGGTTTCTCAGAAGATTGACTATATTCAATCTTATCATCATATTTGTGTTTTTCTTTCAGATCTAATCTAATCTTAGGTTTCTTTGTAGACATGTTAATTAGATAACCAAGTCCAATCTTATCATAAGTAGGCCTCTGTACTAACATTGAATTATCAAGCTTTTCTCTACTAGAATAAGGCTTATCAAGCAACTATTTTCACTCTATCGATTCACCTTTCGCAATAGTATTATACTTATAGAGTTCTTCATGATCTTCTTTTAATGTTTCAAACTCAAATGTTTTCTTTGCCAAATTTTCTCTTAGATCTACATTTTTAGTCTTTAAATTAGATTCAATTCTACTAAGGTTATTTCTCAAAGTCAACTTTAGATTTGTAATCTTCAACTCATGCTTCAAGATCTTGTACTTTGTCTTCAACTTTGAATAGTCATCATCAATAGTTCCATATTTAGTAGACATAGGCTTGAATTTGAGATGTTCAATATTTTCTTTTAATTGACCAATGTATACTTTGGAGTCTTTGTATGTGTCCCTTAGCTTATCTCTTTCTTCAGTAAGGATATTGATTTTTTCAAGAGCTTCTTTAAGGTTCTTCATCAAATGTTCCATATCCTTAGGGATCTTACTTAAGCTATTAAGCCTCTTCAAAGTAACTATACTTTGATACCAATTATTAGAAATAGGGATTACTTAGAGGGCAGGAGTGGGGGTGGTGAATTAGTAATCTAAAATTTTAGTCACCAATTGGATATTATTACTTACTTTAAACCATGCATAAAAAAAAAATAAAGTAATGCTGAATAGTAATAGTAAAAATACACAAAGATAACTCATAACACCACATTTTTTTAACTAAGGAAACCCCGACCAAGGCAAAACCCTACTAGGGATGTTACCCACTAGATAATATATTGATATATAAGTTCCTTGTTAGAGGATGGATGCTATTAAGAGTCAATGAGAAAATTTAGTATAAGGATTCCCTGTTAGGAGACATTGAATCCCTATTAGGAGATTCCAACCTTGTTCGGAGTTGTGGTACAATTTATGCAACAAAATCCCACTACCCAAACATGCAATTTCAATTACAAGAAGAGCTCACTGCTCAAACAAGTAATTTATTGTTATCTCTTTTCCTTATGATTTTAAGCTCTATCTCGGGTCACCAAATAATCATATAAAAATTCCCATATATTGCTTTCATAAGAGTTTGCTCTTTACAATTCCTAATTCACATTTTCAAAATAGCTTACTACATCTTATTGCAAAATATCCTTTGCATAAATACCATGCCTTTACACAAATTGACGCTAGGTTGGCTAAGAGCAAAAAAATAATTTTGAGTTAGACCTAAACATCTAAGATGTTGACCCTAATTGGACAAGTAACTATTTTGTAAACTAAACAACTTTTTCTTCAATTCCGCTATCCTACTTCATCAAAACATGATTATCTCTATTTTGTAGTAACTTTTGAGGTTATACACATCATCACCAACATGTATACTATCTCCATGTAACTTTTCTAGTCATCATATGATGTCAAAAATATGTTATAAATAAAATAATACAATATTTTAAATCAAATTCTATAGTTAGACAAGTTTTTGTTTACCAAACACTAAGTATCTTTATTTTTGAAGTTTCTTGTTAGCATGTACATCATGTGTTGCCATAAATGAAAAAAAATACATGTCACTATTAACCAATTGTCAACACAGAGTATACAATGTTATAGGCATCTGATAAGGTAGAGAAAACCTTATGGATGTCACAAAAAAATAGATCATATTTGTATAGGTGTTTATAGGCATAAACCCCCATGCTTTGCACTTGTACTTCTTCCACCAAGGTTAATCTCCTATTGAGAACACATGCTACTTTGTTTATAGTGTGTTTCTTGTGCTTAATAGAGAATGTGAAGGATTTGAGTTTCTCAACCCATTTCATCTCTCTACAACTCAACTTTTCTTGGATGTTTACAAGCTTGGTGCATGATTGACGAAGCAAATAATGCCTCCATTTCTTAAGAGCCTAAACCATAGCATATAGTTCTAGGTGATAGGTATTGTAATTCTTGGAATAATTTTTTTTTTTAGAGAAGAAGTCCATTCATCTTCCCTCTTGATTGAGGACTACTCCTATGACAAGGTTTCTAGCATCACTCTCCATTGTGAATAATTTGTTGAAGGTAGGTGTACATAGTGGAATCACATATTCATGAGACTTTAGGAAGAGTGCAATTAAAATACCAATGAAGTATTCTAGACTCAAGAAATCACTATTAAACAAAGACTCCATGAATATCTCATGTTTCCCTAACTACAACTGCTAAAATTTCTCTCTGACCAATATCTCTGTGATTGTTCTAGAATGTGAGTATGCTATGAATGTAGATCTATCAAAATCTATGCTAGATCTATATGAATATGTAGATTATGTGAAGATTATAACAATAGAATGCTAGAATCATGTGCATATGTAAGCCTAAATGATATTAAATGACATGAAATGAATGCTAAAATGATATCAAAATGACATGAATTTTCTATAATAACAATGTTAAAAGAGATAATAACTCTAAATGTGCCTATAGTGTAGATGCATAAAACTTGGTCTCTTTTTCTCTTGAATTTCCCTTCTATTTATAGGATTTCTAAAAGGGGTTGGGGGTAAGGATTAGGATTTTTTTTTAACTATAGGGTAATGGTTAAACTGTAAATATCTCATAAGGTACCAAGTGGAAGAGTACAATAGACTTAGTTGGTGGGGATAAATGAGGATTTTCCAATTCTTTTAATTGCAAAAAGGAGGATTTTCACTTTTGAGAGGATAAATGGATTTTTTTTAATTTATTAAATGTTCCATTTATTTTCAAATTTTATCTTTTCATTTTTCCTTTTTAATTTCGTTTTGTGATTTTATGAATTGCTTTTTCCTCTTTTATAATGATTCATGTCCTCTTTGATTTGATATTTGATTGGTTGATTAATAACTTAATGTTGCCATTGATTTGAAAGTTTGTTTTTTTCCTCCATCATCTAATTTTGTCCTTAATCTAAGTTGTCTGATCAAAATTTGCATTGTTTTAGGTCTTGGCCAATTTTAGGGTGTCTACAAATGCCCATCTTTGAGCTAATATGCGAAGCATATTAGTTTAAAGACTATCTTGATTCTCTAATTTTTAGCCAATTTTACTATTTGAGTGTTTAATCAAAGATGTTTGCTTGATTCAAGATTGATATGATGCTTGATTATTGATAATTTGATGTCTAATTGTTGATGATTTAATGTTTGATTTGATACTATGATGTTTTAAAATCCTTTGTTTAAAATAGCTTGCTTGGATGCCCTTGTTTGAGTTGATGTTGAAATTTTGGCTAGGGTAGAACGTTTTTTATATTTAAATTTTTTTGATGTCCTAGTTTTATATGGGTATACTACCCCTTAGAAATGAAATTTAAAAAAGTGATGGGCACAAATAGGGATACTCCAATTTTATTTCTGAAAAATGTTGATGATAACAAATGATAGTAAAGTGTGGTAGATGTAGGCGATCAAGTTGCATCTAATAGTAGAATGACTGGATAGTTGAATTTGACTATGCATAGCATTGTTTAGAGTGTAGGATAGGAACTTGATGTGAAATTGATGAATCTAGAATCATCATATATACTTGTTTGCATAACGAATCAAATAATAGTGAATTTGTGGTCACAAAGTCACTTGTAAAATAAATTATGTGATGTTGGATGGGTAGAAAAAAGTGACCCCCTTAGGATATAGAGTGGGGAAAAATAACATGTCCATCTCATAATAAAATGTAGGATAAATAACTGGTTAACTAGATGTTGATATTTAATTGATGTAGATGATCACTTGTGATGAAAATTGATGTCATTACTCAATTGTTTGATGAAACAAGTATGTGGGTGCAACCTCATGTTTTAGGGATTGCACCTATGGCCCTTGGAGTCAATAGGCAATGTACAAATGATGCAGGTGGTGAGACATAGGGGTGATTTGTGTATCATTTTGTATCACACTTTATTGTTTTATCATGTATGTCATTTGTCATGATGACCTTTTTGATATATGAGTATTTGAGCTTTGTGATTTTGGAGTTGTTCATTTGATGTATCATGGATTATATATATATATGATGTTATTGATGTATGGATGTGATGGTATGATTTATTTATATGATAGTTGTAGATGTTGGTATAATGTGGGAAATTAATGTAGTTTAGAGATGCTCAATGTAATAACATGATATTTGTATAATGAATGTAGAAAAGAAGTAGATAAATAGAATGTATGAATGAAATGAAGGAATGAGATGTATAAATAAAATGTGAGATAATGAAATGTATTAATGTAATGAAATGAAATGAAATGTATAAATGAAATATAATGAAATGAAATGCATAAATGCAATGTGATGAAATGATATGTGATGAAAGAAGAAAGTGAAAATGAAAAATGAAAAAGAACTAATAGAGTGAGAATGAAATTATATAAAGAATAAGATGAAAACAAATAAGATTGAACATGAAATGCAAATGATGAATTGTAATGATGTAATGAGGATGCAATATCATAAAGAATGATACTAGGAATGAAATGATATGAAGAGAAGTAACTCAAAATTTGAGATTCAAAATCCACAAAGGAACCTTGAGGCTCTAGTGAGAAGGATGAAATAGTGAATGCATAGAATGGCAGAAAAAGAAGCATGGTAGGAGGGAATAATGACTGAAATTATTTGAGATTAGAAGGTTACATAATGTAGTAGGTGGAATCAATATAATGGGATAATGAAGTGTAATGTAATGAGACAAAGTCCACATGATGTGAGATAATGAAATCTATTAATGTAATGAAATGAAATGAAATGTATAAATGAAATATAATCAAATTAAATGCATGAATGAAATGTGATGAAATGAAATGTATAAATGAAATATAATGAAATGAAATGCATAAATGCAATGTGATGAAATGAAAAAATTTGATGTAACAAAATGCATATGATGAAATGATATGTGATGAAAGAAGAAAGTGAAAATGAAAAATGAAAAAGAACTAATAGAGTGAGAATGAAATTATATAAAGAATAAGATGAAAACAAATAAGATTGAACATGAAATGCAAATGATGAATTGTAATGATGTAATGAGGATGCAATATCATAAAGAATGATACTAGGAATGAAATGATATGAAGAGAAGTAACTCAAAATTTGAGATTCAAAATCCACAAAGGAACCTTGAGGCTCTAGTGAGAAGGATGAAATAGTGAATGCATAGAATGGCAGAAAAAGAAGCATGGTAGGAGGGAATAATGACTGAAATTATTTGAGATTAGAAGGTTACACAATGTAGTAGGTGGAATCAATATAATGGGATAATGAAGTGTAATGTAATGAGACAAAGTCCACAATAGTTGAGTGTTAAAAGCTCTCTTTGATGTTGATGTTGTTGTCTGCCTTTTGATAGCGAATCCCAAATTGTGTTTCTAATTCTTTTAAATGATGTTGTGTAGGCTTGCTTGTGTAATCCTAATTTATGTGCCAACCATTTGTTTTTAAATTAACCAAGATGAAATGAAAACTAGATGAATGCATCTCACTATGACTTTTTGTAAAGAGATGCAAATTAAATGTCATCATTGAAAATCTAAATAAAAAGTGACATAGTACAAACACCACTAGCTCAGCTATGGTGATATGAATAGCATATCATGCCAAGAATCATGACCAAACACAAATAATGTACATGAAGGATATTATAGCTATTAGGAATAGAAGCTATAGTTGTAGTAAATGAAAACAAGAACACAAATAGACACATGTCAAATAAAAAACATCACCTAAGATATCATGCAAAACTGGTTGAGGTACACATGGCCTTCCAGATGGGAGAAGACACTTAAATATGGACACCAATAATGTGTGAAATCAAAGGATCACTGAAAAAAAATAGTTAAAATCAAAGGAAAATAAAAGATCATGGCTTCATCTCAGTACCTCTAGTCAAATACATCATTGAGGTACTAGAAGCTCATAACAATAGAAAAAAATTATTTGTGGACTAGTAGTGTCGATAGCCATGTGTAATAGTGTCAAGTTTTTTCAATTCTCTATTGATGAAACTATTGTAGGATTCTAGTAACAAGTCATGGGATGTGTTAGTGGAAATTCTATAGTGGAATTCATGGTGGGTGTGTTAGAAGAAATGTATCAGTGAGGATATGGGCATTGAAATGTTAGAGTTAAGCAAAAAGTGTACTTGGTATTAGTGTGGCAAGTTACATATAGTGAACACATGGAAATGCTAGTGAAGTGTAAAGTGTGGAGAGTGATGCCCATAAATAGATGAGGAATGCACATATGAAAGGAAGCATAGTGAAGGAGATAGCATAGTTGTTTAATTTTTTTGAAAGGTGAAGTAAGTGTACAATTGAAAGCATGTTAGGTTCACTAGATCAGTCGTATCATGAGGGTGATGTTAACTAGGGAGGATTGGTGAGGCAAGGATGAAGGGAAAAGCACATCCAATGTACATCTGGTGAACTAGTGTATCAACCTGAACTCCAAGTGTTAGTTCATGAACATGGAAATTCAAGTAAGATAGAGCAAGGGAAAATTCAGCCTCAGGGTTTCAGAAGTCAGTATGGAAGAAACACCTTTGTCAACATTGATGATATTGCTAGGGAGTACAAAGTAGTAGGCTTTACAAGTGGTACTGGGTGATGTTCTAATGATGCAGACAAAGAGTAGTCCACTTGGGGTGATGAAGAGAATGAAAAAAGTAGTGATAGAGGTGGATGAGATGGACTCTCTGGAGAAGACCATAGGAAGAGGTCAGATAGCAGTAGAGGATATTGATGTGGGTGAGATGACGAGTACAACAAGTTTGTTGATTAGCCTCAAAATTCTAGGAAAAAAGTCAACTAAAGAAGAGATGGGTGGATTGAGTGTGGTGGAGCCACAACTAGAGGAAGAGGGTGGAGTGCAAGAGACAAGAGAAGTTGAGGAGCTATGGAAAATGTTGGCCATGGAGAGAGTTCTGATAGAAAATGCAGAGAAGGAAGGCACAATTTTGTTGGGGTTGATGGAGAAAACTTGTGAGGATGTAGTGCAAATAGAAGCAAGATGGCTCTAGGTGGTGGTGAATATGGAATGAGCTCGACTATGGTCATTGAAAGTAGAATTGCAAGTGGAATGTTCGTGAGTAGAGGAAAATGACACAGGGATTTGGGGTGAGTGAACATGAGCACAGAGGTTTTCAGAGTCATTGAGGATGATGCAAGTAGGTTTGGAAAGTGTGAAAAATGAACTAGTGTTATGGTAGCTGCAGGAAAAGTCTTTTAGGGAGGAAATTACAATAAGGAACAACATGTCAGTATAGCTACAAGAGTGGTTAGTAGCAAGCGAGTCAAAGGTGAATTAGGTGAAACAATAGTTGAATGAGGCAAAAGTGGATTTGGAGCACTGGAGAATGGTGACTAATCAAATGCAACAAGAGTGGGACATGGCCCAATGAGTGATCATTGTACTAGGTCTACATAAGTTGGTAGATAATGTCTTCATGGATATGCAATAGACTATGAAAGTACACTGGGAAGCCACCTATTATATGGGGCTTTATTATTAGTCAATCCCCAATGAAAAGAAACAAGAGAATTAGTTTGCATATAGGGAATTTACACAACTGTTGAATGCTCAATTCCATGGTGGGAGATTTCCAATACCCATGGATGTTGTATGGGTTCAAGGAGTAACTACACCAGGGGCCTCATCTTCTATGACTAGGTCCAAGGAAATGCCCCTAATTAGACATTCTATCCCACCACCTCCCCAAGGGAGGCTAGAATAAATGATCTACTAGATGTTGTTTTGAATGTAATATTGTTGTTGCCATCATAATAGAATAAAAAGTGGGTCATTTTTATGGCAAGAAAAAGGGTGATTGTTGCTCATGTTAATGAACAATGTGATTGAAAATGTTAGATAGTCATTGTTATTTTTGTTGTTGGTATTTTTTTGATATGTTTTCAATGTTTTTTGTATTTTTGGCAATATTTTTGGTATTTTTGGTCTTGAAAAAGGTAGTTGGGCCTAAAAAGGTGTTAAAAGGGGCCTTGGAAAAGGCATTTGGTCTAAAAAAGGTGAAATAGGGCCTTGAAAATGATGTTTGGGCCTACAAAGATGCTATGGGGCACTAAAAAGGTATGTGGAAGGCCCTTACAGTCTCTCAAATGTATGCTTACTTATTATGTGCCATTGTTGAGTGGTGATGAAAGAGTATGATAGAGATCTGTGTCAATCCGAATGGTGTTTAGATTACCAATGTGTCCATAAGTCATGAAATTTTAAGGACCTTTTAGTATAGCATTGATATAATTGTTGCATGATGCTGGATCAATTGTGATCTTTGCAACATAAATAAGATTGGAAATATATCAATCATGGTCTTTCCAACATAAATAGATGGGAAATCTATCAAGAGTTTTTGTTCTTGATAGAAGGATAGAAAAGGGACACTGATGGAACCTTTTCAATTATCTATGTTGTGCTAAATTTTCCAAAGCCTAGAGAGATGTTTTAGGACATAACTACACTACTCCTAAATCAATGGATGCACTTATTTATTATTTTTGCCAAAAGTAATAGAGAAAAAAATATGCCATAAAATATTTTAATATTTTTCAATGTAGGGGGGCTCACCATTGATTTCTTATAAAATTGGCCGAGGTATGCAAACCTATCTTGAAGGAGTAGCAATTATAGATGGACATCAGCTCGACATAAAATCAATGGATCATTGGATTGGAAAATACAAAATTAATTTATGCAAAATTAAATAGCCTATTTGAGAGTTCATTATTGTTTGGCCTAACTTTGGGCTATTTTTGAATTTTTAAAGATTTTTTAACTGTTTTTGACAATTTGTGATAAATTTTTTATGTTTTTGACAATTGTCGATAACTTTTGAATTTTTTTGACAATTTTTTAATGTTTTGACAATTTTTGAATTTTTTTGACAAACTATGATAATTTTTGAATTTTTTTGACAATTTGGTAACTTTTGAATGTTTTTGACAATTTTTAATAATGCTTGAGTTTTCTTGGTAATCTATGATAGTGTTTGAATTTTTTTGACAATTTTTGATAATATTACAATTTTTTTTGACAATTTTGTGAAATTTTTTGATTGCTTGAGATGATATTTGATCTGGTGGTACGAAAGGAGGATGTGAGTGAGATTTTTTGGAATATGGAGATAACCGGGTCCTTTTGGAACACATAAAGAGTCAAGGAGACCAGAAGTGGGCCAAGAAGGCTAAAAGTGGACTCAAAGAGGTATATTTGAGACAAATGGAGGCAAAAAGGATTCTTGGGACATCAAATAGATTTTATGAAGGCTAAAATGGATGTTGGGAACTATTGTCCATGGTGGATATTTGAGATGTGCAGTAATTTTCCTATAATTCATGCCTATGATATCTTAGAACATAATTAGACTTTGTGTTTCCTCTGAGTTACCTGTCTTCCCTTTTTTATTGTTTTGCTGGCTATTGCTACCATGACTTGTTGTTGATGCCAAGAAACTATTGAACTATTGGTAATTGGCTAATGGAGTTATGTAATTGTCATTTATGGCAACACATGATGTACATGCTTACAAGAAACCTCAAAAATAAAGATACTTAGGTTCTCACTAGTAAATTTGGACCCAATTCAAAATTTTGACCTAGGTTCGTCATTATTTTTCTCATTGAAATTCAACCAAATTGTAGGTTGGTCAAAATTTTAATAAATACATTTGTCAAAATGCTTTTGTTTTGACCAAAACATAAACATTTTGATGAATGTATTTGTCAAAATTTTGACCAACCAACAATTTGGTCAAAGTTTTGATGAGAAAAATAGCAAGAAACCTGGGTCAAAATTTTGACCAACATTGGTCAAAAATTGGGTCCAAATTTACTAGTGTTTGGGACTCAAAAAATTGTCTAAGTATGAATTTGGCATACAATAGCATATTGTTTTGTTTATAGCTTTTTGTCGATGTCATATTATGAATAGTGAAGTCAAATGGAGGTTTTGTACATGTTGATGATTTAGTGTATAACCTTGAAAGTTAGTAAGGACACTATGAATAAGAGATATTCATGTTTTAGCAAAAAAATGACACCAAAATTGAAGGAAAGGATTATTTTTTTTACAAAATAATTACTTGTCCAATTTGGGCTGACATCTTAGATGTTTACTCTAAGTTGGAATAAGTGTGTTGTGGTCTTAGCTGACCTAGCAAAAATTTGTCTAAAGGTATAGTATTTATTCAAAGGACATCTTGTGATGAGAAGTGAGATTTTATGTGCTATCTTGCAATTGTTATGTTAAGCAATTGTATGTTTACTTTGTGAAAGTGATATACGTAAACTTTTGTAAAAGCTATTTTGTGATCCAAGATCAAGTTGAAGATCAAAGAGCAATTGAGAAAGAAAACATAGTACCTATTTTAGAAGTTTGATTAGTTGTTTGGGTAGTGAGCTCTTCTTGTAATTGGAAGTGCATGTTTGGGCAGTGGGCTCATCTTCCATCTACTATACTAAAACTTCTAATAGGGTTGGAATCTTCTAATAGGTTCCATCCTCTAATAGGGAACTTATATATCAATAATATATTTGGTGGGTACCATCCCCATTGAGGGTTTCCCTTGGCTAAAGTCTCCCTAGTTAACAAAATATGATGTCATGAGTTATCTTTGTGCATGGTCATGTTTGGGCAATGGGCTCATCTTGCATCTAGCATACTACAACTTCTAACATAATTGGCACAACTCCTAATAAGGTTGGAATCTCCTAACAAGTTCCATCCTCTAACAAGGAATTTATATATCAATAATATATCTAGTGGGTACCATCCCCATTGGGGTTTTCCCTTGGCTAAATTTTCCCTAGTTAACAAAATATGGTGCTACGAGTTATCTTTGTTCATGGTTACTATTACTATTCAACATTACTTTATTACTCTATTATATATGGTTTAAAGTAAGAAACAATATCCATTTGGTGACTAGAATTTGTAGGTTATTGGCATTAAGTTACTATTGCCATTAGTGACAACACTTATCTATATCAGTCTAGCTACTAAGCTCAACACTCAGTTTCCTACACTCACCAAGCTTAAAAGTGTTCAAAAATTTACACCAAGCATCTCAGTGTCTACCAAGTAGTTAGACTCTATCATGAGAATTTAGTGTAAACTGAGTATGAAAATTATAATGTTTACCGAGTAAAGCAAAGGTAAACTTAGCATGGAGTATCTATCGAGTAAAATTATATCTATCAAGCAACACTACATCTACCAAGTCACTAGTAGTCACTGAGTTCAAAACTACATCAAGTGATTAGTATGGACTGAGCCTTCACTTCTACCAAGTGCATGACAATGTTGAGTAATGCAGTGGATGTTGAGTATCAAAAGGTCACCAAGTTAGTTCAGTGAACCCAAGTTATTTACTATTGGTCTAACTCAGTAATGTTTTGTTCACTTGTGTTTTAATCGACCTTGCAATTATAATTATTTGAATGATATATGTGTAATGTATTATATCATTTACAATGTATGCATGAGAGTATCAGGATAGACATGTAATGTTTTGAGAAGTGTAAATGTGAATCAGCAACAGAGAAGAATACTCAGAAAGGTAAAAAAGGAATAGTAAAGATTCATCAATCACAAAAGGTGATCTATACGTCAAGGATCTAATCAACAGTCAAGTTGTAAGTAAAATCTATTGTTTCATCCTAACAGGTGAACCAATTTCTAAATCTTTTAACAAGGTAGACTTAATAGTTTTTTGTAAATCTCTTAACCAAGTGCATACTTCATTGTATGTTTACAAATCCTCTAACAAGGTGGACCTAGTAGTTCTTTGTGCTCCTAACAGTGTAGATCACCAGAAGTGGTCAATGTAAGCCTTAATAGGCCAACTTTATACTATAGTTTTAAAGTTTTGTGGGTATCATCCCCACCCCAATTTTACTTTCTATTTGGAAGGTTTTTGGGTCGCCTAATCACTATGTACATGTGTTATAAATGTTTGATCTCTCATATATACAATAGATTAGATGAATAAATCTTGAATAATATATATGATTAAAGTACTGAATTGTATTAAAGTTTTGAGGTTACTAATTCACCCCTCCCTTCTCAGTAACCTTTCATATCTTGAATATTTCCAACAATTGGTATAAGAGCTTTGTGGTTCTCAGGATAAAGTCTGACAGCTTGAGCAAAGATCAAGGACAATGGAAATATTCAGACCTGACAAAGCTAGATTTGGAAATGGCTATGGCTCAACTCAAAGAAGCAAAGGAGCATCTTTCCCAATCCTTGAAAAGAAGGAAGTAACTTGTAAGACAAATGAATGACCATCAATATGTTGAAGAAAAGATTGAAGACCTTTTACCATCAAGTAGTTTAGATGAGGCTAATGAGGCAATCAAGGTACTCCTAGCAAAGAATGGCTCTCTACAGGAAGAAGTAAGAAATCTTAAAAGAGAATAAGAAATCCAATCATTTAGGCTATGGGAAGCTTTCAAACAGAGAAACAAGGAAAATAAAGACTTGGAGGCTAGAAATAATCAATCCAATTAGCACGAAGATCTTATAGATCAACTAGCTAATGCAAATGAAGGAATTATGAATCTAAGATCCAAAAATGAAAGCCTAAGGAATGATTTAATCATTGAAAGACAAATCAATGAAAGATTACAAAGTGACTAAGATTTGAAAGGAAAATCAATGAAAGTTTGGAAAATGAATTAATCACTGAAAAGCAAGTTAATGAAAGGATAATGAAATCTCAAGCAGACATGACTCAATTAAATTGAAAAAGTGAGCAGAATCTTCATAAAAAAAAAGGTAGATCTGATCTTGGTTATAAGGAAGAAGGTGAAACCTCCAAAAAAGGTGCCCAAAGGAATCAAAGACCTACTTGCAATCACTTTGGTAAGTCAGGTCACACATCAAAAAAATGTTGGAGAAATAGAAAAGGTAAATTCAATGGTAAATGCTACAATTGTAGTCAGCATGTTCATAAAGCTAATGAATGCAAGGAGAAACCAAAATTTAAAGGTAATTGTCACAAATGAAAGAAACATGGTCACAAGGCATTCCAATACAGATCCAAATCATTCAATCCAGTTGAACAACTTGTTAAAGAAATATTTGGATGGGACTACAATACCTGGTGCAGATATCATTATTTAAAGAGAACAAATTTCCACAATCCATTATATTGTACTGATATGTTTCTGGATTCGATTGTGTTAAGATTTTTACCATCAATGTTCTGAATCACACTACGTGATCCATCATCAAGATGGATCATGTAGTGTGATTCAAAATTTTGATGGTAAAAATCTTAACACAATAAAATCTAGAAAAATATCAGTACGATATCATTATTGTTGAGAATATGGGCATATTGGTATAAACTGTGCAAGACATCACCTAAGGAAGGACACTACCGCAAGGAGCTATACATGCAAAAAACTCGATTATATAGCTAAAAATTGCATGAATATAGGAAGAATTGAAGATGAACAGAAAGTTAAACTTGATAACATTTGGAAGTAAATGAGGAAACAATGGATTCCTAAATCTACTAAGCAGAATAGTTCAAATGATGGCAATGTCACTCAAGAAGTGGGTGACTCCAGCATTTCCAGTTAGATCCATAAATAAGGATATGGAACTACATCTTCAAGTGATATTTCAAGAAGTTCCAAATGAAAGAAAGAAAAATGATCAAATCAATATTCTAGATACACAAGAATCAAAGAAAGCGTATCCTTCGGTGAGTTGCATCTATCGAGGAACGTTAGTTGAAGACCTTACCGAGCTAGGTCAGGAGTAACAATTTTTTTTTTTGATCACTGAGCTACAATCTTCTACCGAGAAATGAATGATAGTCTATCAAGCACTATGTCATCTCAGCTACCTTTGTACTGAGCATTTATGGAAAAATTTTCATCAAAAGCTCAGAATTTGATTTCATTCTTCATCACAATTTTAGAGCTAAGAGGTTTCTAGGTGGACTCAAGAAAATTCCAATTGTTTCCAAGCAATTTTCTAGCGAAAAATTTGTTCAATTTTTTTTTCCTTACACCTACCGAGCAATGATGGCATCTAGGAGTAGCAATAGCAGCAACGCAAAGAAGGGTTCAAAGATGTTGGTAAAGGGTGTAGAATGGAAAGCACCTAACTTCAAAATTGTTCCAGACATAGCAGAGTCACTTGACCCTAATGGAGCTCAATCCCAAATTCCACCAAAGGTACTCCTCATAAATGATATTTTTACACATCTTAAATGTTCTATTCAAAAGATTGGAAACCTAGAAATGTACAATTCCCTAGGATAAATGAGTGTTGATGGCTCTTTGAAATCCAAGCACAAGCATCTAGAGACCAAAGGATTAACCCATATCTCACATATGCCAAGAAATTTCCAGATTAAGTGGATCATGTACATACTCAATTGTGTTTACAATGGTCAACTATGGTTAGAGCAACTAGTATTAATCACCAAGAAGATGATTCATAAGATTACTGGTCTCCCCATACTTAGCAGAGCCAAAACCACCAAAACCCTAGGTCAGGACAAACTTCAAAAGAAAACCCTAGTTGAATGTGAGAATAGAGGTTTGAATGTTAGCACTGTCTTTGATGTTGAATTAAGGTTTGGCATTCACATCATTTCTCACAAGATTGATAGCTCTATTCATTTGAATAGTGTGCCCTATGAGGCCATGGATTTGGCATTCAAGATTGTGAAGAAAAATATAGAATTTGATTTGTCAGAATTATTGTCGAAACAATTGAGCAAGAATATGTACAACATAAGGACCTCAAAGAATAATCCCTATAAAATTGGCTCCCTATTAACTTGTTTATTTTTCTATGTTCAAAAATTCTTTCCATCAAAGGGCTCATTTGTATGGAGAAAAGACAACCCAATTCTATATCAGATTAATGAGTTTATTGCTAAGATGGGTGAAAACTTTGAGAAGGTTATGGATAATTAATTTGAAGACTTCAAGGAAAGAATGAACAATAGGTTCCAAATTCCACCAAAATTGGTTGTAGACTATAGACATGATGTATTCTTCATGGTTGATTGTGATAGAGTATACATTCAGGCAGTCAAACCCCAAGTTACATGGGTAAAATCTCTTCCTTATGAGGTCAATATTGATGAAACTAGAGATATTATTGAAGCACTGATGAATGAGCCTGTAGGTCCTAAGCTTCCTACCTTTGGCACTTATGATGAAGAAAAGGCTAGAATTGAAATTAAAATCAAGCTACCCCAAGCTATAAGAAAAGGTAAGAGGAAGATAAAAAAATTGAAAATTATAACTGGCCCTCTAATGCTTACTAAAGGTAAAGGAGAGGATGAAGAAGAAGAAAAAGAAGAAGGCAAAAAGCATGAATTTGAAAAAGAAGAGGAACCACCAAAGAAGAAAGGAAAGGTGTATATCACCAAACCTCAGAAGAAGCCAACTGCAGTATTCACTAGGAGAACTAGGGATGGCAAGTAAGAAACTATACTTGTCAGGCCTCCACTAACATTTGAGGGAAGACTAAAATAGTTAAGGAGATTGAAGACTTGGTATTGGAAAAGTTAGGAACTTGGAAATTCCCTCTTGATCAATTTGCATCTCAAATTATAGCAGTACTTCTTGACATAATAAAATTAAAATGGGAGAATGTAGTACAAACTATAAAAGATATATTTGAACAAAAATTGAAGGAATTAGTACCCAATCTAATAGATGCAAAGTCAAAAAGGCATTGAAAGATCACGAAGGAAGAATGAATAAGAGATTCAATACTTGTCTTATATTATTAAAAGACATTGAATCAGTTGTTAAAAATGCTACAAATATTTGAAATGAGGCATATCATCTCAGGAATCCATCAGATGATCCTGTAGAATTTAAGGATGATGATAACGCTGACAATGATGATTTTGATAGCACTCCATCTATCACACTTACACTAGGAGAGCTGCATGCACTTATGAAAGAAAAAGAGGAAGAAGACAAGGAGGAAGAAGCACTTGAGGAAGAAAAAGATGAAGATGACCCAGAAAGAATTGCAGTAGTAGTTATTGAATCCCTTCCTCACTCTCCACCAAAGACTGGTAAATCTACTATGGAGACAGCTTTTGCAAGTGAAATTGTGAGCACAACAACAATCACTTCAATTTCTCAATCTTCACTAACCACATCCTAGCTCCAGGTATTTGAAATAGAAGTGTAAAGAACTTTATCTATAGAGCTACTTGTCACTACTTTAGCTATTGAGTTAGCTACCTTAGCTCCTTCACCATCAGTTAGTGTAACAATAAGTTCTACAATTTTGTTTTTGTCAGCATTATCTGTATCCACTTCAACTCCAATCAGTTTAGATACTACTATGGGTACTCTACCAAGTGTGACACCATTTTTGGGAAGTTTCAGTTTTTGATCCAGTTAGCACTTCTATTGGTATTCAATCCTCGAGTCCTATCCCATTTTTCACTGCTATCCCTTCTATCTCCATTATTGTGTCTATTCCAAAGGTCAAACCAATAATCACAGAAGTCAAACAAAAGCATCCATTAAAACTTTTGATCACTAGAAAGGAAATTGAAGAAGACATTGACTTAGACACAAAGATAATGATACCAAAGATTGACTTTGACACTGCTACCATTAAAGAGATGAGGTTAGCCAGTCAACTCATAGAGATGAAAGCTATGCAGAAATAGTTAAGGTTTGAAAGGGATAAGGAGTATAGAATAATTGAGAATGCAAAAGATATAATTATAGAAGCTATATGTGTTGAAGTATATTTGACTCAACAAATTTTGATTTAGTTAGAAGAGGCAACACAGAAATTTAATGAAGATCCTTTCGAAAAAGGGAAAATAATTGAAAAGGCTAAAAGGAAATTTGATGACAAAGTGCTAGAGCATATTGCTCAATAGATAGAAATCAAGCAAGTTGAATTGTCCATACTTTTGGGTAATTTTGAAAATTCTTTTAATAATGCAACATCACTTTTTGCCAAACTTTGTGATGCTTCTAGTTTTACTAAAGAAATAAAGGATAAGCTAAATAAGATTGACATTGATATGAAATCAAGTGCATCCAATCTAAAGGTGGACTCCTCCTCCACAACCTCCCTTCACACCAAAATTAGATATCTGGTAGATGTGCAGGTAGAACTACTGAGAGAGAAAGCAAGGATCTTGTCTACACTAATAGACATCAGAACTTCTTAGTGGCTGATCACATGATCCAATTATCAGCAGAAGTTCAAATCACTCTCTCCACCAGTCAAATTTTGTAGCAGACATGGGATAATAATTTTTCCACCATCCTTAAGGTACATCAAGATTTTCTATCTCACTTTGGTGTAGCCATATAAAATATATATGTAGTCCTTTGGCATTATTGTCAAAAAGGGGGAGAGATTCAACATAATAAATGAGGAGAGTTATCAGTATAAGTGAAATGGGGAGTTAGCACTCAATAAAATTAGCATGTGTACATAACTATCTTTGTATATACATTATCAAGAAGATATATGTAGAAATATATATGTAGAAATATATATGCAACAGTCCTATAAAGAGTTCTACAAAGATCAATTTTGGAAAAAACCAAAATTCAATGAGTTGGGTTATGTACATATGTTTTGGCTTATAAGTGTTTTGTCACTAATGTCAGAGGGGGAGATTGTTGGCATTAAGTTACTATTGTCATTAGTGACAATACTTATCTATATCAGTATAGCTACCTAGCTCAACACTTAGTTTCCTACACTCACCAAGCTTAAAAGTGTTCAGTAGTTTACACCGAGCATCTCAGTGTCTATCGAGTAGTCAGACTATGTCATGAGAATTCAGTGTAAATCAAGCATGGAATTTATAATGTTTACCAAGTAAAGCAAGGTAAACTTACCATGGAGTATCTACTAAGTAACACTATTGTAATGTCCCCTTTTTAGCATTCATAGCATGATGTTGTCATTAGCCTATTTCCCCACGATCATGTAGGCTAACCAGGACATTAAAGGGGCTTAGAGGCCATTTCGCCTAGATAGTTTCAGTTGTAGGTCTTTCTGAGGGTATTTGAGGCAACTTTGAGCATACTTACTATTTATAGTAAGTCATCTTGGGCATGGGTGGACATCCAGTGGCAACGGTATGTTGATGGTAATTGTTTAAAATCGGCAAGAAGACTTGTTTATAATTGATAAGATTTGTTTTGCATTGATAAAGCTATTTTATAAAGTTAAATTTAAATATTTAACTTTATTAATACATAGACTATAGTTTGTGGGAAATATTTAAATTAAAAGAGTCCCTTTTATTTTATAACACATTGGAGACATAAGTTACATATAGGGAGTTATGTTTTATCCCACATTGAGAAAATGAAGGATGGAGCTCTTGTGAGAACACTATAAAAGAAATGGAAGAGCTTCTTTTAAGCATGGTTGGAAATATCAAAGAAATTGGAGAATTTTCTAGAGGTTATGTCTCAATAGTTTGAAGGACGAAATCCCTTCAAGCTGAAAATCTTGACGCCATTGAAAGATATGGTCTTGAGATTCAATAGGGTAGCAATCCAAAAAATTAGAAACGAGAAAAGTAGTCCAAAAAAGCAGAACTGAAAAAGCAAGTGGAAAAAGTGGAATCGAAAAAGCAAGCGGAAAAAGTGGAACTGAAAAAGTAGGTGGAAAAAGAGAAATAAAAAAAACAAGCAGAAAACGTGGAATCCAAAAAGCAGGCCAAAAAAGTAGTTCGAAAAAGTAAAGTAGAAGGGACAGCATTGAAGGAAAATTATTACAACCATCTACAACCAAGTTCCCTTGTTAGTATTGTTTTTTTTAGGGTATTATAAGTTTCAGTTGTAAGTGTGCATTATACCAGCATTGTCATTTTAGTAATCCATGTAAATGCCAAAGTCTTGGCCATATTTCATGAGCATTGTATTAGAAATTTGATTGCAATAAAAAAGATAATAGTTGCTAGTGTCATTTAAGTAATTCAATCTCATTATTTATCAGCTAGATAGTTTGCATACCAACTGTTTGCAAAAATGCGAATTGGCGGTAGGTGTTCTTTTCTCATGCTTAGATCATAATATATGCACTAAATATTGTCAAAATTAGGAGCACACTCATGTTAGTTCATTGTGTAGTTCATTGTAATCTTCTATCACTAAATTCTCATTGATGCAAATTGGAAAAAAGTCATTTAAAGCAAGCTAAAATACTATATCAGTCATATGTCTCTTGCATGTGAATTGTTTGACAAAATTCTTTGAGCCTTAAATCAACATCTTTGAGAGTAGATTTGAGGAGGGTTATTACAGTGGTATCAGAGCTTGCTTGCAAAGTGTTTGATGAAATGCCAAACAACTAAAGTATAAAGATTTTTGGTGTTTGAAGAAGTTATAACCTGTTGGGGACATTACAGTGGTATCAGAGCTATAAGTCATACCATCCTGTGGAGGTCTTATAAGGAATTTGGATTAGCCAGAGAGAGAAAAATGTTTGACAAAATGAATGCCGATCCAAATCAGGGAAAGGAAAGATTCTTACAATTATTAGACACCTTAGCACAGGGATAGCGATCAGCAGAGCAAAGAGCATAGGAACAGAGTCAGAGATTTGAGCTTATGATGCAGGTGATGGCTCGTCAAATGGGGTTGAATGCTAATGTGGTTGGAAGAAATAATCAGAATGGTAATAATCAGGATGGGGCACATAATGGAGGTAAACAAGTTGAGAAATTTTTTGATCATGCACCCCAACAAACTAGGATAGTGAGTTTAAGGCCCATGGTTCCAACATTTCCTCCTAGAGCATGGAATTTATAATTTCTTATGGAGGTCTTATAGGGAATTTGGAATAGCCAGATAGAGAGAAAAATGTTTGACAAAATGAAATTCAGTCCAGATCAGGGAAAGGAAAGATTCTTACAATTATTAGACACCTTAGCACAGGGACAACGATCAGCAAAGCAAAGAGCACAGGAACAAAGTCAAAGATTTGAGCTTATGATGTAGATGATGGCTTGTCAAATAGGGTTGAAAGCTAATGTGGGTGGAGGAAATAATTAGAATGGTAATAACCAGAGTGGTAATAATCAAGATGGGACACATAATGGAGGAAAACTAGTTGGGAACAATTTTGGTCATGCACCCCAGCAAACTAGGACAGTGAGTTTGAGGCCCATTATTCTCACATTTCCTCCTAGAGCTCCAGAGCAGCCCGTACCAGAGCCCTAGATCACTAATATACAGGACCAGTTGAGGAGAGATTGGGAACTTGAAGGTCTAGATTTTATTGCTGCAATTACCTTTAGGGAGTATATAGATGTGCGGATGAAGCATAGGCCATGTGGACATGACAGGAACTAGAGTTATGAGCTACGGAAGAAAGTAGGGAAACTTTAGTTACCATATTATGATGGCTCGGGGAAGTCTACAGCAAGAGCTTGGGTTCAAAAGCTTGACACATACTTTCAAATGAACCCTATGCCTCAGAAAGAAGCTATTAAGTATGCAGCAATTCACCTGGATGGGTTAGCACACAAGTGGTGGCATCACGCTATGGTCACTATGGGTCATGCACACATTACCTCATATGTGGGGTTTTTGAAGAGACTGATTGAACATTTTGATAGGCCTAAGGATCGTACCTTCTCTATGATAGGCAGAAACTTGTATGAGGAGTTTAACAGACATGTTGATTTGATATAGGGAGACATTAGCACATCTTCAGGTAATGGTTTATCTACATCATCTTCATAGGCAGAAGGGGTTACAGATGTTGTGCAGGTTGAGCCAGTTGCATCAGAAGGTGATATCACAGGCACATCGAATTGTGTGATTGACACAGATAGTGATTCCAGTACAATTGGGCTGGATGAAGTTACAGAAGTTGAGGATACTATCATGTTTGAGGATAGCATAGTTGATCAAAAAGTGAGCATTCAGGACTTTTCAAAAAATGAGTATCAAGCACAGTTGGATGCTTCTTTACATGAGATAGAGGTTAGTAGCTCTTCACTATCTAATGGTAATAATCAAGATGCGACACATAATGGAGGCGAACAAGTTGAGAACAATTTCGGTCATGCACTCCAACAAACTAGGACAATGAGTTCAAGGCCCATGGTTCCAACATTTCCTCCTAGAGCTCTAGAGCAGCCCGTACTAGAGCCCCAAATCACTGATATACAGGACCAACTGAGGAGAGATTGGGAAGCTAGAGGTCCAAATTTTATAGCTGCAATTACCTTTAGGGAGTATATAGATGTATAGATGAAGCATATGCCACGTGGACATGACAAGAACCAGAGCTATGAGCTACGGAGGGAAGTAGGAAAACTTTAGTTACCATATTATGATGGCTCAGGGAAGTCTACAACAAGAGCTTGGGTTCAAAAGCTTGATATATATTTTCAAATGAACCCTATGCCTGACAAAGAAGCTATTAAGTATGTAGCAATTCACCTGGATGGGTTAGCACACAAGTGGTGGCATCATGGTATGGTCACTATGGGTCATGCACATATTACCTACTATGTGGAGTTTAAGGAGAGACTGATTGAACGTTTTGATACGCCTAAGGATAGTACCTTCCCTATGACAGGAAAAAATTTGTATGAGGAGTTTAATAGACATGCTAATTCAATACAGGGAGATATTAGCACATCTTTAGGTAATGCTTTATTTGCATCATCTTCACAGGTAGAAGGGGTTACAAACGTTGTGCAGGTTGAGCCAGAAGGTGATATCACAGGCACACTGAATTGTGCAATTGACACAGATAGTGATTCCAGTACAGTTGGGCTAGATGAAGTTACAACAGTTGAGGATACTATCATGTTTGAGGATAGTACTTTTGATCAAAAAGTGAGCATTCAAGACTTTGCAAAAAATGAGTATCAAGAATAGTTGGATGTTTCTTCACATGAGATATAGGAGAGACAGAAAGGAGTCATAATAGGTTCTTCTTGTGATGACTTACAACAGATCAAGCAAGATGCAGTGAAGAAGGAGGAGAAGGAGGTTGACTGGCTTTTTCATAAGCTGGAGGATACTTGAAATTCCTTGGTGTGTACTCAGTTGGCTCTCCAGGATTTTGAGAGACACGTGGACGAGCTTTGTCTTGACGTGATTTCAGTTCGGGAGTTAGCGCTTATAGTAGGGACTCAATTTTCTTTTACAGTCAGGTCACATGTTGACGATTTCTCAAAGATGACAGAGTTTACAGGAGAGTCCTAGGATCTAATTATTACAGATGACACCCAGGGGGATGTTGTGGATAGTTTTGAGGACTTAGTTTCCTCAGCAATTTCTTATGGTACGAAGGGGTTGGACAATGACGCTACAATTTTTGATACTACGTATGTTGATATGAGCTTTGGAGTTGATTCACAGGATATGGATGGTAATAGTCTAGAGACCAGTAACTTTGAGGATGCTCCTTTAGACAGTGTGTCAAAGGAGGTTTGTAGGAGACAGTCTAGCCAGTGCCATCATGTGTCTAGTCAGTTGAGAGTTAGTGAGCAAGATATTTCTATCGCTTGCTTGCATTTCGATGCTGCTCGTCAGTTGTTAGTAGTTTATGGATGGGGTTGTCCTACTAGTGATGAGCAAGGAGGTAGTTATCTTTCCTTGATAGAGATCCACTCTTTATGGGAGGCTATTCGAATTTTGAGATAGGATTATATGCAGTTGGTAGTTGATAGAGATTATCTTATGGAATGGGGGAGTACAGCATACGATGCATTACGGGCCAAGGAAGATGAGTTGAGTGAGCTTACTCAGTAGCTCGAGGTGACTTCTAAGATTCTTGAGAGTACACAATTAGCTTTCGAGAAGTCACAGTTTCATTTGGCTAAGGTGACCATGGAGTTAGAGTGACTGCAGTCTTTACCAAATTCTGTATAGTCACAAGCTGTGGTGTCAAGTGATCCGAGGATGTCCATGGTCAAGATTGTTAGAGACAGTGGAGATGGGGATGCATCCACCCTTGATACTAACATTGGCATATCAGTTCTGTTCCTACTAGAGTCAGGTTTAGTTGAGTTGGGTGCTATAGCAGATTGTTGGGGTATGCCTGACATGGTGGTGGCCTCTAGTACTGATGGCTCAGAGACTAGAGATGTTGTATCAAAGATCATGTGTGATTTTGGTGAGCTGATAGTTGGCATGGTTCCTGCTAGTGATACTACTCCCTTGGCAATGTCTTCATAGGTAGTAGTCAGTTCTAGCTTGGTTAGTGATCGATTGCAGTTACTTTCATTTGGGTTGCAGTCTGAGCCACTGACAAAGATTGGCGCATTCTATCGGCATTACACTATGAGGTATGCTCATCAATTTACCTTTGATGACCATGTTAATGAGATGATGATATGGAGATATACTTTGATTCCTAGTGCTTGTCATTAGTTATGGGATGGTTTGATGCCACAAGATGAGAGTTGTGATGGGCATGACATGGCAATAGATTCTGTGGTTGATAGCTTGATAATACATGACTTAGAGCAGGAGTTTGGGAGTGATGCTTTAGTGGTTGTTGTTATTGATTCTACTCCTTTGGCTATGACATCTCCTGACTTAGCTGGTGATCAGTCACAGTGGTTTGTATCACTTGTTCATGGTGAGCTATTGACTGGGGTTGGTTCTTTTTATCAGCATTATACTATAGGGTATGTACATCAGTTAGCATTTGATCATTGTGTTGAGGAGTTAGTGGTAGGTAGATTTGGTTTGGGTTCCATTTCTTGCTATTTATCTTGTGATGTCTTTTCACCATCAGCGGTGCATAGGAGTTATGGTTATGAGACAGTGGGCCGTAATCTACAGAGTAGTGTTAACTGCAGTAGATGTACAGTGTGTGGATTTTTTGTATTTGGTGTAGTTTCATGTGGGAGTGGTCACTGTTGTTGCAGAGTTGGATTGTACATTTCATATAGACCAGTGGGATGTATTGATGGTATTTACTGTATTGGCAGTTTGGTTTATCTACTCTACTTGGGAACTGATATTTCGAGAGCTTGTTTCTCATGGGTTCCTAACTTTGGACTTTGGGTGAGTTGTATTTGCCAATTTGATTATGGATTCCTCTTGGTTAATTTTTAGAGGTTGTTGCAAGAGCCTATGTTGACTGACAGCAGTATAGTTCATGACTACATTTGGGATCCAGGTGGATTGATTGGGTTGTTGTTCGGCCATTTCTTGGGGACAAGCAATTTTGGGAAAGGCAGATTGTAATGTCCCCTTTTTAGCATTCATAGCATGATGTTGTCATTAGCCTATTTCCCCATGGTCCCATAGGCTAACTAGGACATTAAAGGGGCTTAGAGGCCATTTGGCCTAGATAGTTTTAGTTGCAGGTCTTTCTAAGGGGTTTTGAGGCAACTTTGAGCATACTTACTATTTATAGTAAGTCATCTTGGGCATGGGTGGACATCTAGTGGCAGCGGTATGTTGATGGCAATTGTTTAAAATTGGCAAGAAGACTTGTTTACCATTGATAAGATTTTTTTTGCATTGATAAAGCTATTTTATAAAGTTAAATTTAAATATTTAACTTTATTAATACATAGACTATAGTTTGTGGGAAATATTTAAATTAAAAGAGTCCATTTTATTTTATAACACATTGGAGACATAAGTTACATATAGGGAGTTATGTTTTATCCCACATTGAGAAAATGAAGGATGGAGCTCTTGTGAGAACACTATAAAAGAAATCGAAGAGTTTCTTTTAAGCATGGTTGGAAATATCAAAGAAATTGGAGAATTTTCTGGAGGTTATGTCTCAATAGTTTGAAGGACGAAATCCCTTCAAGCTGAAAATCTTGACGCCATTGAAAGATATGGTCTTGAGATTCAATAGGGTAGCAATTCAAAAAAGCAGAAATGAAAAAGTAGTCTGAAAAAGTGGAACCAAAAAAGTAGGCAGAAAAGAGGAATCGAAAAAGAAAGCAAAAAAAGTGGAACTGAAAAAGCAGGCACAAAAAGCAGAATCGAAAAAGCAAGTGAAAAAAGCGGAACCAAAAAAGCAGGCCAAAAAAGTTAGTTCAAAAAAGTAAAGCAGAAGGGGTAGCATTGAAGGAAAATTATTACAGCCATCTACAACCAGGTTCCCTTGTTAGTATTGTTTTTTTTAGGGTATTATAAGTTTCAGTTGTCAGTGTGCATTATACCAGCATTGTCATTTTGGTAATCCATGTAAATGCCAATGTCTTGGCCATATTTCATGAGCATTGTACTAGAACCATGTTGGAACCAAGCATGAAATATAGTGTAAACTGAGCATGGAATTTATAATGTTTACCGAGTAAAGCAAGGTAAAATTTCCATGGAGTATCTACCGAGTAACACTATATCTATCGAGCAACACTATATCTACTAAGTCACCAATAGTCACGAAGTTTAAAACTATGTCAAGTGATTAGTATGGACTGAGCCTTCACTTCTATTAAGTGCATGATGATGTCAAGTAATGCAGTGGATGCTGAGTATCAGAAGGTCACTGAGTCAGTTCAGTGAAATCTGAGATATTTACTATTGGGCTAACTCAATAATGTTTTGTTCACTTGTGTTTTAGCTGACCTTGCAATTATAATTATTGGAATGATATTTATGTAATGTATTATATCATTTACAATGTATGCATGAGAGTATCAAGATAGACATGTAATGTTTTGAGAAGTGTAAATGCAAATCAGCAGCAGAGTAGAATAGTTAGCAAGGTCAACAAGGAATAGTAAAGATTCATCAATCACAAAAGGTGACCTGTACTTCAAGGATCTAATCAGCAATCAAGTTGTAAGTCAAATCTACTATTTCATCCTAGCAGGTAAACCATTTTCTAAATCCTTTAACAAGGTAGACTTAACAGTCTTTTTTAAATCTCTTAACCAAGTGTATACTTCATTGTATGTTTACAAATCCTCTAACAAGGTTGACCTAGCAGTCCTTTGTGCTCTAACAGGGCAGATCACTAGAAGTGGTCAATGTAAGCCTTAACAAGCCAACTTTATATTGTAGTATTGAAGTTCTATGGTTATCATCCCCACCCCAATTTTACTTTCTATTTGGAAGGTTTCTCGGTCACCAAATCATTGTGTACATGTGTTATGAATTTTTAATCTCTCATACATACACTAGATTAGATAAATGAATGGTGAATAGTATATATGATTAAAATACTGAATTGTATTAAAGTTTTGATGTTATTGATTCACCCCTCCCTTTTTAGTAACCTATCATATGTTGCATATTTCCAACAATTGATTGACCTCACCCCACCTTTTAGTAATCCCTATTTCTAAAAATTGGTATCAAAGCACGGTTACTTTGAAGAGGCTTAATAGCTTGAGTAAGATCCCAATAGATATGGAAAAATTGATGAAGAACCTTGAAGAGGCACTTGAACAAATTGATCTCCTTACTAAAGAAAGAGATAAGCTGAAAGATAGATATGTGAACTCCAAAGTATACATTAGAAAATTGAAGGAAAAGATTGAACATCTCAAATCCAAGCCTAAATCTATTGAATCCAAAACCAATGATGATTATTATTTACTGAAGATATAGTACAAGATCTTGAAGCATGAATTGAAGATTATGAATCTAAAGTTGACTTTGAGGAATGATCCTAGAGAAATTAAAATTGATTTGAGGACTAAAAATGCAGATCTAAGAGCAAGTCTGGAAAAGAAGACATCTAAACTTGAAACATTGAAAGAAGATCATGAAGAACATCGTAAGTACAATACTATTGTGAAAGGTGAATTAACTCAATGCAAGCAACAACTTGGGAAGGTTTATTCTAGAAAAGATGAGCTTGATGATTCAATGTCAATACAGAGACCTTTTTGTGATAAGACTGGTCTTGGTTATCTAATTAATATATCTGGAAAGAAACTTGAGATTAGATTATATCCAAAAGGAAAAGGTAAATTTGATGATAAGATTGAATCCAATCAATCTTCTAGTAAACCCAAAGAAGTTGAACAAGACAAGGAAGTTGAAATATTTGATGAACCGAAGCAAGTGGAATCTCCTAAGAAAATTGAGTATGAATTTAGAGGTAAGTGTTTTCCATGTAATGAAATAGGTCATATGAAAAGAGATTATACAAATAAGTCATTTAATCATGTTAAGGACTTTTATTATCATAATTGTCATGTTATGGGCCATAAAACAATTGATTATAGGAAACTTAAGTATGTTAATGATATAAAATAGAGTAAAATGTCTAGCAATACTAACCCTATAGATAGAAGAAGATCTAATGAAATGACATCAAGAGAAGGAAGATCTTATGAAGGTAGAAGAAAAATTATGTGTTATAAGTGTAACAACTTTGGACACATAGCTTGAAATTGTCATGCACCTAATGATCAGCAAAATCCTAGAAGCAGAACACCAGTATGTTAGTTATTTAACAACTTTGGACATACAACAAAGTATTGCAAAATGGATGAAAATTTTGGAGATAGAAGAAACAATGGAAGAAAATTTAGAAATAGAAGGAATGATGGAAGAAACATCAGAAATAATAGAAGAAACCATGAGAGAAACTCTATAACTAATGAAGGGTGATCCCTTTAATACCATAAACTCATAATAGAAACAAAGAAGAAACAACAAATGTGAGAAAAAAAAATGGGCTTCTTATTTGTACTAAAAATGTGGTATTACAAACTTCATAAGTAAAATATGCTAACCCACATGGGTGCCTTCATTACAATCATCTGCAAGACAAGTTGCAAACTATCACCCAAAGTTTTCTTAGAAAATGTTCAAGGCTTTCTTAAATAGGCAATTTTATGCTTCTTGAGAAGGTTCTAGACAATGAAACATAATACCTAGGGCCAACAGACCCTAACAATACATATAGAGTAGGCCAAATATATCTTTGACAATTATTTTAGATATTTTGGGTAGCCCAACTTTTGAAGGCTATAACTCTTGAGCCATTACTCCAATTAGCTATTATAACCACTTTTTAGAAATGGCATCTCTTGATCTATAGACTTGAAACTACACAAGCGCCCTTCTGTTAATTTTTTAGACCTCATCTAGGCACTCCAAGGCCTCCAACGGTGAGCCTAAATATCTTTTCTAGAAATTTTTCTATCGAATATCCATAATAATTTCTTTGATACTTAAGTTGGAGCAATAAGATTGTTATGGTACACTTATAACTATAAAATGAACCTTTTTGTAGAAAATGAGAACATTCTGAGCTCATATGAAAAACTTACTAAAAATAGAAAGTTTCCATAAATATTAACCACCTTGTCTACTAGTCCTTATTAAAATAGAAAAGAATAAAAAAAAAAAATTTTGGGTGATGCAAGATTGGTCTTACACCTAGGATGCTCCTATATCAGGCACCCGAGGTAATTTTAGAAGTGACTCCATCATGTCTCAAGTGTTCAAAGGAAAACCAAGATGGTTAACCTCCTCCTTTTCTAGCCATGATGAATCCTTAACTAGTCTCCCTTTCCATTTGACCAAATATTCCTCATAAGTTTTGTTTCGAGAACTTTTTACAATACAATTGTCAAGTATCTCCTCAATCTCCTTTGTAGCTGAACTAGCTGCTAGAATACTTCATTGTGCTTCTACAACTTCATCTTCATCACCTCCTTAATAATACTATGTCAAATATGAAATGTTAAATACTAGTGAAATATTCAATTCAATAGGAAACTCCATTTCATACGCATTTTCAAAATCATATGTTTTCACTACCTTGCATGGTATAAACTTCTTCAACTTCAACTTATTATATGTACCCATTGGAAAATGCTCCCTTCTCAAATGAACCATGACTTTATCTCCAACCTAAAATTCCTTATACCTCATTTTCACATCTCTCTTAGCCTTATATTGTGTATTCATCTATATGATGTGCTTCCTCACCTCCTCATTGATGTTCCTCAAATGTGCAACAAAATCTTCTACTTCAACACTACTTATCTACTCCCATATACAATATAGAATGGTGATTTACATATACTCCTATTGATAGAATTATTATATGCAAATTGTGTCTGTAGTAAAATTATATCCCATCCTTTTGGTTTCTCTCTAGTCAAGCATCTAAGCAATTTTCCCAAACTGCAATTCACAAATTCTATTTGTCCATCATTCCATGTATGATGTGATGAAATAAACTCCAAATCTATGTTCAAATTCTACCATAATGTATGCTAGATATACTAAAAAAAAATTGTATCTTGATCTAAAACTATACTCTTTGGTAAACCATGTAGTCTCACCACTTCTTTGAAAAACAATTATGCCACATGAACAACATTACTAGTATTATGTCATCTTTGAAAACCTATCAACCACCAAAAAAATAAAATCATGCCCATGATGTTCCCTTAGTAATTCAAGAACAAAATCCATGCTGGCATCCTCCCATGGCTTCTCTAGTACATGTAATGGCTGATATAACCCTGTATTCTTCTTTACTCCTTTCACCATCTGACATACTCTACAACTCTATACAAACTTCTTCACATCTTGCTACAAATATGGCTAGTAATAATTCTTAGCAACCAAAACTATAATTTTATTTTTGCCAAAATGTCCAACCAATCCTCCACTATGCTTCTCTTTGATGAGATTCTCTCTCATTGAAATTCTTGGAATGCACAACTGGCTTCCTTTAAACAACATATTATTGTGGATCATAAAATCCAACCACTTTGCACTATCAAGTGTAACAAGTTTTATAGAAGCCTTCCATGCTTCACCAAAATCAAGATCATCTAGATACAAAGTATTGAGTTTCTTGAACCCAACCATCTCTAGCTGTATTTATGTTAAAAAAGGTTATCTTCTACTAAGAGCATCTGCAACTTTGTTAGACTTCTCACTTCTATTTTTCAAAACAAATCTATAACTCTACAAAAACTCAACCCACTTCAAATGCCTTTCATTTAATTTTCCTTGTCTATTCAAATATTGCAAAGCTTGATGATTAGTATACAAAACAAACTCCTTAGGAAGAAGATTGTGTATCCACTTCTTCAATGCTTGAACTATAGTAGAAAATTGATGATCATAAACAAAATATTTTCTTTTTGCGTCATTCAATTTCTCACTAAAATAAGCAATAGGTCTACCTTTTTGGCTCATAAAAACTCGTATTATAGTACCACTAGCATTAGAGTCTACTTGAAACACCTTGTTAAAATTTGGAAGTGCTAAAATAGGTTGCTCAGTAACTTTCTATGTCAATAGATTAAAACTCTTATATGCTCCTACAGTCCACTCAAACTCTTTCTTATCCTCTCTCATTATTTCAGTCAAGGGTCCACAAATATTGCTAAAACCTCTTATGAACTTTTTCTAAAAACTAGCCAAGCCATGAAAATATCTTACCTCTATCAAACTCCTTGGAGTAGGCTATTCAAGGATAGCCTTCACTTTATTTGGTTCCATTTTCAAACCTTCTTTTGAGACTAAAAATCCTAGGTACACAAATTCCTTTCCAAAACTACACTTCTTCAAGTTTATCGACAACTTTTCTTCCCTCAACTTATTAAACACCTTGCGAATATGAATCAAATGCTCCTCCAATGTCTTACTAATGATCAAAATATCATCTAGGTAAATAATGAAAAACTTACTTAGAAACTCCTTCAGTACCTTATTCATGAGCCACATGAAAGTGCTTGGTGCATTGGTTAGCCCAAAAGGAATGACTAACCACTCATATAGTCCTTCTTTGGTTTTGAAAGATTTCTTCCACTCATCACCTTCTGTAATACAAATCTAATGGTACCTACTCTTCAAATCTATCTTTGTGAAATACTTAGCTCCACTCAAACAATCTATAATATCATGTATCCTTGACAATGGAAATCTATACTTGATTGTGATCTTGTTGATAGCATGAGAATCTATGCATATCCTCCATTCTCCATTCTTCTTTGATGCTAATACTACTGGCATAGCACATGGACTCAGACTCTCTCAAATTAACCCCTTCTTCAATAACTCATGAACTTGTCTATTCAACTCTTCACTTTTTTCTAGTATCATTCTATGCACTACCTTGTTTGGCAAACTAGCTCCTAGAATCAAATCCATCTGGTGATTGATCTTCCTCATTAGGGGCAATCCATTAGTTACATTATCAAAAACAATATCAGAAAACTCTCCCAACATATCTGCAACTTCTGTAGGTACCTCCTCAAATTCTTCTTTGCTATCTTTTGGAATTATAGAAAAACAAATATGCTCATGCTTCATACCTTTGAGAACCTCTTTTCCATCAACAAAACATATACTGGCAACACTACATATCTTTTCTTCTTTCTCCTTCAATGGCTTCAACTTATGTTTCACTCCATCCTTAGTTAAACTGTAGGTATTCTCTTTCCCATCGTGTACAACATCCCTATCAAACTGCCATGACCATGACCTTCCTAACAACATATGACATATATCCATAGGTATGATATCAAAAAGTACCTCATCCTCGTAACCTCCAATATTGAACTTCACTAAGCACTACTCATTGACCATGCCTTGTTGTCATCTTGCACCCAAGTAATATGGTATGGACACAAGATTTTCTAACTCTTTAGCTTCAAATTGGTGACCATCATTTCTGACACTAGATTTTCAAAAATTCCACCATCAATGATCACATCACACCACTTATCTTCACATATGCACATTATGTGAAACAAGCTCCTTCTTTTATCAAGTTCATTCTCACCACTCAGCAGGACTCTTCTATTAAATAGGATTTTTCCTTTTTTAGCATCTTCAAAATGTGATGATCTATAATTTTCATCAAAATGTGCAACTCTAGCCTGGCATTCTATTCTTTGATCTATTCTTCCTTGGAATTTGGTACATTCAAATGCTCTATGCCCTTCTTCTATGTAGTGAAAACATTTTCCATGGAAGCCTCCTCTTCTATATCCTTGTCCTCTACCTCTTGCTCTCTAATCTCTATTATTCTAATCATGGAAACAATTAGAATTGTTTCCCCTTTGGTTCTAACTATGACTTCTAGTCTCATCCTTGTTCTTTTTATCATCACTACAACCACCATAAGATTGTTCACTAGTTCTTCCACTACAACCACTTCCACTAATTTTGTTGTCAAACTTCTTGCTCAGTTTCTCCTCAACTATTAGGGAAAAGTAGTATGCCTCCTTAATATTGTTCATTCAAACCAGACTTATCTCATCTTCAATGCTTGACCTTAAACCATTAAGATAATTGATGAATTTCTCTTTGTCAGCTTCTGCACGGTTGGTTCTAATGATAATTTAGTAGAACTCTATGGTATACTCTTGAATAGATTTTCTCACTTGCTTCAATCCTTACATTTTATTTAATAGATCAAGCTCATAATCCATTGGAATGAATTGTCACTTTAGTTTAGCTATCATCTATTCTCATCTAGTGATTTTCTCCTTTATCTCTTAATTTTACTCCAACTAAACCTCTTGCCACTAGATTTTTGCTTGTCCCTTCAGTTTCACCTTTGCAAACTTGACACTATCAGGATCATCAATATCTTCATACTCAAAGTACTCCACTAGTTCATTGATCCAATTGATCAACTCCTCTGGGTTAAGATTTCTCAAAAATGTGAGAACTTCAAGCTTAGGTCTTTTGGAAATCTTAGAGATGGCCCTAAAAATCCTTTCTTCCTCCAAGTTTAGAACTGCCTCTACTTCAACATTTTCTTCTACTCCATCCTCATCTTTGCTTTCATCTCTTACATGAATTCTTCATAGAGGAATTTTTGTGCTTCCACTAAAATCCTGGTGCAAATACTTCACAATCAACGATCTTTCTACATGCCTCATTGTTGGTGATCTTTCCACACACTCAAGAACTCTAGCTCTAATACCACTTGATGAAGCGTGATCCCCTTAATAACATAAATACATAATAGAAACAAAGAAACAACAATAAATGCAAGAACAAAATATGAACTTCTTATTTGTGCCACAAATGTGATATTACAAAATTCACAAGTACAGTATGTTAACCCACATGGGTGCCTTCATTACAATCATTTGCAAGACAAGTTGCAAACTATCACCAAGAGCTATTCTAGACAATGATTGGGCCTTTCTTAAATAGAAAATTTTATGCCCCCTAAGAAGGTTCTAGACAATGAGACTTAATACCTAGGGCTGAAAGACCCTAAAAATACATATAGAGTTAGCCAAATACATTCTTGACAATTATTTTAGATATTTTGGGTACCCCAACTTTGGAAGGCCATAACCCTTGAACCATTGCTCTGATTAGCTATTATAACCAATTTTTAGGAATGCTAGCTCTTGACCTACAAGCTTGGAATTGCACACATGCCCTTCTATCAAGTTTTAGGACCTCATTTGGGAACTCTAAGGCCTCCAATGGTGAGCTTGAAGATTTTTCCTGCAAATGTTTCTACCAAAAATTTACAAAAGCTTCTTTGATACTTAAGTTGGAGCAATGAGATTTTTATGGTAGGCTATAACTCTAAAATGAACATTCTTGTAGAAAATGAGAACATTCTGACCTCATATGATAAGATTACTAAAAATAGAAAGTTCCCATAAATAGCAACCACCCTATTGTTGGAAATATTCAAGATATAATAGGTTACTGAGAGGGGAGGGGTGAATCAGTAACAATAAAACTTTTAAGTCAATTCAGAATAACCATATACAACATTCACTCATCTAGTCTACTGCATAAAAGAACTATTAAATATTTAAATCATATATGCATAGAGATTTGGTGACCTAGAAACCTTCCAAAATAGAAAGTAAAACTGGGGTGGGGATAATACCCATAAAGCTTCGTTACTATAGTATGAAGTTGGTTGGTTAAGGCTTACAATGATCACTTCTGGTGATCTACCCTGTTAGGAACATAGAGGATTTCTAGATCCACCTTGTTAGAGGATTTACAAACATACTTTACAAGTATGCACTCTGTTAGGAGATTTGAATAAAGATGGTTAAGTCTACCTTATTAAAGGATTTACAAGAATGATTCACCTGTTAGGACGAACCAACAGATCAACTTAGAGCTTGACTGGATTCTTTATTGTAGATCACCTTCTGTGATTGATGATATCATTTCTACTCTTGGTAGACCTTGCTGAGTATTCTTTACTGCTGATGAATTTTCATATCATATCTTATGTCCCTCTTTTGTGCAATATTCTATATCTTGTATATCTTCCTTGTATCTATATTTTGAATGATATAATACATTACATATATATACCATTCCAATAATTATTCATGCAAGGTCGGCCAAACACAAGTAAAAAAAATATAACTAAGTCGACCAAATGGTAAAATAAACTTGGGTTCTTCAAACAGACTTGATGACCTTCTGATACACGACATCCACTACGTTACACACCATCATCATGCACTCGGTAGAGGTAGGGGCTCGGTTCATACTAGTCATACAACATTGCCTGGAACTCAGTAAGCATTGGTAACTCGGTAGATATAGTGTCACTCGGTAGAAACTAACTTCTTTGTTAACCTCCTGAGCTTGGTTATTACTGAGTCCTTCTTTACTCGGTCATCACTAAGTGCTTCCTCACTCGATTAATACTGAGTGCATCTTTACTCGGTTAACACTAAGTGCATCTTCACTCGATTAGAACTATGTCTTCAATGCTCAGTTTGAACTGTGTCTTCAGTGCTTGGTTTGAACTATGTTGCCATCACTTGGTCTGAACTGTATTACTTGGTTTGAACTGTGTAGCCATCATTCAGTCTGAACTGTATTACTTGGTTTGAACTATGTAGCCATCATTCGATCTGAACTGTATTACTTGGTGCTCGATTAGAACTGTGAGTGTTGTCACTAATGGAAAATAACTTTATGCCAACAATCTCCCCCTTTGGTATTAGTGACAAAAACAATTATGATTCAAAGTTTATGTGCAAAAATTGACATACAATTCTGAATTTTCAAAATTGCTCTTTGCAAGTCTTATTACACATATCTTTCTTACATGTATCTCCCCCATACAATATGCATCGTATTTACAAATCATTACACATATTTCTTGCACAATTATCTCTTGGAGTGTGCTATCTCCCCCTTTTTGACAATAATGCCAAATTAAACAATATATATTTACACAGAGAGTCCAATATGAGAAATAAACTCAGAACGTACCTTGAGAATAAGAGCCAATGTCTTATCCCAATTTTCTTACATGAGTTTGCTGGTGGAGAGTGCTATTTGAACTTTTGCAGAGAGTTCAATCATATGATCTGCAATTGAGAATTTTTTGTCATGAATCAATGTTTTGGAATGGGCAATATGCTTTTGCATTGTGTCCATGACAGGAAGGATCATATTTTGGATGTCAATCAGAGCACACTTGATTCTTGCTTCCTCTCTCAACAATTCTTGTTGTTTCTTTGACAAAAATCTTATTATGAGATGATGGGATGAACATGAACTGTGGTCAAGCTGCAACATTTGTGCACTAACCTTCATATCCTCATCAATTTTATTCAACTTTTCTTTGATTTACTTAGTATACTCGATAACATCACAAAGTTTCCCAAAAAGTTAATTTACATTATCAAAAGAGTGTTCAAAATTACTCAAAATTGTAGACAATTCTACCTATTTTAATGCAATATGCTGAGCAGTGTGCTCAAGCACCTTATTGTCAAATTTCTTCTCTACCTTTTCAATCAATTTTTCTTGGCTGGAGGTATCCTCATTGAATTTATATACAGCCTCTTCTAACTTAATCAAAATGTGTTGAGTAGAATCTACTTCAACACCTATAGCCTCTGTTAGAATATTCTTAGCACTTTCAATAATACTATATTCCTGGTCTTTCTCATGCCTCAGTTGTTTTTGCCTTGCCTTCTGATCTAATAGCTGATTGATCATTCTCATTTCATTGACTGATGCATTATCTAGATCTATCTTAGGAATGAAAATGTCCTTATCCAAGTCTATTTCCTCATCCATTGCCTTGCTGGAAAACATGAATCTCTTTGCTTTTCCTACAGTGACTTCACCTTTTCCCTTTGAAACTGAAACAATAATTGATGAGGCTGGACTGGCTAACAAAACTAGAATAGGACTAACTAGAGGAACACTGAGAGAAGTGCTAATAGTATCAAAAATTGATTTTCCTCCCAAGATTGATGTATAGGTTGGAATGGGAGAACTAATAGATGCAAAAATTGGAGCAAATGAAATTGTCAAAATTGAAGTACCAATGGGTACATTTACTGTACACTTTGCAGTAGAAGTTTATATGCTTGATGAACTTACTGTTGTAGCTGATGATGTCTCAGTCAATGAAGATGGTTATAGCTCATTTGATGAAGTGGTAGACACTTGCATAGATGGTGCCCAGAGCTAAGAGGAGACAGGTGAAGATTGAGCAATTGATGAAGCTGTTATGCACACAATCTCACCAGTAGAAGCTATCTTCACAATTGATGTAGCTGCTTTAGGTGGAGAGTGAGGAAGAGATGCAATGACTTTAGCTACAATTTTTATAGGATCATCTTCCTCCTTAGTTTGTTCAGCTTCTTCTTCCTCCATTTCATCTTCCTTGTCTTCTTCCTCCATTTCATCTTCCTTGAATTCTTCCTCAACATTTATCATCATTGAATGCAGATCCCTTGGAATATCTTCAATGTCATCATCATCACTACTGTCATTGTCCTTGATTTCAACAATATCCTCACTGGATTTATGTAGATGATAGATATGTTTCCACATGTTTTTTGCATCATTTACAACATGCTCAATGTCTTTGATTAGTATCAAACAAGTGTGGAATCTAATCATCATATTACCTTCATGATCTTTCAATGATTTATTCACTTCTACATCAGTGAGACTCGGCAAGAGATTTTTCAAGGTTTTCTCAAAGATATCCTTGACAGTTTTGATTGCAATTTCCCATCTTGGTTGCAAATTCTCCAATATCTCTTTAGGTATCTGAGAGGCAATCTCGTCCGGAGAGTATTTCCATCTTCCCATTTTATTCAATACCAGTTCTTCAATTTGCATTTTCTCCTGTTCTATTTTTGTCTCAAACTTCAATGCTTTGAAGTTTGTGAAGCTAGTACCTTCTTCTAATTGCTTCAACCTTGCCTCAAATGTGAGTGGAGGCTTGACAAGTACAAGTTCCTTCTTCCCCTATCTTGTTCTCCTAGAGAAGACTGTAGTAGCTTTCTTTTTAGGTTTGGTGATAATCACCTTACCTTTCTTCCGTTGAGGCTCCTCTACATTTTCTAACTTGGTTTCCTCTTCTTCTTCATCATCTTCTCCTTTCCCTTCAGTAATCATCAGAGGACCAAGTTCTATTTTTAGCTTTGCAATCTTCCTCTTTCCTTTGCTAACGACCTGAGGGATTTTGATTGAAAGCTCAATTCTGGCCTTAGCTTCATCATAAGTTCCAAAGATTGGTTGTTTTGGGTCTATTGGTTCATTCACCAGTGCTTCTATGATATCTCTAGTTTCATCAATATTAGCCTCATAAGGAAGAGGTTTCACCCATGCAACTCGGGGCCTGACTACCTATATGTATAATTTATCACAATCTACCATAAAGTATACATCTTCTTTGTATTCCTCAACTAGTTTAGGTGGAATCTGAAACCTATTGTTCATTCTTTCCTTAAAATCTTCAAAGTAATTATCCAAAACACTGTCAAAATTTTCACCTAACTCTATAATGAACTCATTTATTTGATAAAGAATGGGAATATCTTTTCTCCATACTACTGATCCTTTTGATGGAAAAGACTTTTGAACATAGAAAAATAAATAGATCAAAAGTGAACCGAGTTTGCAAGATTTTTTCTTTGAAGTCCTTATGTTTTCCATATTTTTATTAAATTGAGACAAAAGCAATTCAAATAGATCAAACTCAACATTCTTCTTTACTACCTTATATGCTAAATCTACTACTTCACAAGGTACACTGTTTGGATGGCTTGAACTATAAATTTTACGAGCAATGACATGAATACCAAATCTTAATTCAGCGTCAGCTACTGTATTGAGCTTAAGTCCTCTACCATCCCATTCTACTTGGGTTAGCCTTTGCAATTCTTCCTGACCTAGGGTTTTGGTAGTCTTAGCTTTTCTCAACATGGGAAGGCTAGTAATCTTGTTAATCATTTTCTTTGTGATAAGCACTGGTTGCTCTAACCACAATTGCCCATTGTGAACCCGACTAAGTACATACCTATCCCATTTAATTTAAAAATTCCTTGGCAAATGTGAAACGTGGGTTAACCCTTTTTCTTCAAGATGCTTATGCTTGGGTTTCAAATTTCCATCTATGCTCATTTCTCCTAAGGCATTATCAATTTATAGGTTTTCAAGTTCTTGAATGAAACATTTGAAATGAGAGCGAATGTCATTTATAAGGAGTACCTTTGGAGGAATTCAAGACTGAGCACTGTTAGGGTCAAGTGATTCTGCAATCGCTGGTGCCAATTTGAAGTTCGGTGCCTTCCATTCCACACCTTTAACCAGCATTTCTGAGCCTCTCTTTGTCTTGGAGCTGCTACTTTCAGATTCCATTGCTGCTCAGTAAGTGAAGAGAAATTTTGAACAGATTCTTTGCCCTTTAAGATTTTCTCAAAATTGCTTTAAGTTTACTCTGGAATCGCAGAAGATAACTTAGCTCAAAGTTCATAGTGAAGAATGAGATCAAATTTTTCCCTTTTTGATGAAACATTCGTCATAAATGCTTGGTACGACGGTAGATGAAATGACAGTTTGCCATCCACTTGCTCGGTAGATACTATCAACTCGATGATCAAAAGAAAACATTGATGTACCAACCTAACTTGGTAAGGTCACGAACTGACCTTGCTCAGTTGATATAACTTGGTAAATGAAACTTTATTGCACCCGACCGAACTCAGTTAAGTCTAGGATCAAAGTGTATCTAAATACTATTCTGATCATCTTTCTTCTTATGGAACTATTTAGGATAATTCTTGGAGGATGCAGTTCCATACTTTCTTTTATGAATATTAATTGGAAATGGTGGAGTCACTCATTTCTTGAGTGATATTGCCATTGCTTGACTTATTTTGTTCGGTAGATTTTGGAATCCACTACTGCTTCATTTGCTTCCAAATGTTGTCTGCTTTGATTTTCTTTTCATCTTCAATTCTTTCTATATTCATGCAATTTCTAGCTATATGACCAAGTTCTATACATGTATAGCACCTTACAGTAGTGTCCTTCTTCCTTAGGTGATGTCTTGCACAATTTATGCCAGTATGTCCATATTCTCCACAATAGTGACATCTGCACTAGGTGTTGTAGTCCCATCCAAATATGGCTTTGACAAGTTGTTCAGCTGGATTGAATGATTTGGATCTACAATGAAATGCCTTGTGACGATATTTTTTGCAATTGAAGCATTTACCATTGAATTTTGCTTTTCCATTGCTCTAGCATTTGTTTGATGTATGACCTAACTTGCCACAGTGATTACAAGTGGGTTTTTGATTCCTTTGCTCACCTTGTTTGGAGGATTCACCTTCTTCTTTGTATCCAAGACCAACTTTACCTTTATGTCTATAAAGATTTTCCTCATTTTATTGATTTAATTGATTCATATCTGCTTGGGATCTCATCATTCTTTCATTGACTTGCCTTTCAGAGATTAGATCATTTTCCAAGCTTTCATTGATTTGTCTCTTAGCTCTTAAATCATTATGTAGACTTTCATTTTGTACTCTGAGAATCCTGATTTCTTCATTTGCATTAGAGAGTTGGTCTACAAGGTCTTCATGCTGATGGGATTGATTATGGCTTTTATCTTCCAATTCTTCTTGTGCTTTGTTTCTTTGTTCCAAAACTTCACATAGCCTAATTGACTATATTTCTTGCTCTCTTTTAAGCTTTCTTACCTCTTCTTGCAAAGATCCATTCTTTTCTAGAAGTTCTTTGATTGCCTTGTCAGCTTCTTTTGAACTACTTGATGGTAACAAATCTTCAATATTTTCTTCAACATAATGATGGTCATTCATTTGTCTTGCAAGTTCCTTTCTTCTTTTTAGGGATTGAGAAAGATGCTTCTTTGCTTCTTTGAGTTGAACCATGGCCATTTCTAGATCTAAGTTTTCATTTTCAATAACTTTCTCCAGTCTGAATATCTCGATAACTTAGATCTTTTCTCAAGCTATCAAACTTTGTCCTAAGAACCAAAAAGCTCTAATACCAATTGTTGGAAATATTCAAGATATAATAGGTTACTGAGAGGGGAGGGGTGAATCAGTAACAATAAAACTTTTAAGTCAATTCAAAATAACCATATACAATATTCACTCATCTAGCCTACTGCATAAAAGAACTATTAAACATTTAAACCATATATGCATAGAGATTTGGTGACCCAGAAACCTTCCAAAATAGAAAGTAAAACTGGGGTGGGGATGATACCCACAAAGCTTCGTTATTGCAGTATGGAGTTGGCCAATTAAGGCTTACAATGATCACTTCTGGTGATCTGCCCTATTAGGAGCACAAAGGATTGCTAGATCCACCTTGTTAGAGGATTTACAAACATACTTTACAAGTATGCACTTTGTTAGGAGATTTGAATAAAGACGGTTAAGTCTACCTTGTTAAAGGATTTACAAGAATGATTCACCTGTTAGGATGAACCAATAGATCAACTTACAACTTGACTAGATTCTTTATTGTAGATCATCTTCTGTGATTGATGAAATCATTTCTACTCCTGGTACACCTTGCTGAGTATTCTTTACTACTGATGAATTTGCATATCATATCTTATGTCCCTCTTTTGTTCAATATTCTATATCTTTTATATCTTCCTTGTATCTATATTTTGAATGATATAATACATTACATATATATACCATTCCAATAATTATTCATGCAAGGTCAGCCAAACACAAGTAAACAAAATATAACTGAGTTGGCCAAATGGTAAAATAAACTTGGGTTCTTCAGACAGACTTGATGACCTTCTGATACACAGCATCCACTATGTTACTCAACATCGTCATGCACTTAGTAGAGGTAGGGGCTCAGTTCATACTAGTCATACAACATTGCCTAGAACTCGGTAACCATTGGTGACTCGGTAGATATAGTGTCACTCGGTAGAAACTAACTTCTTTGTTAACCTCCTGAGCTCAGTTATTACTGAGTCCTTCTTTACTCGGTCATCACTAAGTGCTTCCTCACTCGATTAATACTGAGTGCATCTTTACTCAGCTAACACTAAGTGCATCTTCACTCGGTTAGAACTATGTCTTCGATACTCGGTTTGAACTGTGTCTTCAGTGCTTGGTTTGAACTGCGTTGCCATCACTTGGTCTGAACTATATTACTCGGTTTGAACTGTGTAGCCATCATTCGGTCTAAACTATATTACTTGGTTTGAACTATGTAGCCATCATTCAGTCTGAACTGTATTACTTGGTGTTCAGTTAGAACTGTGAGTGTTGTCACTAATGGAAAATAACTTTATGCCAACACCTATATAGTAGTCCTTATTGTTAGAATCTGAAAAGATTAATAACCCAAAAAACTAGTGCAAAGAACAAATATCTAAACTATGAATGCAAATGATACATAATCAAAATAGCAATATAGAGTTAGTCTCCAAGAGAGTAATGCAAATGCTAGAAGCAAAATAGCATTAAGAGGATGCAAAAAACAAGAGATGCAAATACAAGCTAGGAAACATGCTTATATAGGCTAGGAAGAGGGAGGAGGTGGCAATACCAACTAATGAGGAGAAACCATCTATCAGACTATAGATAGCAAATTATCTTCCCAAGATAGTTAATGGATGCTCACATGTAGGAAGGTGACACCTCACAACCATTCACCTAATAAGAAATTCTTTATTAACCTAAGCGAGATTATTAAAAGTGTAGGAAAAAAATAGCAAAATAGGAAAAATTAAAAAACTACATAACACTTATTAAAATAGAAAAGACTAAAAATAAAAATTTTCTAGGTCATGCAAGATTGCACTTACACCTAGGATGCTCTTGCATTAGGAACTAGCAAAGACAATGAGGAAAAAAAAGAATGTAGTCAGTGAAATTTGAGAAGAACTTAATGATGCATTTGTAAAAGGATTGGACATCTCAAAGGATAAGCTAGATGATGAAATAGAAAGGTCAAAGTTAGTTATCAAGTTTGATTCAATTAAGTTGAATTGAGCTTGTTCACAACACCAAAATTTGAAAACTTTATTCAAAGATCAAATTAGAAGGTAAAAAAGTTGGGAAAAGGTGTATTTAGATAATTTTAGATGGTACCTAAGCTCACTTACAATTTGGAGGGGTAAAAGCACAAACCTGTGTCACCCTTTTGTAAAGGAAAATGCCAACACAAGTATAATTGTTAAGCTTCAATGATATAGAACTCATATTATTATTTAGAATTTGAAACTAAAGTAAACTAATTAAACTTGTAGAAATTGATAAATCTTAGGATTATAATTTTTAAAAATTATTTGAAATAAGAATTTATATGTTTTTTATAATTTTTATTGATAATATTTTTGTTGCTGAAAAATGCTAAAAGTTAGGGGTCTAGTTCCCACCATAAAACTATATGGAAATAAACTTATTCCCTTTGATCTTAGACTATTTTATAGATAACATATATATCTAGAATATTCAAAAATAAAAAATTTCTTTAGACCTATATTTACTCTTTTACAATGATTCAAATTTCAACTCACTTGAAATCGATAGTTTTCATCTCCCAACACATTTTTTATCACAAATTGATTTTGAAAAGAATAAAAGTATACATTCTAGAAGAGGACTCTCTCCTCTAGAATCTCATATAGGTTTCAATTTTTTTATATTATTTAATAATTTTTATTTTTCAAAATTGATATCTTTTTGAGTGTTAAAATACGTGCTAGTAGAATTTTTTAATTGTAATATATAGATAAGATATTGGATAGTGGAAACCTGATAATGAGGACATTTTAGAATGAAATGAGAGAAAGATTCAAAATTGTACCTAAAATTGTAGATAGATTTAAATATGATATTTGTTTTATGGTTGATATAGATTTTTCTTATAAACAACTAGTAGAACTTCAACAAACATTTCTTGATCCCTTAGGTTATGAATTGAGTGATGATATTGTAGTTAGATATATTAATTTTTTTTTTGAAATCAGAGAAGGATAAAGAAGAATATAGATTTGGAACATATGATGAGATTACCCTGCCAGCTCATCATGCATCCTTGGAGAAGGCTTCTCACAAGAAAATAGAAACTATTACAAAGAAAGCTTTATCAGAGGCTGGTATGACTAAGAGTGAATCACAAGCAGTCAGGCAAACCATGAAGCAAGGAATACTAAATGTGCAACCTGTGTCAATATCTATTGCAAAGACATCTTTAGAACATAGCATTTTGTATACAATAGTAGCAGATGTGCAACCAAGTGAACCAAAGAGAAAATTTGAAATATTAGTGGTAGTTGTGAGCATAAAGACTAAAAGGGTCAAGCAACAAGCCACTAGACTAAGAAAAGGACAAAAGACATTGTTGAAATTTTTTGAATCTAGTGATGAAGAAGAAAGTACAGAAGGTGACAACATCAAAGCAATCAATAGGAAAACCTCGGCAACCCTGGAAGTCAAAGATAGAAAAGATAAACTCAACTATTGCTATTGAGGGCAACTTTGTTTAGATGAACAAATTTTATGATTTGGATAAGAATTTTGAGAAAGATTAGATTGATATAGCTACCATGAGATGTATTATAGAAAATAATTTAAAATTGAAGGATATTGAGGGCATAGTAAACCAAAAATTCTTTGATAGACTTATTGAGAAAAAGGCACCAACAAGAGAAAAAGATTTATAACTTCAAAATTCTATACTAAGAGCTATTTTCAAGACTGATGATGAAGAAGAGATTAAGAGATTTTTGAGTAATCTTGCACCTTATCTGAGGAATAAAGTGAGACCATTTTTTTTTATGGTGGATGAGAAAGACAAGTTAAGTAGTGAGACTACCACAACAATAAGTCAGATATTGACAAAATCTAATATAGTATCTCCACCTACACCCAGAACCTCGAAAGTGTGAGTAAGTGGTGACACTATATAGATAGATCAGACCAATGTTACCATTAAAATTGATGATAAAAATCCATTTGAAATTTCCAAATATAATGGACCTCATACTAAGTATATTGAAGAGAAGCTAAGACTAATTGAAGAAGAAAAGAGATTACTAGAAGAAGAGAAAAGGAAAGTAGAAGAGGCCAAGCAAAAATTTCTTGAAGATGAGATAGAAAGAAAGGAAGAGGAGGAAAAGAAAAGAGAAGAAAAAGGAAAAATGTGAAGGAAAACAAAAGAAGATGAGAAGAAGAGGTTGAAAGAGGAAAGAGAAAAGAAAGAAGAAGAAGAGAGAAGAATCAAAGAGGTAGCAAAGAAGCAAAGGGAGGATGACACTAAACCTTCTAGTTCATCTACTCCGCTTTCACTTGCCAGACTAGCAACTAATGATGATGGTCAAACTGACATGATCTCATCCCTATCAAAACTCATTAAGAAGAAAAAGACAATGAATAGCCTATAGAAAATCTTAATGGAGGTTATTGACTGATTATATAGTACTTTGGCAGTACAACACAGAAAAGAAAATCCATAATAGAGGACATAGGTAGTGCTAAACTCATTTGATGAGGAATTCACTAATTTTTTGAGTTTTGTAGAAGCAAAGGCACAAATTTCACATGATGCTAACTTGTTTAGCACCATTTGTCAACATATTAAGAATGATTTGATAAGTCTTGATACTTGTATCAAGGAAATTCAATAGTGTCAATAAGATGGGAAGATTATATACATTAAGTCTACTATATCTTATAAACTAACTAAAGACATTGATAGTTAGATTGGAGGAAAGATGAGTGAGCTTGAAGCTCTATCTAGCTAGTTACAGCATCCATCTTATAAGATTGATGATTTTGAAGGATAAGTGGCTAGTATTTACAATGATATCAGAAAACTGGAACTTTAGAAGGAACAAATTTTAAAAAGAGTATCAGATTTTATAGAGTCTATGACTAAAAGTATCTTTTGTTGAAAAATAGTTGGAGGAATGTGTCAAGGCTAAGGACACTTATTCTAACTTTTTGTATTCAGACCTTAATGCAGTTGAGATTGCATCATATGCCTTATGTGAAATTCTCACCTCTACTGAATCCACCAAGGAGACATGGACTAAAGGTATGGATAATCTTAAGGAAAATTTTGATGATTGCATGAAGATTCTATCAACTTAAGGTAGAAGAACAACATCTTTGATAGTAGATGGACAATTTTTGAACAATTTTTTTTGATATTTTGACCTTTTTCATTGATGTCAAAGGGGGAGAAGTACATGAAAAAAATTTAAATAAAGGTGAAGAGAAGATAAAAGTATGAAAATATATTGTAAGGGGGAGCATATGTAAAACTTAACAAAAATAATAGATGTAGTTTTTGTTACTTAGTCAATTTTCCCTATTTTATTGCCATCAATGCCAAAGGGGTCCAAGGGAGATTGTTGATAGGTGGCTAATGGAGTTATGTAATTTTTATCATTTATGGTAGCATATGATATACATGCTTATAAGAAACCTCAAAAATAAAGATACTTAGCTTTTGGGACTCAGAATATTGTCTAAGTATGAATTTGGTATGGAACAATGTATTGTTTTGTTTATAACTTGTTGCTAATGTCAAATTATGACTAGAGAAGTTGGATGGAGATTTTATACATGTTGATAATGATATGTATAACCTCAGAAGTTAGTACAAATTGTACAGAAAAGAGATATTCATATTTTAGTGAAACAAGATAGAACAATTGAAAGAAAGGGTTATTTTGTTTACAAAATAATTACTTATCCAACTAGGGCCAAAATCCTAGATGTTTACTCTAAGTTGTAAAAGTTTATTGTGGTATTAGTTGACATAGTAAAAATTTGTGTAAAGGCATGGTATTTATGCAAAGGACATCTTGCAATGAGAAGTGAGATTGCATGCGCTATCTTATAATTATTATGTTAAGCAATTGAATGCAAACTTTGTGAAAGAGATATATGTGAAGTTTTGTAAAAGTGATTTTGTGATCCAAGATCAAGATGAAGATAAGAGATTAGTCAAGAAATAAGTTATAGTACTTATTCCAGAAGTCTAATTACTTGTTTAGGTAGTGAGCTCCTCTTGTAATTGGAAGTGCATGTTTGGGTAGTGGGCTCATCTTGCATCTACTATAATATAACTCCTAACAGGGATTCAAAATCTCCTAACAGTTATTCCTTCTACTATATTTTCTCACTAACCCATAATAGGGTCCATCCTCTAACAAGGAACTTATATATTAGTATATTATCTAGTGAGTATCATCTCCACCAGGGTTTTCCCTAGTTAAAAAAAAATGGTGTTATGAGTTATCTTTGTGCATGGTTACTATTACTATTTTTTATTACTTTTTAATGAATGGTTTAAAGTAAGAAATAATATCTAGTTGGTGACTAAAGTTTGTAGATTACCAATTCAACCCCCAACCCCCCCCCCCCAAGTATTCCCTATATGAAGTGAAAAGGCCACAAACAACAAAACATTGCCTCAGAGAGTGTTGTGTTAGCCATATCACATTGCATTTTCAAATTTCAGGACTCATGTGGTTTAGGAAAATCCAAAGGTGTTATCTCTTACTTTTTTTAAACCAAAGGTGGCATTTATCATTTTTAATTTTTAATTTTTTGCCAATTTTTACATGATGGAATCATGTATTCATGAGACTTTAGAGAAGAGTGCAATAATCATAACAATGAAGTAATCTAGACCCAATAAATTGTTGTTAAACAAAGACTCCACAAATATCTCATGTTTCCCTAACTAGAACTACTACAATTTCTCTCAAACCAACATCTTAGTGATAGTTCTAGAATTAAAGTATTCTATGAATGTAGATCTATCAAAATATATGGTGACAATTCTAGAATGAGAGTATGCTATGACTACAAAGCTATCAAAATCTATGCTAGATCTATACGAAAATGTAGATTATGTGAAGATAATAACACTATAATTCTAGAATCATGTGCACACGTAAGCCTAAATGATATTAAATGACATGAAATGAATGCTAAAATGATATAAAAATGAGATGAATTCACTATAATAACAATTCTAAAAGAGATGATAACTCTAAATGTGCCTATAGTTTAGCTTCCTAAAGCATAGGTTCCTTTTTCTCTTGAATTTCCCTCCTATTATAGGATTTTAGAAGGGGGTCAGGGCAAGGATCAAATTTTTACTTTTCACTAGAGGTAATCGTGAAATTGTAAATATCTCATAAGGAACTAAGAGAAAGAGTCCAAAAAATTTAGTTTGTGAGGATAAATGAAGATTTTCCAATTATTTTAATTGTGAAAAGGAGGATTTTCACTTATGAGAGGATAAATGGATTTTGTTGATTAATTAAATGTTCCACTTATTTTAAACTTCTATGTTTTCCCTTTTCCTTTTTTTATATAATTTTTTGATTTTATAAATTGCTTTTTCTACTTTTATAGTGATTTATGTCCTTTTTGATTTGATATTTGATTGATTGATAAATATCTTCATGTTACCATTGATTTGAAAGTTTGTTGTTTTCCTCCATCATCTCATTTTGTCCTTAACTTACATTGTCTGATCAAAATTTGCATTGTTCTAGGTCTTTGCCAATTTTAGGGTGTCTATAGTAGGCAGTACCAAGATTGGATATTGTGCTACTCTACCCTTCAAATACTCATATGCTTCATTTGCTTGTGTTGTCCATTAAAACTTTGTCTTGTTACCTCCTTTGATAGTATCCAATAAAGGTGCACATATATGACTAAAGTTCTTGAAAAAATTTCTATAAAATGTTGCCAATCTATGGAAGCTCATAATTTCCCCTAGTGTCTTAGGTGTTAGCTAATTAATTATAGCCTCTACCTTTTCAGGATTCATTTTCAAATTTCTTTTAGAGATGAAAAAGCCCAAGAATGTCAATTTTGTCCTCATAAATGAACATTTTCAAAGTTGATTGCTAACTTGTTTTTATGTAGCCTTTGAAGGAATTGTTCCAAATTATTTATATACCCTTCATTTTATTTTTTGAAAATCAATATGTCATCTGGATAGACTACTACAAACTTACCTATGAATTCATGAAGCACTCCATTCATTAGCCTCATAAAGGCACTAGGGGCATTGGTTAGACCAAATGGGATGACAAGTCATTCATATAATCCTTCTATGGTTTTAAATGTTGTTTTTCACTCATCTCCATGCCTGATCCTTATCTGATGATAGCTTAATTTAAGTCTATTTTAGAAAAGTGGCATGCTCCTCCAAGTTGGTCTAGTATATTTTCAATCCTGGGTATAGGGAACCTATACCTTATAATTATTTTGTTTATTTACCTAGAGTTGGTGAAAATTATTTGTTTGCCATCCTTTCTAGGGGCCAATACACTAGAAACTGCAAAAGGGCTAAAACTCTTTTGTATGAGTCCTTTTGCCAAAAAATCACTAATCTATCTAGACACCTTGAAATTTTAGTTAGGTGTGAGTTTGTATACATCCTTGTTGGGGAGAGAAGCACCTAGTATGAAGTCTATGTGATGTGAGATGTCCCTTAATGGTGGGAGTTTATTTCTTGTGTCCTTAGTAAGTATTCCTTTGTACTTCTATAGTAGACCATTTACTTGCTTAGGTAACTCTTTACAGACTTCTTTCATCTTCGGTTTGAGAACTAGAACATACCCTATCTAAGAGTCTTGGATGGTATTCATTGTTGGTGTTTCAAAATGTCATATTTCAAAAACTTAGTGATAGTAATATAATACATCCAAGGGAAGCTAATTCCCATATTAAACATACATTTTCATGCACTAGGGTTGACTATAAGGCTAGACCCTTCTTCAAATTTAGGCTCTACAAAACCTAGGTGGGTGTACCTCAGATCAATTCATATGTTACCAATGCTAAAGCATACACTTGAATCTAACAAAGTAGATAATACCATTAATCTTCTATCAATTATACAAACAATCATGGATATAAAATAGCTAATGAAATAACCATTGCCAATAAGACCAATCAATTAAATAAGGTGAGTTATTTGGTTTTCATTTATGGCAACATATTTGTTTTGTGGGTTAGTCATGATTACATGTGAAGGAAAATTTTCTAAGTATTAATTAGTGTTACAATAGCATGACAATGTTTGTGATAGTAGAATATTCCCTTGGAATATTCTCTTTCTCAATTAACTAGAGATGCATGACATCATCCTAATGATGCATACTAGTGTGCATGTTAGTACAATCAACCATGTTCAATTTATGAAGGAATTAGTGATGCAGTTATGTTATAGTATAGAATAGAGCATGTCGGCAGAATGAGTTAAATGACTTTAATAATTGTTTTAATTATTAAATCTTTTTCATCTAACTCTAAGGATATTATGTGAGTAGACTAAGGAAGAATTATTGATATGCTTGGTATAAATAAAGAACTTCATTTTTGAAGTTAAAGAAAAAGACAGAGTAATCAATAATTGCGAAGTAATGTGAATGTTGTGAAATATAAGTGACAAGTGAATGTGATGTTATGATTTGTGATGCACAACAATGTTATGCCATATATGATGCATATTGATATGTGTGTAATCACTCTTTATATGAAGAATTGAAAATTAGAGGAATTGTGAAGTATAGTAGGTGATCTAGTTTTGTATGTATATCTATTATCTTGAAGAACTCAATTGTATAGTTGCATGTTAGGGAAATGGGCTCTTCTTGCATACATTTGTATATGATCTACCAAACTCCTAACAAGGTTGACAAAACTCCTAATAGGGTTGACACTTCTAACAAGACCTAGTATCCTAATAGGGACTCAAGACACTATACATTCTTCATAGACTCCTAATATGTTCAATATCCTTAACCAAATTCTTGATATAGTGAATCATCCATTGGGTTCCATCCCCACCAAGGTTTTCCCTTGGCCAAGGTTTCCCTAGTTAACAAAATATGGTGTTATGAGCTCTCTTTTTGTATGGTTGTTCATTTTGTTTAATACTATTGGTTCTCTTTCTTATCCTTGTGGAAAATTAATTAATAATATCCAGTTGTGGCTAAAAGGATTGAAAATACTTGTTCATGCCCCTCTCTCAATATTATCTATTTCTAACAATTAGTATCAGAGCCTACTTATTTAGAAGAGGCTTAACAACTTGAATAAGATCCCTATGGATATGGAACACTTGAAGAAGAATCTTGAAGAAGCTCTTGAACATATTGATCTCGTTACTGATGAGAGAGATGGCCTTAAAGATAGATACAAAGTTGCAAAAGCTTACATTGGTGAACTAAATAACAAGATACATGATCTAAAGTAAAAAGGACCTAGTGAAAAAACTAGTGATGATGATATTGAAGATATATAAGAAGAAAATCAGATCTTGAAACATGAGAAATTGTTGAACTCAACTGAAGTCTTAGGAAAAATGGAGGAAAGAATGACTTTGAAAGAAAAGCTAAAAATGTAGATCTAAGATCCCAATTAAGCAAGGTAACATTTGAATTGGAATCTATCAAGTTAGAGCATGTAAAATTAGAAAAATACAACACTATTGAGAAAGGTGAGTTGGTACAAGCCAAACAACAACTTGAGAAATTATATGCCAGTAGTGAAAAAATTGAAGAACTTTGATGAGGACACAACCCAAGCACAGAATGGACACAACAGGAAAGGGAAATTTTATTAACTTTGTAAATAAGCTAATACATTTAGTAAAGAGAAAATAGACTTTAAAGCATGCCCTATGGGTTTACAATAGCATAAATTTGCAGATAATTTCTCCTTTCAGTACCTCCTCTCAAACTCCACTGCGAACTGCCTTATACAATGCCAAAAATGTTCTTAAATAGACCCCAGAGTGTTAAGGATTAGGAATAAATTCTAGAAAGTGCTAGTTGGCATCCATCAACCAAATAGAAGGCTCTTGAAGTCACATTAGAAGTCAGCACAAATTTAGAAGAATCTAGAAATGGTAACCAAACTTCTAGAAGGCATAACTTTTGAGTCGTAGCTCCAATTGACGAATCGTTTACATTTTTGAAAAGCTCTTGAAGCGCTCTATAGTCCTATGGAGAGATTCACTCACCCACCATTTTTTGGCCCTATTTGAGGTCATTTAATGCCCCTAACTTGACTTTGAAGCATTCTTAGGATGTCTCTAGAAACTAAAAAACTATGATAACTTTCAAACTGTGGGGCCTTTTGACTTGATTCTTTTTCTAGAATGCTCTAAATTACAATTACATTCATCCAACCAGTTTACACCTTCTAGGGCACCAAAATGATGGCTCAATTACATACTCCTATTTTTTTGCATTTACACATATCCCAAGGTGTACAAATCCTAGAACACTGATAGTAGAACTGTGAGAGTTGGAACCTTTATTTGACCCAAATGGGTATCCAGAAATGAAAACACATGAAATAGAAACTAAGTCTAAGTACATTTTTTTTGGTGACACAAGATTTCCCTTATACCTCTGGATGCTCCTGTATCAGACACCCAAGGTAGATTGAAAAGTGACCCTGTCACTTTATGAATGGTAGAGGAAATCCCAAATGGGAAATCTCAGCTACTGAAATCCAAGTTGAGTACTCTATCGGTCATCATGTTTCTTCAAAATTTTGCAGGGGCCAAATTTCTTTATTTTCAACTTGTTGTAAGTACCGGCTAGAAATCTTTCTTTTTGTAAGTGTACCATGACTAGATCCCCTACTTGGAATTCCTTATGTCTTCTTCTTTGATCAGCCCTAGCTTTATACTCTTGATTCATCTTTGTAATGTGTGTCTGAACCTCCTCATGTAGATGCTTGATATGTTTAGCGAATTTTTCAGCTTCAGTACTTGTCTTCTCCCCTTGCTCTATGTTCCTTAGTTCTGGTGCAATCCTTTGGCTACTTCCATATACAATTTAGAATGGTGATTTACTTGTACTCCTATTTATAGAGTTATTGTAACCAAACTCTACTTGTGGTAGAATCAAATCCCATCCCTTGGGCTTATCCCCAACTAAACATCTTAGCAAATTGCCCAGACTTCTGTTTACCACTTCTGGTTGGCCATTATTCTGCAGGTGATGTGTGGAACTAAATTTCAAGTCTATTCTCAACTTCTTCCACAATGTCGTCCAGAAATACCCCACAAATTTAGTATCTCTATCAAAAACTATACTCCTTGGGAGACCATGTAGTCTTACCACCTCTCTAAAAAACAAGTCTGCAATATGGAAAACATCATGAGTTTTGTGGCATGGAATGAAATGTGCCATTTTGGAGAACCTATCAACCACCATAAATACTGAGTCATTACCCCTTTGTGTCCTTGGTAATCCAAGAACAAAATCCATACTTATGTCCTCCCATGGCTTTGATGGAATATGCAACGGCTGGTATAGTTCAGTATTGTGACTAAATCCCTTGGCCACTTGACAAATTTGACAACTCTATACAAAATTCTTCACATCCTATGAAATTTGAGGCCAAAAATAATGTTCTCTAAGAATGGTAATGGTCTTATCTCGACCAAAATGTCCTGCCATCCCTCCACTATGTTTCTCCTTAATTAGATTTTCCCTCATGGAACTCCTTGGAATGCATAATTGACTGCCCTTGAATAACATACCATCCTAAATCAGATAGTCTAACCACTTAGTTTTGTCTACAAGAATAGGCTCTTTACAAGCTTTTCATGATTCAACAAAATCAGGATCCTCAGGATACAGATTCTTAAGTTCATCAAACCCAACTACTTCAACCTGTATTACTATAAGCCACAACTATCTCCTATTTAGTGCATCTGCAACCTTGTTAGATTTTCCACTTCTATGCTTCAACACAAATGTGTAGCTCTACAAGAACTCTACCCTCTTCATATGCCTCTAATTCAATTTACCTAGGCTATTTAGGTATTGTAATGCCTAATGATCAGGATATAAAAAAAATCCTTTGGCAATAAATAATGCCTCCATTTCTTTAAGGCTTGAACTATTGCATAGAACTCTTGATCATAAACATAATATTTCTTTTTTGCATCATTCAATTTCTCACTAAAATATACAATAGGCTTACCTACTTGGCTTAATAAAGCTCCAATAGCACTGCCACTAGCACCACAATCCACCTGGAACACCTTTCTAAAATCTAGAAGTACCAACATAGATTGTTTTCTAACCTTCTTCTTTAGCAATTCAAAACTTCTCATAGCTGCCACAGTCCATTTGAACTCTTTTTTATCCCCTCTTATTATGTCAGTCAAGCATGCACATATGCCACTGAAATTCTTAATGAACTTCCTATAAAAACTAACTAGACTATGAAATGATCTTACCTTAGTAGCATTCCTTGGAGTAGGCCATTCCAAGATGGCTTTTACCTTCTTTGGATCCATTTTGAGACCTTCAGGTGATATAACAAACCCCAAGTAGACTAACTCTCTTTTTGCAAAGATACGCTTCTTTAGATTAATTAATAGTTTCCCTTCCCTTAACCCTTCAAGGACACTATGAATATGCAATAAATGTTCTTCCAAAGTCTTGCTGAAAATTAAAATATCATCCAAATAAAAAATAACAAATTTTCCCAAGAACTTCTTAAGTACCTCTTTCATAAGTTGCATGAAGGTGCTTGGGGCATTCGTCAATCCAAAGGGCATGACTAACCATTCATAAAGCCCCTCCTTGTTCTTGAAGGGTGTTTTCCACTCATTTCCTTCTCGTATCTATATTTGATGATAGCCACTCTTCAAATCTATCTTTGTGAAGTACTGAGCTCCACTCAAGCAGTCCATAAGATCATCCATTCTTGGAAAAGGAAACTAATATTTGATGGTTATCTTATTTAAAGCTTGAGAGTCTGTACACATCCTCCACTCTCCATCCTTCTTTGGTGCTAGTACTATAGGTACTGCACATGGACTCAATCTTTGCCAAATCAAACCCTTTCTCAATAGCTCCTGAACCTGTCTATTTAGCTCCTCAGTTTCAGTAGGAGTCATCTTGGGAGCAGCCTTGTTAGGCAAACTAGCTCTTGGGATTAAACGTACCTGATGACTGATTTGCCTTAATAGTGGCAATCCTTCTGGAACATTATTAGAGATGATATCTCCAAACTCACTTAGTAAATCTAAAAATTCAAGTGGTATTTCACTACTACCTTCTTTATCTTTCCTAGGAATCAAAGCATAGCACATACACTGATGTTTCATGCCATCTAAAAACTTCCTTCCATCAACAAGAAAAATTCTAGCACTGCTACATACCTTTTCACCTTCCTTTTTCATGGGCTTCAGTTTGTGGCAAACTCCATCCTTTGTTAGAGAGTATGTGTTCGTATGACCATCATGTACTGCATGCCTATCAAATTACTGCAGTCTTCCCAATGATAGATAGCAAAAATCCATTGGAATAACATCATAGAGAACTTCATCATGGTAACTCCCAATTTTGAATTTCACTAAACATTGTTCACTTACCTGGACCTTATGATCACCTTTCACCCAAGCAATTTGATAGGGCTGGGGGTGTTTCTCCCTCTTGAGCTTCAGCTTAGAGACCATCTCCTCTGATACCAAGTTATCAGTGCTACCACCATCAATGATCACATCACAACATTTATCCCCACACTTGCACATGGTACAAAATAAACTCCTCCTTTGTCCTAGTTCAATCTCACCACTTAGTACGACCCTTTCATTTATTAAAGTCTCTCCTCCTTTTGCATCCTCTGAATGTGATGATTGTGTATCCTCATCTACATGAGAAACCCTAGCTTGGCCCTTAGCTCTCCTATTTTTCCTTCCTTGTCATTTAGGGCATTCAAAGGCATGATGACCTTCTTCATTGCAATGGAAATAGGTACCATAGAAGCCTCCTCTTCCTTTTCCACATCCTCTAACTCTTCCATTTTGATTTCCAAAGTCCTGATCACAGAAGCGATTAGAACCCTCGTTCCTCTGGTTTCTTCTAGTACCCACATCTTCATTTTTCTTTTAGGTTTCATTTCGGCCTCTAGATGACCTATCACTACCCCTTCCTCCTTGACTGCACCCTCATTATCTCCCTTCAAACCTCTTATTTAGCTTTTCTTCAACTCATAGGGAAAACTGATATGCCTCTTCAACGCAGGTCATTCTTACCAGACTTAATTCCTCCTGGATGCTAGGTCGCAATCCACTGATGTAATGAGCAACCTTCTCCTTATTTGCTTCTGCATGCCATACTCTAATCAAAAGTTGATAAATCTCATTTGTGTATTCCTAAATTGATTTTCTTGCTTGCTTTAACCCATGCATCTTCTTAAACAAATCAAGCTTGTAGTCAATAGGAATGAACTACTTCTTTAGTTTGTCCACCATGCAATCCCACCTTGTGATCTTATCCTTTCCTCTTCCATTTCTTTCAAATTGAACCTCTTGCCACTAGATTTTGGCATGGCCTTTCAGTTTGGCCTTTGCAAACTTAACCCTATCTAGATCTGTGATATCCTCATACTCAAAGTATTCTTCTAATTCATTGATCCACTCGATCAACTCATCAGGTTTCAAATTTCCTAAAAATACACCCACATCAATTGTAGGTCTTTTCCCAAACTTAGTAATGGCCCTAAAAATCCTTTCCTCTACCTGATTTAGAACTTCCTTGTCAACTTCTCCTTCTGGTCGAATTTCTTCTTCTTCATTGTCATCCTCACTTTCGTCACCTGTAGTAACATTTGTTCCTCTACGGAGCTCCTCCTGCAATGCTTGAACCTACCTTTGGAGGGCTCTAACCTCCGAAGGATTAATAGCTCTAGCCCTTTTTCCATGCTCTCTTCATGGAGGCATCTTCTTAACTTGAACCCACAAACGCATAATCCTGGTGCAAACTACCTCATAGTTGGCACTTTGTCTACACACTCAGGATAACTAGCTCTGATACCACTTGATGGGGACACAATCCAAGCACAGAATGGACACAACAGGAAAGAAATTTTTTATTAACTTTGTAAATAAGCTAATGCATCCAGTACAGAGAAAATAGACTTCAAACATGCCCTATGGGCTTACAATAGCATAAATCTAGAGATAATTTCTCCTTTCAGTACCTTCTCTCAAACTCCACTCCGAACTGCCTTTTACAATGCTAGAAATGTTTTTAAATAGACTCGAGAGGGTTAAGGATTAGGAATACATTCTAGAAAGTGCTAGTTGGCATCCACCAACCAAATAGAAGGTTCTAAAAGTCACATTAGAAGTCGGCACAAATTTAGAAGAATCTAGAAATGGTAACCAAACTTTCGGAAGGCATAACTTTTGAACTGTAGCTCCGATTGACAAATTGTTTACATTTCTAGAAAGCTCCTTAAGTGCTCTATAGCCCTATGAACTAGATTTTCTTGTCCCCCATTTTTTGGTCCTATTTTAGGTCATTTAATGCCCCTAACCTGACTTTGAAGCATTCTTAAGATGTCTCCAAAAACCAAAAAATTGTGATAACTTTCAAACCGTGTGGCCTTTTGACTTGATTATTTTTCTAGAATGCTCTAAATTAAAATTACATTCATCTAGCCAATTTACACCTTCTAGGGAACCAAAATGATGGCTCAATTACATATTCTTATTTTTTGGCATTTACACGTATCCCAAGGTGTTCAAATACTCTATCCTAGAACACTGATAGTGGAATTGTGAGAGTTGGAACCTTTATTTGACCCAAATGGGTATCCAAAAATGAAAACACATGAAACAAAAACTAAGTCTAAGTACATTTTTTTTGGTGACATAAGATTTCCCTTATACCTCTAGATGCTCCTGCATCAAACATATATTTGTACAAAGACCTAGTTATGACAAGATTGGACTTGGATTTTTCCTTGCACAATCTGCCAAGAAATCTATTGAGAGAAAAGAACTCGATACTCCTCAAGTCAAGAAGGATTTAAGTAAAATGGATGATACATCTAAATACAAAGAGAATGTAACTCACTTTGAGAAATATAAAGAATTTGATCAAGATAAGGATAACAGAAGAAAGGAATCTCGTGCCTAGTGTGATGAACTTGAGCATATTGAAGATGATTGCAAAGGTAAGTCTTTTAAACCTATTTCAAACTTTTATTGCCACAATTATCATGGATATGGACATTATGTAGTAGATAGAAAGAAAACTAAACTTGATAATAATAATACAAGTAATATAATGTCTAGGAACACTAACCATGCAAGAAACAAAAGAAGATCTAACAGTAATGAAAGTGCAGAAAGAAGACAAATTGTTTGTTATAGATGCAACAATCTTGGACACACTATAAGGAATTTCAGAGCACCTGATGACCAAAATAATGAACAAAGAAGGAATGTACTTGTATGCCAATTATGTAATAACTTTAGACACACAAAAAATTTTTGTAGAATGAATAAAAAAAACTTTAACAGGAATCAGAATAACAGAAGGAAAAATAGAAAAAATGATGATAGTCTAACGAAAGAGTTGATAGAAGAATTCAAGGAAACATTTCTAAAAGCAAGAGAAGCTAGAAGTTCTCACACAATTTAGGAAGAAGCTCATCCTAATGTACCTAACAAGATAGTAAAGTCACTTATTGTTTGTGACTTTTCCTACTAGAATTAAGTATTCTCAGTGAAACAGAGCATCAGTTATTGACAACTAATGTTAGAGAGAATATCATAGTTTGCGCAGTTAACATTATGTACTAGGCATTGAAAAAAGTCTACAATAAAGTGTGAAGTGCTTAATATGATAAGGATAAGGATATATAAGAAGAATAACATCTCTATTATACAAGGACAATAAACAAAACTAGTGGCAGTTATGCATTTAATGTGAACTACAAATTGTGAAAGATTTAAAGGACATGAATTGATTTGCAAAAATCATTTGTTTGTGTGATATCTTGAATGTGAGATCAAAGAAAGATTTGAAGTGATAAAGAGGTCTATAGACACAAAAATTCATTAGAAATCCTAATACATAAAGTTAAGGTATTTTCTAAATTTTTTAAGCATATTTTTTAGAAATGGCAAGATAAGAAGTTTCTAATGTCAATAATAGACCTAGATACAATTTCAAGAAACACCCATTTGTCTCTTTGCTTGATGACCCTATTAGAGTATTTTTGCAACTTCCAAAAAATGTTCTTCATGTCAAAGATATAAGATGTTATATTGATTGAAAAATTGAAAGATTAGGAGATATAAAGATTCATAAGAAATTAGAGAAAATGTGCAAAAATGATTTGTCACTAAAACTAGAACATGGATACCTAGAACAACTTAACCCAGTTAAGCATATGTTCTACATGGACTTTGACAATTATGAATGGACAAGGATAATTTTGAGTAGAGTACATGATGATTTTCTATGGCTAGGAGATTGTTTTCATAGAGGTTTTCACCCTTGTCCAAAGTCTTACCTAAGGACAACCTTGTGAAACATGGAAACAACCTCCAAGCTGCGGGACTTGAACTGTGAGGTTGAATCTCTAGAGAAGGTTGGCTTCCTCTTACTATCAGGGTGCACCTAACTATTCTTGGAGAGGAAAGGGGAGAAAGAGAGCATGGAAGCAAATATACCTATTCTAATATAAAGAGTGATGCACCAAAATAGAGTGTTCAAACCAATCTCTACCCATACATGCACTATTGAAGCATTATGACACCAAAAGATATACACATTCAGACTTGTTTTAATCTAACAACCACATGCAGATCAAAAAACTACAATGAATGACACAAGGAAAGAGATGATTCACTTAGATATCTTTCATAGGTCAAAGAGATACAATCATGCAAATTATATATTTCTATAGAACATCAATGAGAGGCAAAGGATTCTTGAAATTTCACACCAATGGCTAAAGGGGATAAGAAGGATGTCATTTAGTTTAGAGGCAAAGAAAAATTTACACTAAAGATTTGTAGAGAAATATTAGAGAAATTAGAGAAGGTTTGACCCTTTGAAAATTTACAAAAATTTCCTTTATAGTTCAAGCATAACTGAGATTTCCTCTTACTGAAGTTACTCCACAACCACTGCCATTAAGTCCTGCAGAGAATAATCATGGGGATCCAGATGCAATGAAATCTGATCAATGTTGGAATAGGATCTTGAGAAGATAGAAATGATGCCATTAAATCATCTGACCAAGTAGATGGATTGGATTAGAGGTGGTGAAGTGTTCTCCTAGGGTTAGCATTCATTCCAGAGTGGTTGGCATTCCTCACAGGGATGAGATTGCATGAGAAAACTTAATTTCCCCTATTTCTAGCTCATGAATTCGAAAGATTAGTAGGTCAACATAACCCTAGCACTAGGATGAGCCACATGGAACAATGATCTCTTTTCATTTTTCCACTCAGTAGAGTCTTCCTAAGTTTGACCACATCCTTCTTTACTAATTGTGCCAACTCCTCAAACTCTAACCATGACACTCACATTAACTACCAGTGCCTCTAACTATTACTACCTCCACCAGGCCTATTGGGACATGTTTCATTTAGGTGCTTCCCCACAATGTTTAACTTCCTTGCACTTCCATATTGTGGGAAAGCCCTGATCATTGATCTGTACAAGATCAACGATTAAGAAGGACTCTCCATAATACTATGCTTTCTCTTGATAAAAATTTTGGACCCATGAAACACTTGATAGTTGACTCAGCCTAACCCGACCTCATCTAGCATCACCCTGGCACACAATTGGCACCACCCTAGTGTCACCCTGCGGCTTATGAAACCAGCCTGGCCCCACAAGGACATGCAATAACAAGTTGCTTGCCCACATTACTTAAAGTCCTTACATCTTGTTATTGCGATCATGTGCCAACCCTTGATTTTTTTTGAATCTATGGTGGTCAAAGCTCTGTAGGACTGCAAGCCAAGTCAGCTGGATGGGCTAATGAACTACCTACATCATACTCTGACTCACTTGACAATTGCCACAGAGGATGAGTTGTCCTTAAATTTTGAGAAAAGCGAGCCTGTGAGATCACACTGTTCCATGCATTGTAAGGGCACATACCCACATTTGTTAAAACCCTCGCATCTTGATATTGTAGGCATGTTCCAACCATTGATCATAGGAGATATGATGGTTCTCATAACATGAGCATCTTGGACCTCTGCAAATACCCACCGTGATGTCATTCAGACACGCATCAACAAAGTGCTTCCCCATACTGTCAGAAAGTCTGATGAAGGTCAGAATGTGAGAAAGTAGGCACCAATAGAGTTGCTAGCTCAGCCTGCCACATATCCACCATGTCTGTGATGGATCAGAGAAGATGGATTCACCCAAACTACGTGTCGCCAAGGGGTTTTACTGTAATGTATGAGGATCATGCATTTTCAAAATGAGGAGAAGCGCCCACCTTTGATCTGAACAAGATCTAATGGCGCAAAAAGTGTAGGCCAACAAAGAAAATTTAGGAAATAAAGAAAAACATAAGGCTTTTGTTCATTTTCAATATTTTCCATGCATTAAAATAATGTAAAGATGGGAAGTAGCCGTTGGGTGGGGTCAAGCATTTGAATTTAAATTTTTTGGTAGGAGGAAAAATAAGCAACATAGATTCTATCATATATATTCATAATGACCTAATTCACAATGTCACATGTTTAAACAATGAAGAATGCAATCCAATAAACATAAAGAATCTGCACAAGATAGTTGAAACAAATCTCAACACATGTTTTGATGGTAGAAACATGAAATTTACCAACATTCAAGATGATGGAGTGAGCCTAATTAGCAAAATTTTGGGATACAAGTTGAACCATGGATCTAGGATAGATTCAATCCCTATAGGATTTCTTCATGTAGATTACCTAGTAGTTAAGGGTGAAGAGGTTAACCTATGTGACATTATATGAAAACAATAGTTGGATAATATATGAAGAATCAAGAAGTCTAGGAGCACATTCTTTAGGTTTCAATCCCTACTAACTCATATATTCTTCTATACAACAAAGACATTTCCTAGCATCATAAATTGGGATGGAAGTGAGTATGTGATGCAGATTATCACTCATGCATACACAACCAAACAAGAAATAGTCATAGACAGTGATATTGATACAATGATGAAGTCTTTCCAAATTGAAATGAAACAAAGGTATAGGATACCTCTTGCACTAGTGGAAAAATATAAGGATGAACTATGTTTAATGGTAGAAATAGATTTCACATGTATGGAGCTAGTAGATGTTCCTCAAGTCAATTTCATTGAACCTATGGGCTATGAAATGAATGAGGAATTAATTGAAGGATATGCACAGAGAATCCTTCACTCAGAAGTTGATTCAAAATGTCCTAGATGGGGAACATATATTGAGGAGATGAGAGAAGTTAAGATAAGTCAGATAATCAAGGACTCCAAGAAGAAGGTGGAAAAGGTTATTCATTCTATTTTGAAGGAATTAGGAATGTCTAGAAAGGAATTTTATGAGATAAAAGGGATAGCCATGGAAATGAAGGCTAGTGGTCAATCTAAACTATTGACCCCTACACCTATTGTAGTGGTCAGACCTATTAAAGAGGTCACAACTGCCCAGATAACTATACAAGAACCTATTGTGCCATATGCAACAGTTACTAAGTAGTAACCTCCAAAGAATGTAGTGAAGATTGAGGAAGTGGCAAAACCTAGGAAGTCCACAAGGCTTGAAAAGGCTCTTTGTTCACAAATCACAAAAGATTACTAACAAAATCAATAGGAGACAAGAAATCAAATTGAAGATAAACTTGCTGCTGCATTTTTATTCATTTCTATTAAAAAAATACATAAATAATGCGTGAAAAGAACTTATGAAACTATTGAATAAACTAGAACTATCTATATTTTCATTACCTATTGTTCATTTCATCAGAGAAGTGTTGAAGAATGGTAGAATCACAACTTTGGAAAATTTCCAAAACACTGGAACCAACCCTAAAGAAAGGAAAAAAAATTAAAGAAATAGGAGAGGAAAATAAATCTTGGATATGATTTGGAAGTGAGACATGTCCATTTTAATCTCTATCTTTTTTTTCTGCAAAGCTCCTCTCTTCTTTCTACAACAAAAAACTAAAAGGAATCTCATCATTCTATTTCAACAAACACAAAATATCTTCTCCAAGTGATGAGAAACTTTCATTCTGATAAAAATATATATGCATCTGAAATGCTAATAAAATATTTCACTAAACTAAATTAGAGGTGAAGAAACATGATGAGCTACATCCTTACCAACTCTAGCACACACCTAGTTCACCATTTTGCCAAAAACCAAGTCTGAACTACCCTAACAAAATTTGGTTAAAAAATAGGCACCTTGGAAAAAACCTTGAATAACTCTAATATACTAAACCCTATGCAAGAAAATAAATTTGAATCTGGAAAGCTCATTTTGAGAGCTTTTCATTGGTATATGATAGTCATATGCTCGCTTATCAAGAACACCCAAAATGTCCATTTGAAAAATAATGTTCTTGAATTGACCCTTAGGTTTGAATTTCTTTGCAAATATTTAAATATCTTTCTAAACTTAAAACTTTAGTATAGAACCTTCTTTGATTAAAAAAATCAACACATACTTGGAAGAGAAATAATTTTAAAATAATTTTTATGTCTTTGTGATTTTCCTTCCAACTTTCCAAACTGAGTTAGACCCAAGCTTACCAACCTAACGTGTGTCACAAGGTGATTGGTCTATCCTCTACTTCATCACTACCACCTTGGTGCCATGTGGCACCCTTTGAATAGCTCTTCCACCCAAACCCTTCATAAGCATGCTTTCCTTTAAAAGGTGTGTGTCTTTAAGACACTTATTAATTGAGCCTTCATGTATTTAAAATTCAAAAACTAATTCCCACAACAAATGTGGGATAATGAATTTGCATTTTTTTGCAAATACAAACATGGTTCATCTTGCACAAATCTAGTGGGCACGGGCTTTTTTTTTGACTTGACCTTCCTCAAGTTTCGAACATCTTAAGATAGCAGCACATGGCTCATTTCTACATGTATGGGATCTGACATAACTTTAAAAGAATGGATCAATTTATGCATGAAATGTTGACTCCTCTTTCTTTAGCTACTCAACCTTGTAGGTAATTCCAATTTTGTTTGTAGTTGATGGCTTCTAGATAACATATAGAAACATCATTGGGCTTCTAGCCAAGAGATAAACTCTCCAGATCTTCCAATGCCAACACACAAAGGAGAGGCCACAATCAAGGATTCGAGAGCCCTCCCTTAAAATGCTTATCTATATACAATTTCTGGGAGCTTGGGTTCCATGTCTCTTTTATTTTAACAATATGGATAAACACATAATTTCAAACTATCTCTCCATGTAATTTCCTTGACTCAATGCTTTTGATGGAGAACCCATACACAACCCACCCTAAGTGCCTAGCTTTCTCCTTCTCATTTATCATCTTCCCTTTATAACATGCAAAGAATAGTTCAATGGTAATTTTTTAAGGGTTGGGAATGGAAGATGAAACCACACATGAACTGGGAGCATTCAAAACATCTCCCCATTGGTGTCAATGATTCCTTCCTCCAAATGGTGTGTCGGTCCAAGTTTAGAGAAAATTGTGAATGTTGTTTTCATTTGTTGCGTTGACTACAACCTAATTTCTTAAAAATGTGATTAGGAGGTGTAATAGTTGTTTTTGGATTCAACTATATACTTATTTGAGGAGTTCAATGAATTGGTTATACCAGATACATTTCTTGGGTCATTAGAGAAATCCCTCTATGATCAATATCCAGTTTAATAGATTTCATTCCAAAGTAGCTACTATTAAAACATTCATCAAGCTCTTCGAAAACATGTCACTCTCCCACCATCTCCTCTTCATCACTAGTTATTTCTTTATCATGGGAATATTTGACAAAATCATTCTTCATAATGCACATTATAATTGTTGTTAGAAATCTTGTTAGTAGTACTATCACACAAGGATTGATGATAGAAAACTAGTGGATTTCCAAATAATAGGGTGAAGATAAAGAGATTGAATATTTCTCCACTTGTTGCTCAAAGGGAACATCAGTTTCTATCCACTTAATAAAGTACATGTATTCAACTTCAAATTCATCATCTTTATTGATATCAACAATGGATCTTGGATCAATGATATGTACATACCAAGTTATCATATTAAAAGAATTTAATATGGCATTCCATTTTTGTTTGAATCAGCAAGATCAATAGGTCAACACAACCCTAGCACTAGGATGATCCATGTGGACCAATGATCTCTTTCCATTTTTCCACTCAGCAGAGTCTTCCCAAGCTTGACCACGTCCTTCTTTACTAACTGCACCAACTCCTCAAACTCTAACCGTGATGGTCACATTAACTGTTAGCACCTCTAACTATTACTACCTCCACAAGGCCCACTCGGATATGTGTCATTTAGGCACTTCCCTACAATCTTTGAATTCCTTACACTTCCATATTACAGGAAAGCCCTGATTGTTGATCTGCACAAAATCAATGATTGTGAAGGACTCTCCATAATATTGTGCTTGCTCTTCAAAATTCTAGACCCACGAAACACTTGGTAGCTAACTCAGCCTGACTCGACCCCATCTGGCATCACCCTGGCACATAATTTGCACTACCCTAGCATCACCCTATGGCTTATGAAACCAGCCTAGCCCCACAGGGACACCTGGTAGAAAGGTGCTTGCCTGCATTACTTAAAGTCATTGCATCTTGTTATTGCAGGCATGCGACAACCCTTGATTTTGTTTGAATCTATGGTGGTCAAAGCTCTACATACTACAAGACAAGTTAGCTGGATGGGCCAATGAAATACCTCCATCGTACTCTAATTCACTTGACACCTACCATAGAGGATGAGCTATCCTTACCTTCTAAGAAAAGTGGGATGATGATGTCACACTGTGCCATGCGTCATAAGGGTGCATACCCACATTTCTTAAAACCCTTGCATCTTGATATTGTGGGCATGTGCCAACCATTTATTCTGGGAGATCTGACAATGCTTGTAACATGTGTGTCTTGGACCTCTACAAATACCCACCATGATGTCATTTAGACACACATCACCAAAGCACTTCCCTCATTCTCAAAAAGTCTGATGAAACTCAAAATGTGGGAAAGCGGGCAGCAATAGAATTACCATCTTAGCCTGCCACTTGTCTACCTTGTCTGTGACAGCTCAGAGAAGATGGACCCACCCAAACTACATGTCACCAAGGGGCCTTCCCACAATGCATAAGGATTGTGCATTTTCAAAATGCAAAGACGCACCCACCGTAGATCTGAACAAGATTTGATGGTGCAGAAAGTGCAGGCCAGTGAAGCAAATTTAGGAAATAAAGAAAAACATAAGGTTTTTGTTCATTTTCAATATTTCTTGGGCATTAAAATAATGTAAATATGGAAAGTAGCTATTGGGTGGGGTCAAGAATTTGAATTTAAATTTTTTAGCGAGAGGCAAAATAAATAACATTTTTGGTGACTCAGAGGGGATGTGAGCCTACTATGCATAAAACTAGTGACCTTGCACATCCATTGGGCTATAGAGTCAAAAAAATTATGGATCTTGCACAATGAAACCCTAACCCTACCTCTACGAAAATAAAACACTGAAAATCTAGAGAACCTGCCCTCTACAACTGAAACCAGAGACTAAAAATCTTCTGCAAAACACATGTGCTCATGCACTTCTTGAAAAGATAGAAACAACAAAAAGAAAACTACACTACCTATGTATAGGAAAATTCAAGCCCTGTAAGAAACATGGTTTGAGATAGATCCCATTGACTAGGATAGGCAAGATTTCACCACTAGGCTTGCTCAATTGGAAAGCATTAGCCTACTTGCAACTGAAAATTAGATAGGGACCACTCCACAGTGCATAATATTTTGAGTGCCTCCCTAGCTTTGCCCTGTCTGAATCCCATTTCAAGACCAAGCCAGCCTCCCTGAAGGTCCTGACCCTAGCCTTTTTATTAAAGTTCCTTTTCACTTGCTGTTGATGTGTCTCCAGGGTCTGCATGGCCTGATTTCTTCTTTCTTCCAGGTCCGTCAATTCTACCATTCTCACTATCATGGCATCATTGTCAATTAGCTCCAGTTGATGAGCTAGTTCCACGGATGGGAACTCTAATGAAATTGCAAGCCTTGCTTCTCTACCATATACTAACAAGATTGGTGAATTCCCTAATGACCTCTTAGGTGTTATCCTATCAGCCCACAGAGCTATTCTCAATTTTTTATGCCAACACCTCTAGTTATCTTCTAATGTCCTCTTTATGATCCTAATTAAATTCTTGTTCAATGACTCAGCCAATCCATTACCCTAAGGGTAGTCCTTTGAAGATGTGCTCAAATAGATATTATGGTCAACTTCCCATGCACAAATCTGAGCTCCTACAAAAGATGTTGCATTATCTGAAATAATGGTTAAAGGAGCAGCAAACCTGGTCACAATTCTATCAAGGAATTCAACAACTGATGATTCTATGGTGTCCTTCAATGCAACTATCTCTTTCCATTTAGTGAAATAATCTATAGGAGCTAAGATCCACTTGTGACTAGAACTAGACAGAGGATTGATAGGGCCTATGAAGTCCAATCCCCACTGAGCAAAAGGCTGGTCCACCTAGATGGGATGAAGAGGAAGGGCTGCAAGATTTTTTTTACTAAAGAAGGCAAATTTCTCACACTTCCTCACATATATATGACAATCATGAAATAGGGATGGCTAGTAATAACTAGCTCTCATGATCTTCATTGTAGTTGTTCTGGCTAAGAAGTGACCACCATGAGGACCATCATGAAGCTCTTTGATCATTCTTTCAGCTTGGTCTATGTCTAAGAATCTTAATAGGGCTCCATTAAATCTTTCCTGAAAAGGACACCATCAATGATGACATAAGGAATTGACTGCAATCTATACTATCTCCTTTTAGCTTTATCTAATCCTTGAGGATATCCGTTGCCTAATAAGAAATTCTTCATATTATCCATCCAATTTTTTGGGTTATCATTTCTTGTATCTTGCTACTCTATTAGTATCATAGCAACTTCCTCAGCCAATTTCTAAGATGATAACATCTGTTTACACAATCCTTTCCCTCTTACCAACTTGGTAATCTTGATGTCAACTTCATATTCCATCACTTTTGTAATCCAACCAGCTCTTTTCTCACTAATATCTTTGTTCAAAAGGAAATCCTTCATGCTAGCATGAGGTACTAACAAATGCATCTTATTGTGAGATAGGAGGTATATGAATTTCTTCAAAGCTCTAATGACTACAAGGGCTTGCTTCTCTACAAACCTATACTTGTCTTCATACCCTTTAAGCTCTTCACTAAAGAAGGCTATGGGCTACTCCTCATTTAATCATTTGTTTGAGTCAAGACAATAGAAATACCTAACTCACCACCTAGAGTATATAGAATGAAATCCTTTTGAAAGTTTGGATTAATGAGAGTAGGGGCTGAGGTTATGGCTGCCTTGATCTCTTCAAAACTTTCTCTCCCTTCCTTGGTCCATTCAAAGACCATACTTTTCTTGAACATACTTGTAAGGGGTTTCATCATGGTAGCAAGATTAGGGATGAATCTTCTCACAAAATTTATCCTACCAAGGAAAATTTGCAGCCCTTTCTTGTGTTTAGGAAGAGGAAGAGCAAGTATTGCTTTTGTTCTCTCTGGATCAATAGTTAAGCCATCCTTAGATACAATGTGTCCTAATAATTTCCCTTGATTGGTAGCAAAGACACATTTTCTTGGGTTAAGGGATACCCCAAACTCTCTACACCTTAAGTATACCTATCTAAAATGATCAAAATGATCCTCCACATCTTTTGAATATAAGGTGATATCATCAAGGTAAATTAACACAAACCATTCAATCATATTCTTGAAAGCCATTTCCATTGCCTTCTAAAATATTGCACCTGCATTAGTTAGTCCAAATGGCATTTTACAATAAGCATAGGTACCCCACTTGGTGGTGAATGTAGTCTTATATCTATCACACTCCTTGACCACCACTTGATTATAACCAGAGAACCCATCAAGAAATGAAAACCTCTCTAAACCACTAACCTTGGACAAAATCTACTCCATGGAAGGAAGAGGATGGTGATCTTTAAGGGAAGCTTGGTTAAGGTCCCTAAAGTCCACACATAATCTAATTTCTCCATTCTTCTTCCTAATGGGGACAAGGTTTGCTACCCATGATGAGTGCTTGATAGGGAAAATTATGTTGGCCTTAATAAATTTGGATAGCTCCTTTCTCATTAAGGGTTCAATTTTAGGATTCACTAGCCTCTATTTTTGTCTTATTGGTTTAATATCATTAATTAAACCTATGATATGCTGAAACAACCTTGGGTCAAAACCCATTATATCATCATACATCCAAGCAAATACATCATTAAATTCTTGACATAGATGAATAAAATTTTCTTGTTCAATTTCAGAACATACATTAACCAAGTTTAAGGACTTTCAATTAGCAACCGTAATCGGGGTGTAGTCATCTTCGTCAGGAACTAGGTTCATGGCTCTGCCTCTTACTTGGTCATCAGGATTAAAAACACTCTCTAAAGTAATGAGACCTTTAGGCAATTTGTTACCACTGAGATTAATGATTTGGTCCCCATACTAATCTTACAATCTTGACTGATTTATATCTAAAAATTCTTCCTCATTCTGCAAGAAGCTTACAATTTGTTTATCAGATTTTAACACTTGCAAATGGATGTTGTTGTTAGGGACAGAAGGCCTTACTACCATCTTCATTTTTTGCTTCTTCTCCTTCTCAAGATTCCCTAGCACATCATAAGATGCACCTATTTCTGCAAGTCTATCAGCATACCTATTTTCTCTTCTTCGGATGCTTTGAATATTAAATGCATTGAAACCTTCAAGTAGATCTCATACCCTATGTTTATAAGACTTGAGAAAACCATTCTTGGTGAGATTCTAATTTCTCACTTAATTAACCACCAACTCACTATCTCCATATACACTTAAGATTTGGATTCCTCTTCTGTGAGCAAGTACGAGACCTTGAATCAAGGATTCATACTCAGCTACATTAGTAGTGCAACTAAATCGGAGCTTGAATGAGAACTAATACCTTACTTGTGCAGGAGAAATAAACATCACACCAATCCCTGATTCATTTTTATTTCTTGATCCATCAAAGTACATGCTCCATATCTTATTCATATCTACCTTAGTCTCCACAAGATTGGGAACTAGGGCATCCTTTTCTAATATACAATAGGTACTGAGGCCTATCTCAAGGTTTTCTATCATAGGATCAAACTGATATGCATCATCCCATTCATTTAAGAGAAAATTAGGTATCTATGCTAGGGTAATGGTAGGTTCATTCACTATGTCATTCTCATCCAGTTCTAGGATAGTGCAATTTATGGTTATGAGATTAGGGGTGTAGGGTTTAGTATGATGAAGGGCTAGAAGCTCTATTCTGATTGAAGCTTTGGCTCCATATCTTGTTCTAAAAAACATATATGACCAATCAAAATATATGTGACCACCTATTTAGGCAGTGAAGTCTCTTAACAGACAAATGGCAAAATGTGGCTTGACTTCAAAAATGGATATATCCTGAGTTACTATACAACCAACGCATGCATGTAGAGCCATCTCTACATTCCTAAGGATCCCTACAGTCTTGATAGTACTACCATCTAACTATAACAAATCCTTAATAATGGGCTTATATTTCATCTCCAAAGCATCAGCAACACACCTAGGCATCACTGAACTACTAGCCCCTGAATCAATCATGCAATTGTGGACTAGTTTATCCCCTATAATTAAAGAAATATAGAATGGGGGAGGTCTGACTTTTTTACTTGCTTCTACCCTATCTAATGGTTGCACTAGACTTGTGGCACTTTCCATGCTAGGTGTCTGATCCTTTGGTCCAATACTCTCCAACTGTTGCTGCAGCAACTTCTTTTGCATGGGTATAGTAGCAACAACATCCCACATGGAAATATTCACATTTGTCTTCCTCTTCTATTATACCACACTGAATGGATTAGAGGGAACTTTGGTAGAAGCCTTGGGAGCTATCCTTGCAAGAGGTTGAGATGGAACAACCAGAGGATCACTCACATCCTTTCTAACATTACTTTTCCTTTGCTGGTGAAAAACATTTGATTGATCATCTACTACTAATTGCTCATGAGGTGTTGCATTTGAAGTTGAGGCCTGATTAAGAGGAGGAAGGGAAACATCTTCAATAAATCTTCTTTTGCTCCTAATATTGTGAACAATGGAATCTTGGTTTACATTACAATGTTCCTCCACCTGATGATTCATAAAGGAGCAATCAGCTTGTCCTTGCATATATGAGGCCTCCTTAACTTGGTCCTCCTTGTATGATTGTCTTACTACAAGCTCTTGGATGGTCAAGGCAAAATAATATTCAGCCTTTTGAGACATGCAATGAGCATAGGAGTAGTTATAGGAGGGAAAAAAATTTTGATCTTGGGCCATGTTGTTTTGAGGGACTATGGCCCTACTTTGGTTCACATTTGACGTTGAAGCATGACTACTCTATCTATTCTAATCAAAAGAATTATTCCCATAATTTTGATTTGGGGGCCTACCACCATTCATAGTTTGGTGTTGCAATTGATGAGCTTTACTACCTTGATCCTATTGTCTTTCTAAAATCACCACCTTGTTACTCATTTTTTGCATCACATAGAAACTATCTTCTAGTTTCTTCTCTTGGCCTTTCAATCTCTTATCTATTTTCAGCATCATAGATTGCATCATCTCCTCGATCTCATCTATTCCATTTGAAGATGTGGAAGCTTGAGGGACTAGAGCAAGGGATTGTGAGGTGGAAGCTATGGGAAGAGGAACCATTTCTGGTTGGTGATTTGGAATAGCAGCAAAGAAAGGCATGGGAGGCCTTGGAGCTAGCTTACCCCCTTGTATTAGGATGTTTTCTAACTTTATTGCTATGTCATAAGTATTAGGCAAGGTATCCCCTCCCATAGTTTGGATCATAGTGGAAATGTCATTGTTGAAAGCTCTGAGGTAATGCAAGAAGACATTACCAGGGGTAGGTTTTACTAAAGTAGGTATTCTATCCCATGTCTTTTGAAATCTATAGTTGAAATCACTCATACATTCATTAGGGGCTCTTTTTATAGTAGTCAACTATTCTAAAAGTGATAAATGGTCACTTTTGTCCTCAAAGTGTTTGCATATTCCTGCTCCTAATCCATCCCAATCTGTTGTGGAACCATGAGCCAAACCTCTATACCACTATAGTGCTTTTCCTTTCAGAGATGAGGCTAGAAGCCTAACTACAACATCATCTTCTATCCATGGATATTATAAACATTTGCAACCTCTTGAATGTCTTCCAAGGGAGAGATAGAAGTTTGACAAGTAAACTTTGGTATACTTTTAAGTGCAGCTACTGGTTTGTCATGTCTTTGAGCCAATAAAAGAGGACTTCCACCATTAAAGGTGGCAAAAGTGTGGGCTCTAGGCTGTGCCATATAAACTAGTGATCTATTTATATGTGTTGATGGAAATCTAGGCTAAGATCTAATAGTAGGAGGAGTAGAAATAGATCTTGCAAGTGTATTTGTTGCTATTACACTCCTAACTAGTGATAAAGATGCCCTCGTTCTCCTTCTTCTAGGATTTGAAAATGAAAGCTCTTAGTACTAAAATTTACCTCTAGAAGATGCTCGTGTTTCAAATTTGGGCATGTATTCTTACAACTTTGGTCTAGTACTAGATGTATTTGAAGCTTAGAGTTGCCAAGTATTTTGAAGAATGAACCTCTTGAAGGATTGAATACTGAAGCCAGTACTATCTCTTCAATATTAATCTTGAAATCTTCCTTCTTAACATCAGTAGACTTGAAATCTTCTGATATATGTCCCACCAGGCATGCCAAAACTGTTGCCACAGAGGTTTTCACCCTTGTCCAAAGTCTTACCTAAGGAAAACCTTGTGAAACATGGAAACAACCTCCAAGCTATGGGACTTGAATAGTGAGGTTGAATCTCTAGAGAAGGTTGACATCCTCTTACTATCAGCATGCACCTAACTATTCTTGGAGAGGAAATGGGAGAAAGAGAGCATGGAAGATAATCTACCTATTCTAATCTAAAGAGGTGATGCACCAAAATAGAGTGTTCAAACCAATCTCTACCCATACATGGACTATTGAAGAATTATGACACCAAAAGTTAATCACATTTAGACTTGTTTTAATCTAACAACCACATGTAGATATATCATTCATAGGTCAAAGAGATATAGTCATGCAAATTATAGATTTATATAGAACATCAATGAGAGGAAAAGGATTTGTGCACTTTCACACCAATGGGTGAAGGAGATAAGTAGGATGTCATTCAGTTCAGAGGCAAAGAGAAATTTACACTAAATATTTGCAAAGCAATATCAAAGTAATTAGAGAAGGTTCGACCCTTTGAAAATTTATAAAAATTTGCCTTTATAGTTTAGGCATAACTAAGATGTCCTCTTACTAAAGTTACTCCACAACCACTACCATTAAGTCCTATAGAAAATAATCATGGGGATCTAGATGCAATGATATCTAATCAATGTTGGAACAGGATCCTAAGAAGATAGAAATGGCAACATTAAATCATCTAACCAAGTAGATGGATCATATTAGAGGTGGTGGAGTGTTCTCCTGGGGTTAGCATTCATTCCAAATTGGTTGGCATTCGTCACAAGGACCAGATTGCATGTGAAAACTTAATTTCCTCTATTTCTAGCTCATGAATTAGCAAGATTAGTAGGTCAACATAACCCTAGCACCAGGATGAGCCACGTGGACCAATGATCTCTTTTCATTTTGCCACTTAGTAGAGTCTTCTTGAGTTTGACCACATCCTTCTTTACTAACCATGCCAACTCCTCAAACTCTAACCATGATGGTCACATTAACTTCTAGCACCTCTAACTATTACTACCTCCACTAGGCCTACTGGGACATGTTTCATTTAGGAACTTCTCCACAATGTTTAACTTCCTTGCATTTCCATATTGTAGGAAAGCCCTAATCATTGATCTACACAAGATCAATGATCAAGAAGGAATCTCCATAATACTATGCTTGCTCTTGATCAAAATTCTAGACCCACGAAACACTTGACAGCTGACTCAGCCTGACCCGGCCCCATCTAGCATCACCCTAGCACATAACTACCACCATCCTAGCATCATCCTATGGCTTATGAAACCAGCCTGGCCCCATAAGGACATGCAACAACATGTTGTTTGCCCACATTACTTAAAGTCCTTACATCTTATTATTGTGGGCATGTGCCAACCCTTGATTTTGTTTGAATCTACGGTGGTCAAAGCTTTGCAGGACTACAAGCCAAGTTAGTTGGATGGGCCAATGAAATACCTCCATCATACTCTAACTCACCTGAGAATTGCCACAAAGGATGATCTATCCTTACCTTTTGAGAAAAGCATGCCCGTGACATCACACCATGCCATGCATTATTAGTGCACATACCCACATTTCTTAAAACCCTCACATCCTGATATTGCGAGCATGTGCCAACCATTGATTGTAGGAGATCCAACAGTGCTCATAACATGTGTATCTTGGACCTCTATGAATACCCATAGTGATGTCATTCAGATATGCATCACCAAAGCACTTCCTCATACTATCAAAAACTTGAATGACGCACAGAATGCGGAAAAGTAGGCACCAATAGAATTGGTAGCTCAGCTTGCCACCTATGACCATGTCTGTGACAACTTAGAGTAGATGGACCCACCCAAACTATGCATCTCCAAGGGGATTTCCTGCAATGCATAAGGATCGTGCATTTTCAAAATGAGGAAAAGCACCCACCATAGATCTGAACAAGATCTAATGGTGCAGAAAGTGCAGGCCAGCAAAGAAAATTTAGGAAATAAAGAAAAACATAAGGTTTTTGTTCATTTTCAATATTTTCCATGCATTAAAATACTGTAAAGATAGGAAGTAGCCATTGGGTGGTGTCAAGCATTTGAATTTAAATTTTTTGGTGGGAGGAAAAATAAGCAATAGAGATTCTATCATATTATTGATAATTACCTAATTCACAAGGTCACATGTTTAAACAATGAAGGATGCAATCTAGTGAACTAAAGAATGTGCATAAGATAGTTGAAACAAATCTCAACACTTGTTTTGATGGTAGAAACATGAAAGTTAACAACATTCAAGATGATGGAGTGAGCCTGATTAGCAAAATTTTGGGATACAAGTTGAACCATGGATCTAGGATAGATTCAATCCCTATAGGATTTCTTCATCTAGCTTACCTAGTAGTTAAGGGTAAAGAGGTTAACCTATGTGACATTATATGAACACAATAATTGGATAATATATCAAGAATCAAGAAGTCTATGAGCACATTCTTTAGGTTTCAATCCCTACTAACTCATATATTCTTCTATGCAACAAAGAAGTTTCCTGGTATCATAAATTGGGATGGAAGTGAGCATGTAATGCAAATTATCACTCGTGCATACATAAACAAACCAAAAATAGTTAGAGAAAATGATATTGATACAATGATGAAGTCTTTTCAAATTTAAATGAAGCAAAGGTATAAGATACCTCTTGCGGTAGTGGAAAAATATAAGGATGAACTATGTTTCATGGTAAAAATAAATTTCACATGTATGGAGCTAGTAGATGTTCCTCGAGTCAATTTTATTGAACCTATGGGCTATGAAATGAGTGAGGAATTAATTGAAGGATATGCATAGAGAATCCTTCACTCAAAAGTTGATTCAAAATGTCCTAGATGGGGAACATATATTGAGAAGATGAGAGAAGTTAAGACAAGTCAAATAATCAAGGACTACAAGAAGTGGAAAAGGTGATTGATTCTATTGTGAAGGAATTAGGAATGTCTAGAAAGGAATTTTAGGAGGTAAAAGGGATAGCCATGGAAATGAAGGCCAATGTTCAATCTAAACTATTGATCCCTACACCTATTGCAATGGTCAGACCTACTAAAGAGGTCACAATTTCCCAGACAAGTGTGCAATAACCCATTGTGCCATATGCAGCAGTTACAAAGTAGTAACCTCCAAAGAATGTAGTGAAGATTGAGGAAGTGCCAACACCTAGGAAGTCCACAAGGCTTGAAAAGGCTCTTTGTTCACAAATCAAAAAATATTACTAACAAAATCAATAGGAGACAAGAAATCAAATTGAAGATAAACTTGTTGCTCCAATTTTATTCATTTCTTTAAAACAAATACATAAATGATGCATGAAAAGAACTTATGAAACTACTGAATAAACTAGAACTATCTATATTCTCATTACTTGTTGTTCATTACATGAGAGAAGTGTTGAAGAATGGTGGAATCATAGTTTTGGAATATTTCCAAAACACTAGAACCAACCCTAAAGAAAGAAAAAGAAAATGAAAGATATAGGAGAGGAAAAGAAATCTTGGCTATGATCTGGAAGTGACACATGTCCATTTTAATCTCTATCCTTTATTGCTATGAAGCTCCTCTCTTCTTTCTACAACAAAAAATTAAAAGGAATCTTATCATTCTATTTCAACAAACACAAAATATCTTCTCCATGTGATGAGAAACTTTCATTCTGATAAAAATATCATATATGCATCTAAAATGCTAACAAAATGTTTCACTAAACTAACTTAGAGGTGAAGAAACATCATGAACTACATCCTTACCAACTCTGGCACACACCTAGTTTACCATTTTTCCAAAAACCAAGTCTGAACTACCCTAACAAAATTTTGTTAAAATATAGGAACCTTGGAAAAGACCTTGACTCACTCAAATATACTACACCTTATGCAAGAAAAGAAATTCAAATCTGGAAAGCTCATTTTGAGAGCATTTCATTGGTATATGATAGTCATATGCCCGCTTATCAAGAACACACAAAATGTCCATTTGAAAAATCATGTTCTTGAACTAACCCTAAGGTTTGAATTTATTCACAAATATTTAAATATCTTTCTAAACTTAAAACTTTAGCATAGAACATTGTTTGATTAAAAAAAATCTACACATACTTGGAAGAGAAATAATTAAAAAATAATTTTTATGCCTTTATGATTTTCCTTCCAACTTTCCAATCTGAGTCAGACCTGGGCTTACCAACTTGACATGTGTCACAAGGTGATTGGTCTATCCTCTACTTACTCAAGTTTGAAACATCTTAAGATAGCACCACATGGCTCATTTCTGCATGCATGGGATCTGACATAACTTTAAAAGAATGGATCAATTTATGCATGAAATGTTGACTCCTCTTTCTTTAGCTACTCAACCTTGTAGGTAATTCCAATGTTGTTTGTAGTTGATGGCTTCAAGATAACATATAGAAACATCATTTGGGCTTCTAGCCAGGAGATAAACTCTCCAGATCTTCCAATGCTAAAACACAAAGGAGAGGCCACAATCAAGGATTCAAGAGGCCTCCCTTAAAATTCTTATCTATATACAATTTATGGGAGCTTGGGTGCCATGTCTCTTTTATTTTAACAATATGGATAAGCACATCATTTCAAACTGTCTCTCCATGTAATTTCCTTGACTCAATGCTTTTGATGGAGAACCCATACACAACCTACCCTAACTGCTTAGATTTCTCCTTCTCATTTATCATCTTCCCTATATAACATGCAAAGAATGGTTCAATGGTGATCTATTAAGGGTTGGGAATGGAAGATGAAACCACACATGAACTAGGAGCATTCAAAACATCTCCCCATTGGTGTGAATGATTCCTTCCTCCAAATGGTGTGTCGGCCCAAGTTTATAGAAAATTGTGAATGTCATTTTCATTTTTTGTGTTGACTACAACCTAATATCTTAAAAATGTGATTAGGAGGTGTAATAGTTGTTTTTGGATTCAACTATATACTTATCTGAGGAGTTCGATGAATTGGTTATACCAAAGATGTTTCTTGGGTCATTAGAGAAATCCCTCTATGATCAATATGTAGTTCAATATATTTCATTCCAAAGTAGCTACTATTAACACATTCATGAAGCTCTTCAAAAACATGTCACTCTCCCACCATCTCCTCTTCATCACTAGTTATTTCTTTATCATGGGAATATTTGACAAAATCATTCTTCGTAATGCACATTATAATTGTTGTTAGAAATCTTGTTATGATTAGTACTATCACACAAGGATTGATGATAGAAAACTAGTGGATATCCAAATAATAGGGTGAAGATAAAGAGATTGAATATTTCTCCACTCGTTGCTCAAAGGGAACATCGGTTTTTGTCCACTTAATAAAGTACATGTTTCAACTTCAAATTCGTCATCTTTATTGATATCAACAATGGATCTTGGATCAATGATATGTACATACCAAGTTATCATATTAAAAGAATTTCATATTGCACTCCATTTTTGTTTGACAACACACTATTCCCATTCAAGATATTGTCCTTAGTATTTTTATTGCATGAAAACACATAGGTCTAACACAAACTTGATTTATAAAAACCATTTTGTATGCTCATTTATTATATCCCACCTAGTCTCAAATGAAAGTGTGCATACCATAGAATTATAATGATTAAAATCATTCTATAAAACCAATGCCTAGAAAATCTATTGAAAAAGGTAGGGGCCCAAATTGTGTCCATCTAAAAAAATTTCAAACTAAAACAATTGATACTTCAAACTAACTCACTTAACACTTGGTACTAATAAAAATCAAAATCCATATCTAAAATACCAATGAAAACTCATTTTAGAATTTTTTACAAACTATGACTTTTGTGCCAAGGGGTCATCTAATTCGCCTTAAAAATTGACTAAATCCAACAATTGGGCTCTAAAAATTGACATGAAAATTCTCTATTCCACATTCTCTTATCTTGTCAGATCTCATCTCACACTAAAATCTTGGTGAAATGATATTGACCATAAAATTTTCCTTCTTAAAACTTCCTACAAACAAACACATCAGAAAATAAGGAAATGCATTTGGTTTTGGCTTTGAAAATAGGTCAAATCGATACTTGAAGGTTTGAAAATTGGGGGACTAGTTCACTATCACAAGGAGAGTAAAATTTGTGACTAGGGCTCATGATGAATAATAAGGTGCATTTGGCAAGCACACAAAGTAGGGTACTTGGATTTGCAGAACTAGGAACATTGGTAGTATACTAATTTTTACAAATAGAATAGACCTGAGAAAGTGTTCATATGGATTGGTCAAGACTTGAAAACTAGAAAACCTAAAGTATTTTTAGAGTAAAACATAGCGGTATAATCCATTTGGCCTCATCCATCATTGATTTAGAATTATGACAACATAAATAGGGTTATTGATCAATCTTCTTATTAGGACACCAATAAAACTTTACAAATTGCATTGGAATCATGCTTGAAAACTAATTGAACATATTTTTCATAGGCTCAATTCTAGAAAATGATGTGTGTCTAACACCTAGAATACACTCCAATTTTTAGTCAATTGGGTCAAAGTTACAACTAGTCGAATAGGGCCTACCAAAATTTTGAACAATTTGTGTCAGCATGACAACAGTAAACAACCAACTTTGAGGGATTCAAAACCTATTTAAAACATATCAAAATGAATTGAAATATGAAAAATAGGTTCTTTTTTATGCATAATAAACACTACTAAAGTGGTGACTCATAAAAATCAACCAGGTACAAGATATTCAATTGTAAACTAGGCTTCCTCTTGTCCTTATTTCACACAGGCAAAAAATGCAGATTTGAACATTGCTCAAAATGAAAGTTCATGGAATGAGTCAGAATGAAAATTTATCATTATATGATGCATTGATATATTTAATGCAAGGTTTTAGATACATAAAACACCTTATAGGCCTCAAAAGGAAAGTCAGGTACACATGCATTAAATACACTCGTAGGGTCTCAAATTGACTCAAAAGCTTAGAATGGTACTCAAATTGAATATGCAAATTTGAGTCCCAATAGTGGCTTTGTCCCTAGGCATGGAAAGGATTTAAAATTAGTGGAAGAAGAAAACCACTCCAAAACTTTCTCTTGAACAACTTATTGAAAACAGGGGAAACTACTCCTAAACTGTACAAATGATGGCCTCAAGCCACCAAACTTCAAGAAAACTTCTTACCTATGTCATAGACCTAATTTTAATTTCTATTTCCATGAGGTAAGCTGAAAACATTTTTCTCATTAGTCTCAAAAATTAGATTAATATTCTCCATTAGTTCACCTGGCAAAAAAAAATAACTCTCATCACTCTCATAGTGCATATAAAAATCAGCATTTACTTCTACATCATGCTCACCATAAGAAAGTGAATCAATATGTTCATATAAACTTAAATCAAACTAAAATGCATTATGAACAAATGACTGATGCATGCTATCAATTGGAAACATGCGGGCTTCATACTTTGCTTCATTCAAAATGTTGCATGTATCAAAAATTTGCAACTCACCTTGTGTAATTGGGTGTGAAGAATATTTCAAATCTTATTTCTCATTATTTGGAGTCCTAATACACATCCAATAAAATTTTTCACACACTAAAATTCCTTCACACTACAACAATGTATTAGTCATCAAGTCTAAAAAACTCTCATGAAAGTGTTGAGATAAAATGTGTTGATCATAATCTTCATTAAAAAACTCATTAGAGTGAACTTTGAACTCATCAAAATTATCATCAACACATATGAAAAACTTAGAATCAGATTTTTCATTCCCAACCCTTTCCTCTTTATCACATTCATAACCAATTTCAGTATAATCAACATGACAAGAATCTAAAACAATGTGAGATTTCTCCCTAATGGTATTCTCCTCACAAGAAATGTTGTCATGTATATTGACACTTAAAATATTATCACTAACACCTCAAAAACTTCATAAAGAATGAACTAATTTTATATCACTTTCAACATCAAACTTTGGGGAAAGGACTTCATCTTGAGAAGAAACATAATAAGGGACAACTGAATCATTTTGAGAAACCTTTGCATACCTTTCAAGATCGTGGTTCAATAGTTCTAAAATTTCATCAACACTTGAATAAGACTTCATCACAAGTTTGTTCTTCCTTGCTCTGATCATAGCCTAACTATTTTGAAAAAATTATAGCAGCAATACCATTAGTATAAAAATCAAAAAGATCAGAATCATTACCACAAAAAACTACCTCTTCTTTGTGCAATACCTCTTCAATAGGTGTTTCACATTCATTTTCATAAAAAGAAAAGTTATCCATACTATTTTTAGATTTTCTTCATTTTGATACATACTATCACAAGATTCATTTTAAGTCACATTACCATCTTCATCTTGCTCACTAAAATCACCTAATTTAGTAGATCTAGAATCCATCTCTTCACACTTGGAAGACAAATTGTCATTACCTATGGATTCACTTCATTCATTGTTACTCTTAGCACAATCACATTTTCGATTAGAGGATTCAGTAAAAAATTCATTGCTACTTAAATCGCTCTCAAATTTATTAAAAGCATTTTCAATATGCAAAATATTTTGTACTCTCAAATATGTTGGCCAGTTCACTAAATTACACATAAAGACATCTAGGAAGATAATAGGCCATGGAGATTCCTTAAGCCTTAAAGAAAAATGAAGCTCCATGAGTTTCTAATTTGAACTTTACATAAATTTGATCATCTCCTAGACCTTGAATACTTCCTAAAATATTTATTATAAATATGAAATTCTTATTATAGAGTTCATTTCTTATCTCTACAATATCTTCAATGACAAATTCATAACCCAGTAGACTAACTTGAGATCTGAGATCTGAATCCATATTGAAACAAAGACTTCTATCTCTTTCTCCTAGTGCTGAAAATCATTGAATAGAGGCATTGATTTCTAACATTGACATCGATGAAAGAGAACACATGAAGATCAAACTACCTTAAGCATTGTTGTTGAACTTTGCTATGTTTATTTGGCATGGGTGCAAACTTAACTTCTTCACACCATTAATGAAATCCATGTAGAGTCACCACCTCCTTGAGGAGGAAAAATGAGATCACTGATGTGATTTAGTTCTTGACATTCAAATCCTTAAAACAATAGATGTATACAAGACTAAAATTTAAATCAAGAACTGATATATTCTCTTTTATTGCCAAGATCTTCTTACAAAACTTTCAGATTAACGCTACTAAGCTTAAAAACCTTGAAAAACATTTACATAGAAGTAGTTTTCACTGGTATAGAGATCTTTAGAGAGTCAATGCTCCCAATCGCGAGAATGAATTAAAACATGATTTATCACTTAAAAAATCTAAACTGAACTTTCAACTTGTAAAACTTGCAAATCATGAAATACTTAGAAAAGAGAAAATACTATTAATCAATTTTGACTCTGATTTTATAAGAAAACTTTGAAAACAAAACTTGGCTAAATTGATTGAAGATGAACTCTCTTAGTAACATACAATTTACACTCAACCTTCAAAGCTACTATTGCTTTGATTTTTCATAGTATATATTTTTTTTGAAAATTTAGTGAAAAATCATTTCAGACATTATATCATGCAAATTATGGTTTTTGTTCCTTGTATTTTCAAATTCTCAGGTTGCCCTAGTTCTTGTCCTAGTTTCTATGTCATTGAAATTCTACCAAATTCTCAAGGTTTGTCATCAGAGCAATCATTGAAAACCCTAATTGTGTAAAAACCCTAATGCCTTGTTTTATTTTACCCTAGTTTTGAAAAACTTTCAAAAGTAATTTTTCAAAAATAACTTTAAGGAATATCACTTTTACCCTAAGGTTGGGCTTATGCAAGCATGAACTCATTAAAAATCTTGTTTAAACCTTTATTGGCCATGCTTTGTTTAAAATTTGCTTGATTATTTTATTGAGAAATATCCTATGTGATACAAATTTTGTGTGACCGTTAATCTTGTTCAGATCAACAAGTATCAAATTCTCACAATATTGAGATGCAAAGCTTTTAAATAATGTGGGCATGCACTTTGATGACACATAGCCCTTATCTATTTAAAGTCTCAGTGTGCCACAAAGAGTGTGATTTGTCATAAGTTGTCAGAACCTTTTTATAGATTTGTCAATACCTTTCATGCACATTTTGGAATTCCTACGATGTCACTGGTTCATCTATTAATAGAAGTATCTCTTTTTCACCAAGATTCATCGACCATTGATCTCATTTAGATCAATGGTTAGTACTTTCCTGTAATTAGAAGATGCACGCGACTTAAATAATGTAGGGAAGTACAAATTGGACATGTAGTAGGATCTGACATCATGACCCCAGCTTTTTGTAGGGTGATATTGAAGTATCTTCCATGGTAGTTGTCAAATGAGTTGGACCAAGCAGTAGTATTTTATTCATTAGTTTAGTTGACATGGTAGTTTGAGACACATGATTCTATGACTATTGATCTATGAAAAATCAAAGGCCAATGCATGCCTACATTTTAAAGTTGTACGAGTGATAAATAAAGTGGACAAGTGGTATTGCAACACATAGCAACGTGGGGTCAAGAATATCTAGTGTATGATATGGTGTGCCAAACTGTAAAATGATTGCTAATATATACTTCTAGTTTTACTAATGAAGGGGTTTGTCTGCCAAAAAGGATCAAAGTTTTGTCAATCGTAGATCCTTCAAAGATCAAGGGTTGGGGCAAGCTTGCATTAAGAAGCTGCCCAAAAAAAAGGAATGTGGGTATGCGCCTTTGTGCCATGTGTCATAATGGGGCCAAGATTAGGAGAAAGAGTTGAGTCATGCCTTGCTATATGCCACATGTGCCTAGCTGGAAGTATTTATTCTATGGGCATAGAAATTCTAGCAATTAATGTAGTAGTCAGATTGGTCAGAGCACAAGGGTTGAGAAGAGTCATTTCATTGGTCCAAGTGGATGGTGTGACCATAAATTGCAAAGTTTTTTCATACTGTTGATCTTGATCAAGATCAATGAAGGGCACTTGCCCACATTAAGAACTTAAATGAAGTTTAAAGAAAGTAGGGATGTACCATGCAAATACGTGTCTAAGGTGATGTTAGTAGTCTTATTTCAAAGTGTTAAATGGTTCAAGCTATGTCACCGTTGATCTTGTTAAGATCAACGATGGGCGCTTGCCCGCTTTATGAAGGTGGTCATTGGATAAGGAAAGTGGGGATGCCCCAACTTGACACGTGGAAATAATGACGTCAAGTACTCACTCAATCAAAAGATGATTTGGGACCCACTTGTGTGGAAGTTATCAAGAGGCACAAACTCACATAAAGACTTTCTATTAGTTAGTATAGCTGATTGGGCCTTATTCAATTGTAAACTTGTGTGATCGTTGATCTTATCTTGATCAATGAATAGCACTTACCCACAATATTAAGATGCAAGAAATTTAACGAATGTAGGTAAGCGATAATGTAACATGTGGCCATGTTTTTAAAGCCATAAATCTCATTTCTTTTTGAATTAAGACCATCCAAGCTATTTAAATATACTGATAAGATTTAAATCTTGGTGCAATTCGAAGGTAACAATTATTGAGAGTAAATATGGTGTAGAACTCATTCGTGTGATTTCAATGCATAAAAAAACTCATGATTTCACCATTAATGAACCACCAAAGCATAGAAAGAGTATCAGAGCATACAAAATTTTTAGAGCCAAGGCACAAAGATTTTATCCAGCAATCTAGTGAGTTGCAGCAAAAATCATATAGAGCAGAAGTGCAAGTTTTAATGGGTAAGTACTCTATGACTCTTCAAAATTAAGTATATGCTATTATATAATTTGTAGGGTTTATTCAAAATGCCTCCCTAAAAAGAATTCACAGGACAAATAGATTATCTAAAATGTTCTGTACACGATGATTTTCTTGAACAATTCCCTTTATCCATACATGAAATAAATAAGGGGAGGGAACTCATTCCAAAAGACTCTAGGGAAATTGTAGTAAAGGGTTTTTATGACAAGGAAAATTGGGTAAGAGATGCCTGGGTATCTATGGGAGGCCTAGAATTGTTTAGAAAATGGTTCTTAGAAAGGAATTTAGATACCCCCATGAGCAATATCTAGGAATTTGACATTGGAAAATTAACAATCCCTACAATTTTATTTGATAGTGATTTGTTTGTTGACTTAGTTAAAAAGTATGACCCTATTAAAAATTGGATTAAGAACCATGCTAGGGTAAATCTATTTAGAGTTTTCCTTGAGTTAACTAGAGTGGTTTCCAAATTAAATCCTAACCTTTTTGTCCATGAAAAAATTGACATGGGTGACCTCCACACAAGGTATGATGCCCAAAGGATATACTTGAGAATAGGGCCATTAAAAGAACATGCTACCAAGGTGGGTACATTTCCTATAATCATTGCCAGCACAACCAAGCCATTAATGAGAAGACATTATAATCTAAGGGCTCAAGGATTATATTTTTCTCTATGTAAGATCTTTGGAATGGATGAAGCAGAGCATATCCCAAGCTCTATTGTTTTCATTATGGCTCAAACTCTTCAATTTGGGATGAGCACTATTCTTGACTTTGGTAATTTCCTAGCACAGGAAATTCACAATGGTGGGGATAGCCCAGGGGAAAATAAACAAACCTTTCTATTGGTATTCATTTCTTATGTATATATTCTTGTATAAGGGATATACTTTCTTTTCCAAGGGTATGGAGCTAGAAATAACCAAGGATGGAGAGAGGCATCTAGTTCAATTATGGAGTATGGATATGCCATCAGGGCTAGAGATACCAGTTTTATTAGGTTTGATAGATACTTTGCATTAAAGCTTAGATTGTGTTTGTTCGGGGATAGCCCTAGAATTCCACAAGCACTGTTAGAGTTGGTTAGACCTAAGGACCATGCACAAGGGTTATTGGTTAGTCATAATTGGAAAGATATAATCCCTTCTAATGTCTCAACAATAATAAGAGAATATGGCTTCCTAGGCAAGCCTCATGTATTACCATTTCATCTGCCTTTGAAGATAGGGATAGCAGAGTTGTTATGATAGATAAGCACTACTGATGAGAGGGATTTGCGTAAGAAGGGTACCTTCTTTCTAGTTGTTACTATAGTGAATGATTTCATTTTTGTAAGGAAAGGGTAGAAACATCTCAACTTGTTCCTAGATAGATACAACATGGAAGAATCTCATGCTAGATTCATTAACCCTAAAGGATTCTATGACCTCTTAAGATAGAGGAAAAAGGCTGCTCACATGGTGCACTGGGTATACTATCTTGAGGATGTTATTAGGAATGTTTTTTTTTTACAAGAGAAGGAATTGAGAAAGGAGAAATGGATAGTATTCAATAAGACTATAGAATTCATTAATGTTTTTGACTCTAGTTATGACCCATTGAAAGATAAAAAATATTAGGGAGCCAAGATGCAAGCATTAATGAATAATTTTGTTGTGATAATCCAAACCATGAATGAGAAGAAGGTCATATATGCCAAGACTTATCTAGACAGGCTTGCAGATGTGTAAAGGAGGATAAACAACACAAATATAGTGGCTCCTGGTCAATACACCTTGCAGAAAAGGTCATGTTATATAATGGTTCAAAGTGTGCAGTAGGCTCCCCTACAACAAAGATCAAGGCTAGAAAGTCCATCTACAGCCAGTGCTCCAAAAAAGAAAAAGTTAGAGCAAGGGTCTTCTTCTTCTCAAGTAGAACAGTAATCCCCAAGCTAGTCCCCAATCTAGATAGATGATGAAGTATCTTTAAGGGAACAACTTAGAAAAAATGGTGGGGAGGGGGTTGTAATTGTTACTTCCACTGATTTTGAGATTGGAGAACCACAAGAACCTCCTACACCTTCCTTGGATCTAACTGTTGTTGATTACCAAGGTAAGGAAATAGATCTTATAGTTGCCCAAGCCTCTGAGAGGTTTATTAATGATGAAAGTTTTGTGAAGTCTAGAGCATTTGCACAATTTTTGTGGAGGTTAAACATAGGCAATTTTGAAAAGATGTGAAAAGATAAAGGTAGAGCAACCTAACAAACTAGACTCTATTATAATAGAAGAGGTGAAATCTAAATTTTTGAATGATTTTTCTCAATTTACACCTGAGGTTGGAAGGAAAATAGTTAGACAATTATGAGTCCTCATTTTTCCAAAATGGGATATAGTGAATGCAATGGTCTTTGATTCAATTAGGAAACAAAAGGATGTCTAATTTAAGACTGAAGAAGAGGTGTTATAGGCTCATACAGGAGTCAAGTTCAGTGATGATCACCAAGCCCTAGTTATTTGGTCCATTGAGAAAAGGGATAAGACCACAATGCAAGAAATTTCTACTGCAAAGCATACTGGTGCATTAACAGTGTTTAGGGATGGTCAGGTTGGAAGTAAGCAGATAATTGGGATGGCCTTAGAAATGTTAAAATTTGGTAGTGTGGTGTCTGGCCAGGAAGAAGATAAGTTTGTACAACTCTATGCTACATTTGAACAAGTCTTGAAAGCATATGAGGAGAGGGGTATGCACATATAGTCATTGGAAAATAAAGTGACTTAAATGGAGAAGATTCTTGGGAAAAGAAAAATAGGAGAGTCAAGTAGATGCAGGATTTCATATCCCCCATGGTCACCTATTGAACCTTTTAAGTCAACACCAATTATTGAAATACCAGATTCCCTAGAAAGACCTTAGTTCTACACTACAAAGGATTTTGAAGAGGAGAAGAATAAGTTATATGCATTGCATGTAGAACTAAACAATCAATATGAAGAAAAGTTGAGGTAGGGTGTCATGTATTTAGTGGATAGAATTGAATGGCCATCATTTTTTGACTTGCTAGTAGGGATTGTAGCTATTAGGGATGACTTAAAGAGAAATGAGGTTAAATTCATACCCCTTATGCAAAAGTGGACAGAAAGAAATAATGATGTTACTACAATGTGTATATATGTCATCCAGTTGTCTTGTCATCAAATTGAAAAGATTTTTGATTTGTTAAGTAAATTGCAATGTTTTGATGACAAGCAAAACTCTTTTCAAAAAAGATTAATTATTTATTTTTCCAAGTATATTGGTGAAAATTTTGATTTATTTCCTTGTGCTTTAAAGACTGTTGATAAAGTGAAAGAAAAGGAAGAGTGTAAGAGGGAATTAGATGAGTTTTTTTTGTGAAAAGATGAATAAAATCATTAATGAAACTGGTCATTTGTTATGTGCAATGACTACTAAGGAGCTAGTAAAGGTATAGTTATTCTATAATACTATTAGGAAAGATCTTGTTGATGTAGAAGTAATTGTAAATTCTTTGATAACTATACACAGGGAGGTCCTGAGTTTTGATTGGTTGGATGACACTGCCTATAATGATTGGAAAGATAAATTTATGTCTATAGAGAAGATGGTAGAAGGTGACGAGGAAAAAGATGATGAGGAAGAAGAAGGTGCAAAAGTAAAAGTAACGCTTACTATTAATGATAAAGACAAGTATAATTCTCAGGTTAAGGTAAGTTTGCAAGTAACTAGATATGACTCATCACTTTCAAGCTTGATGGCCACTTACTCTAAGGAATCATAATGATCAAAGAATTAGATCATAGTACCATTGTCTTTCCAACTGATGTAATAGAAAGGGACCTACAAAAGAATGTCTGATGTATCAATTTTTCTATTGTTCACAATTTTGTCTTTTTGTGATAGGTGTATGTAAGTATCTTTTTGAAGGACACCTATCAATCACATTTTCCCTTTGCTTGTTGCAACTCATGCCTATATAAATGAGTTTTCAAGGCAATGTGCGGGTCCAAATTCTAATGTATTTTTTGGAGTTATCAAGAAATAGTACGATGGGTCATGTTTCATGTAGTAGTCTAGATACTTTCAAGTGTACTTTTCTCAAAGAAATATGACATAACCAGTTGAATTTTCTAAGCTCTTTTGAAATTCTATTGGTTATTGTATTACTCATTTCAAATAGATAATACAAAAGGGTATTTACACCATTATTCTGTGTCATCACTTCCTAGAACCATTTCATGAGCTTGTTTATTTTGAGGTCATTTGAATGAGGTTCATTTTGCTAAATGTAGTCTAGATTGGTTGTGTATTGGTTCTATTATTTCTTTTAATTCAATGAATTATATAAATGCTTTAATAGATCAATAGAATTCATGAATTTATGGAATGGATATTTTATAAGAATGGGAAAGGGTGCTTTTTGTTGATAAATTCATTCACAAGTTGTTTGAATTAGATCTCCCACCAATAGTAAGTTTTTTCCCAATGGATAATGCACTGGTCATATAAATCAATGAAAGATGAGAGTAAATCTTGCTTTTGCATGCCAAATCAATTTTAAATTCAAGATCATTTTCAATCAAGGTTGTATTACTTGTTAGCACTCATTTATACATTATTTTTGAGTCATAGGTAGCTACTATTACCAGGGATTTTGACCAAAATCTACTTAAAAGGGATATATATGAATCAAAGAGAGTATCAAAAAATGGATAAATTGCATATGTGATAGGGATAGAAGATGAAAATTAGAATGAAACTAAATGAAGTTTCATACAACAATATCCTAGTGAATTATCCCCTAAGGTATACCCACCTTGGTTTAGCAGAACTTAAAGAGTAGAAAACCATGCTTGGTTTTGTGGAAGTTGGGTCCAAATGATTTACATATGCAATTTTTAATAGGAATTAGCTATTCCTTAGGTTGTGTGAGTATTACCAGGTTGGTATTGAGCATTTTTTTGTTCAGTAGTTTCAAACCCCAACAACTACTACTGTAAATGAATAAGACATTACTAGGATGCATGATTTTTGAGTAAGAAATTGGAAAACACATCAAAAAACTTACTGCTACAACTTATTTCATGCACTTCTTCTACTGTATTGAATCTCCTTTTTTCAAATTCTCAAGGTTTGTCTATCATATAGATTCAATATAATTCCCTAGTAGAGTCACCATTTTGTTGGTGTTTCAAAATGTCATGTTTCAAAAACCTAGTGATAGGAACATAATACATCTAGAGGTAGCTAATTCCCATATTCAAAAAACTTATTAAGACACCAATGTATGCACCCTAAAATGGTTGGCTAGACTATGGGCCCCCATTATTCAATTTATCAATTTATCAAATTTCTTGAATCAATGGTGTGTAATATTTTATTAAATCAATTTAAATCAATTTCCTTGATCAATTTCAACTATTCTATTTTTCGAAGGTTGATCATTTTATCCTAAGTCTTATTTAATTAAAAGAAAATCTCCTCTTTTAATTAAATAAAATAAGTCCCCATTTAATTAAAAGAAAACCTCTCTTTTAATTAAATACTTCATCCACATTTAATTAATTAAGAGAAAAACCCCTCTTTTAATTTAATTAAATATCTCCTATTTAATTAAAAGAACTTGCTCCCTTTTAATTAAATGAAAATCTCACTTAAATATCTATTTTTGATGAAAAAGGAAATAAAATAAATTCTTTTATTTAATTTTTCTACACTTAAATGCACATATTTCTAAGTGGGACTTATCTTTCCACTTTCTTCTCAACCACTCCTTTTTTCTCATTGGTGGATCCTTATTTCACATGGATCATTATTTCTCCACCCTTGATTAAATCTTTTTCCTTTCAATCTAGATCATCCAATCTTCTTTATAAGGGAGAGCCCTCTCTTCATTTTGGATACCCATGATTCTGCTATTGTTATGCTATAGGATTGGAGAGAAAATTTTGTAGGAGTTTTGAATGCTAAAGCTTTTTTGGAGGACGTCTATCTTCGTGTCTCATTCTCTCTTGCACCCATGGCTTTCATCATGGGCTTTTATCACTACATTTGCATATTAATTTAGAGTCATATTTGCTTTCATAGATTAGATCTTGCTTTATTTTGTAGTGTTATCATTTAGATTATCTTGCATCTTCATTTTCATAAATATTTGATGATCATGGAGACTAGCACTCTTGATTTTCCTCTTTGAATCTCTCATTTCATGGTGTACTTGCATGGGCATGAACTAGGTCAAACTAAGGGCATCCATCACAAGCCCTTGCACTCCATGAATAGAGAGCTATGAGTTGCCATTCGAGACCTCACTTTTGAGAAATCTTGACTATAATGACTCATAGAAGTGTGCTCACAGTTTAGGCATACATTTTTGGCACCCACCGTGGGGCAAGCCACCTTTTCTTGTTGGTTTTTATGCAGATCTTTTTGTAGACTCAAAGAAACCCTAGATTTGAAAAATTTGATCATATCTTTCACACGGCTAGGTATTTTGATTTGAAATTTAGTTTTTAGGGTAGTGATATATCTGAAAAGCTTTGGTCCAATTTTCAGATTTTTTGAAACATTTTCAATTTTTAATGATTTTTCCTTAATTTTTCATTAAAAAATCATTTTTGGGAGTAAATGAGCAGATTTTTTGGAAAAATTTATATTTTTAGAAAGCTCTCTGAATTTTAAATAGAGTTGGTTCTTTGTGTTTTGATTTTAGAGGTCATATTAGGGGTCAATAATTTGATTTATAAAAAGTGGTCTATTTTGATAAAATGACTCCCTAAGGCACAAATTAAAAGGTATTTTCAAAATTCTTGCATTTTTGGAAAGCCCTCTAATTTTTGATAGGGGTTACTTTTTTGTATTTTGAGTTTTGGATCTGAGTTCATATCATGTAGATCCAATCTTTATGACTAGGTTAAAAATCAATTGAAAAAAAAGGCATTTAATGAATAGTTTGCATTTCATTTTTACAATGAATCAATACATGATGTGGGCTTTCATTTGGGCTAGTTACTGATTATTATTAGTCTTACAATTCATATTTTTAGACCTAGTTTTGCATGAGTTGGACATATATTGCATATCTTGTGTTTACTTGTTTTGTTTATTACTTTGTTCATTGCGAGTGAGCGATCAAGTGTAAACAAAAGGTACAACAAAGAAAAGACGCATTACAACGATTTCTAGGTATTTTATTTGAACTTTAAAACATTTAGATTTGAAATTAAAATTAACATTTCATGTGTTTGGCTTGAGTATTTTTACATGCTTTCATAGATTCACACTTCAATTGGGGCTTTAAAATTGAATCTAGATTTCCTTTCATGCATTTGTGTTTCACATTGTAATTAGGTCCTATGAACACTATTTCAGAGATCTTGAGAGACTGAGCTTGATTCGCTTGTTTTACATGTGAAGCTCCTCTTGATGACGGATACTTTTGTAGGTAGGGAAGGATATTTGTTATTATCTTACTATTTAGATTGGATTTTTCCTCAACATCCATTAGTCTTCTCTCTTTTAAGATTGGTGGTGTTTGTTGTTGGGTTTTCCAAAAATTTGGTGAGGTAATTTCAAATTAGCGTGTCAAAAAATTTTGTTTGCTATGTTTGGGTAAGGTGAATAGGCTAGAGGAGTATGCTCTGTTCCCTTTTGGGCACATATGAAACTTGGAACCCTTGAATCCAAACACATCTCCATGTGGTACAACTTTGTGAGTCTACCTTGATTAGAGAGGGTTAAACCAGAGTGGACATTCCCTTTATTGGGTCAACCATGCATTGATGGTACCTCAAGCGATAATAGCCAATTTTGACGTGGTAGTAAAAACTGCTATATAAATGCCCTTGTGGGGGAAATCCTCATAGGTGTAATCTTTTCTTGGTCTATCGAATCTCCTCAGTATCTCTAATTGATTAAATTCTCAGAATATGTCAAAACCCTAGTGCGTCGGGATTGGATTTTTCCCACTCTAGATTACAAAAGCTGCAGAGTTGAACATGACTAAGAACATTATTGCTACCAAATTTTATTTTCTAGGACTATGTGCGTGATTGAAAAATATTTTGAGAACATACACAGTAGCAGTTCTAGGGATTAGATTGATACTATGACACCATTCTTGTTCATGTGTAAGGTTGCTTTGTCCCTTACTCATTGTTTGAAGACATTTTCTTGAAATCCTTGATTGCTATCTTGTGTGCTTGGTTCATGATTAAGAATCTATCGATACATCTAGTTGGACATTTAAAATAAACAAAATCTGAGTTCTTGAGTTGAGACTTTATGATCAAATAAATTTGTTATCCCATTATTTATGGTCTCCCTAGGTTTATTTATTTGGATTAGGCTACTTATCCCATTGTTAGAAGCCTTTTTGCACCTTAGGTTATTGTGCTTTGACCTCTTGAATTAGTAGTCATTGATTTTACAAGAGACATTATTTGGAGTTGGTGAGTTAGAAACTATCATTGTTGAGAAAGATATACACTTGGATCCTTTGATATTACACTTGGAGAGTCTTAGTAATCTCTTGTCCATTCACTTTCATAAAAAAAAAAAAAATTAATTATTTATAATTTGGGTAAATCATCCTCCTGGTCCATATGTGCTAGGGTATTCGCCCAAAGTTGTGAGCACCTCTGTGGCAATGTTGGTTTATGCCTATTGCAAAAATTCTATCTTATCACATCTCTTTTGGACAAGTTAGTGTTTTTACTATCCTAGTTTGGTACCAACATTTCTTAGGGTTATCCTATCAACTAGTACCTTTTCTTTCATGTTGATTACAAGTGCTATTACATGTTGCTCAAAATTCAAATGATCTCAAATGGTATCAAATTTCCCAAAATGACTCTTGTTCTTTTTTCTTCTTCATCTTCCATGTCTTTCTAATCTCCCATTTCCATTCTTCCTCTTCTTCATGTCTTCTTGATTATTTTCCTCTTATTATCATATAGTCTACCTTCTTCTATTCATTCTTTCTCTTCTTTCATGCTTGATTCTTCTTCTTCTAGAACCATGGATCTTGGATATCTTTTTAGGGATCCTTATTTGAGATCAAATGAAATCCACCTCCTTCTTAAATTTGAGAAGTGTTGTATCTCCAATAGATACATGGATGCTAACATTGTGAAAAAAATGATTAAAAAATGGATAAATCAGACACCTTTTCTAGGATCATGTGCAAGATCAAATCACAATATCCTTCTTCCATATATTCCTTATCTTCTAACTCTCACTATGATTCTTCGAAATATCATTCAAATTCTTCATCTTCTAAGGCTTATCATGATTCTTCTAAATATCCTTCATATTCTTCATCTTCTAAGTGTTATCACGATTCTTCTAAATATTGCTCAAATTCTTCATCTTCCAACTCTTATCATGAGTCTTTTAAATATCCTTCACATTCTTCATCTTCTAAGACTTATCACAATTCTTCTAAATATATTTCACATTCTTCATCTTCTAAATCTTATCATGATTCTTCTAAATATCATTCTCATTCTTCATATTCCAAGTCTAGTGATGATTCTTCTAAATATCATTCATGTAGGTCTTCACATACCTCTTCTTCATGATATTATTCTTCTTCTACTTCTACCAAGAGTTTTATTCCTCTTATTGAGACATATGATAATGAGCAACATGAAAAGTCTTGTGATATTCCTATCCATAATGACTATAGTGAATATGATTATGATGATGATGACTATTATATTCCTACACATCCTAAAAGTCCTCCTAGTTCTATGCTTGTGCTTAAAGGAGATGAGTCACATATAGATATTGATGGTAATCTGTATGACTCAAACATTGAAAACAACATTGATAAATTTTGTGAACAATACCTAAATGATAAATCTACATTTTTTGAGGAAGAGAAAGCATTTTTTTCATCTGAAATAAAACATCAATGCCATAAGAATTTCTCTTCTCAAAAACCTCATGCTGAAAATAAAGATTGCACTCTTGAGCAAGATCATGTTAATGTTGAACCTTTGTCTTCTAATGCTCCCCTTCCATCTTCTATTTCCTCCACTATCCATACATCCCTTAAAGATTATGAATCTCTCAAATCTTTTACAAATTCTTCATCGAACAAAGATCCTAATGATTTTCATGCAGTTCCCTATAGTTTTCCTCAAGGGCTACCTCTTAAAGAAACTCAAGCTAACCTTCACTTGGCTACAAATATTTCTAATAATTCTAAACCTAAAGAGCCTAAGCCTTCATGCACTATAATGCCTACTTTAGCTTGTCCTTCATCATCCATTCCAAAGTCATCCATACAATTCCAACATGCTTCCTTCTCCTTAGTAGTGGCTTCATGTCAAGAGGACTCTAAAAATGATAAAGAAAAGAATATAAAAAAATATCAAGATCAAGAACCTTCCATGTCATCCAATCCTTTTCATGATATCTCTGATATGCTTCATGGTTCTTTTGATCCCTTACACCCTTTCTCATTCATTCCATGACGTCTTAAGTCTTCTCCTAAGCAAGATCTAGATACTATTTGCACCACTGAGCTTATTGAGAATAAAAATGACCTTACTACACTTGATCCTTCCAAAGATGATACTTCCATTAAGGTTATTAAAAGTGATGTTGTTTCTTCCAATGTTGAGCCTATTGAAAATCAAGAGAACAATTCTATGCTTTTGTTATCCAAAGATCCTTGTCAAGATCAAAGTCTTCCATCTTCTTGTTCTACCACACCATGTTCCCTTCCACTTTCTACTCTTCCTAAGTCTTCTCAAGCTTCAAGTACTCCTATCAAAAACTTTTCTCCTATTCAAGATGTTCACAATCCTAATGCTCACCCTAAAGATGTTGATACCCTTGATTGTCATATAGATGTTGATGAACTTATTGATTACCCTTTTGCATCTTCCACATCCATCCTTGGACCTCCTCCACTAATACTAAATGCTTCATGTCTTCCTTCCATCTTGGGTCCTTATGTCCCTTCATTTTCCCCTCCCAACTCTCCTAATTCATCATCCATCTTGGGTCCTTATGTCCCTCCATCTCCTATCTTTCCTCAAGATCAACGTGGATGCTTATCCTTGAATCCTTTTCACCCACCCACTCACCTAAACTAGTCATATCATCCTTCTTCTTCAACAATTCCCAAGTCTTTTGGAAGTAACTTGAATGTTCAATACAAGAAAAAGAAGCAATTCAAGAATCCATATAAAAATAAGACCACCATGTCTCCTCTAATTGACATGGGGGCATAAAGTCAAAAGAGATATTTAAGAAAAAAATTATAAGACAAGTATGGGTTCCAAAATCCATCATTGAAGATATTATCTCTACATCACCAAAAAGAAATGAAAAGAGGCCTATGGATATATGGATTCCAAAATCTCTCTTGAGAGAGTCTAATGTTGAGCAACAATTGAATTTGACATTCAAGCTTCCAAAGAATTCCACTTCATCTTCATTCCATGTGCCTAAACCACAAACTTTTCTATCCACTCACATATTCCTTCATTCACATTTTATCCATCCTTTCACCACCCTTCAAGGTGTGTGTGTTGATGTTGATCTTTCTTTCATTTCCATCTTTCAATCTTACTCACTTTCCATAAATCTATATCCTCCATTTTTATCTTCCCTCTTCCTTTCCCCATTATCATCTTTGAGCATATCATTTCAACTCCTTTCCATGTCATGGTTCAAAAATTTCAAGGAGCATTATCTAAAAAGATTGACTTCTTTGAAAAAAAATTTTAAAAAAAGAGAGAAAAAAATTGAAAAAAAAAGAGAAAAGAAAAAAATTAAAAAATTAAAAATGTGCCTAGGTGAAAACTTGGTAATTAGGCACCTTGGTAGCAAAAGTAAAGATAAATAAATTTTTCCTATGGTGAAAACCACTCCCTTGTGGCACTTTGGATAAGTACCATGATAAAAACCTGGTAATCAGGCATCATGCATAGTTCTTCTACATCTTCATCCATTCCATCTTCTCTCTTTGATCTTGAAAATGTTGACCTATACACAAACATTTGGTTATCTTGTGAGCTATCTTATGATGATCTTGTTTTCATTCCTTTCATGTTTAGCCTTCATATCTATTTTCCTCCATTCATTCTAGTCTTTCGCTATCCTTTTCCCATTTACCCATTTGGTCTTGATCTAATAAACAAGAGTAAAATACGATGCTATGAAGTCTCTTGACATGTCTACTCCTTTGGATTGCATCTTTCTGACTTTTACATTATGCTTTCTTGAATTATCCTATACCACCCTTTCATTTCTTGTCCAAATGTTCTTTACATGACAATTTTTCCCTAGCTTGGGTACTCTTGAGGAGTCAGTCCTTGAAGGTCACTTTCACTTGCTTCATACACTCCTTACTTATCCATCATATCCACTAGCTTGTTGTTCCATCATGTCCTCTACCTTGCTACACATTGGATTAAATGATGTGATCTTGCTTGAGAGTTTGATGACTATTCTATCTAGGGGCATCTTTGTACATATTCATTGATCCTAAAAAAATTCAAAAAAATGATATATTTTAAAAATTAAAAAAAAAATTGATATATTTCAAAAAATCCAAAAAATGATATATTACAAAAATTCTAAAAATTGAAAAATGTCCTGAAAAAAAAATACAAAAAAATTAAATATTCAAAAAATTCAAAAATTCAAAAAAAAATAGAAAAAGTGCCTTGGTGAAAACCTAGAAATAGGTGCCTTGATAGCAAAAATAAATTTTTTTTTATAAAAAGTCCTAAAAAAATAAAAAATAAAATTTCCAAGTGGTGAAAACCTAGAAGTAGGCACTTCTTGAGGCTTTTCCACCCCTGTTTCTTCACGCGTGTCCTTGACACTTAGCCTTTCTCGATCATGCCTTGTCCTTGTTGCCTTGGTTTGGAATTGGTCTTTGTCTAGGGGGCATAACTGTGTTAGCTTTGGTCTCTTGGCTGCGTTGGTCTTTAGGACACCGCTTAAACGGTGTTTTTCAACACCATCCCAATTGTATTTTTCAATACAATTGTTCACATTGAGTCTTTTTCAACACTAATTGGTTTGGTCTTACCCAGTTTCATCATGTGATCTTCCCTACTTGCAAGCATTTGATCCTTATCCTTAGAACTTAGTATCAGATAACACACTTAAATTTTAAGTGCAACACTTAATGCTTGACTTCTGTCATGATTTTTTCTATGTGTGCTAAGTATTAGTAATTTTTATTGAGTGTCCTTGTCTGATAAATCTCTCCATGATGCATCGCTAGAGGACTTGAGGCATGGGACATGTTTTTATTTGTTTTTTACTTGTAGGTGTGGTCTTGAAACACTTAGGAGATTCGAGGCATCATCCTTGACTATTTTTGTACAACTGTTCTTCTAGTCATACTGAAATCTATGCCTTGACACGAGCATGATTTTTCTACATTAAATTGGGTAAGCTAACATCGAAGTCATCTTGACCTTTATGTATTTGATGCTTATGTTATAATCTTTCCACATTCCAATCTGATATAAATTACATTCATAGCTTCATAGTTGTAGTTGTGACTAGTGATGATTGTGTGATTTTTTGATGTCTATTAATAATGGCCCAGTGATGAAAATAAGTTCTTTTACATTCTCTAATGAATGATGAACACAAAAATCCTATCTTATAGTTTCTCTTTTTCAATTACACCTTTGCATTTTCACATAGCTTGCATTATTAGACTTCATGTTAATTTGCATTTTTAGGCTGCATTATGAGTTTGAGAGGGTTCTTCCTTCATCTTTATTGTGGACTTTTAATCAACTATGGTCACGTTTTGATCTTCATTTCTTTATCTTCTTTCATGATCTCAATCAAAATTTCTATCTTAAACAGTTGATTGATTTTGGGGCATTTCATTTTCTTCTTTCTATTTCTTTCTATATCTTTCAAACTTCTATCTTCCATTTTCTTTTTCCACTCTTCTTTTCTTCTAAATCACCTTTGGGGCATAATATTTCATGCTTTTTGATCTACCTTGGTTCCATGATTCTTATATCTTTCATCTTACATCAAGAACTTTATATTTTGTTTGATTTGATCAAGTACCCATCAACTTCAATCCTTGACTTTTTTAAGTCAAAATTTATTTGTATTCTTTGTCCTAATGTGTTCCCGATTTGACCACACATCTGGGTCATTTTGTGATCCCAAATTGACCTCACACTTCAATTTTTTTCTTTGGCTACATGTGTTCCAAAATCGATCACACATTACTCAAAGAGGGGCAAATGTATGCACCCTAAAATGGTCACCTAGACTATGGGCCCCCATTATTCAATTTATCAATTTATCAAATTTCTTGAGTCAATGGTGTGTAATATTTTATTAAATCAATTTAAATCAATTTCCTTGATCAAATTCAATTATTTTATTTTTCTAAGGTTGATCATTTTATCCTAAGTCTTATTTAATTAAAATAAAATCTCCTCTTTTAATTAAATAAAATAAGTCCCCATTTAATTAAAAGAAAACCTCTCTTTTAATTAAATAATGCATCCATATTTAATTAATTAAGAGAAAAACCCCTCTTTTAATTTAATTAAATATCTCCTATTTAATTAAAAGCACTTGCTCCCTTTTAATTAAATGAAAATCTCTCTTAAATATCTCTTTTTGATGAAAAAGGAAATAAAATAAATTCTTTTATTTAATTTTTCTACACTTGAATGCACATATTTCTAAGTGGGACTTATCTTTCCACTTTCTTCTCAACCACTCCCCTTTTCTCATTGGTGGATCCTTATTTCACATGGATCATTATTTCTCCACCCTTGATTAAATCTTTTTCCTCTCAATCCAGATCATCCAATCGTCTTTATAAGGGAGAGCCCTCTCCTCATTTTGGATACCCATGATTATGCTATAGGATTGGAGAGAAAATTTTGTAGGAGTTTTGAATGCTAAAGCTTTTTTGGAGAACGTCTATCTTTGTGTCTCATTCTCTCTTGCACCCATGGCTTTCATCATGGGCTTTTATCATTGCATTTGCATATTAGTTTAAAGTCATATTTGCTTTCATAGATTAGATCTTGCTTTATTTTGCATTGTTATCATTTAGATTAGCTTGCATCTTTATTTTCATAAATATTTGATGATCATGGAGACTAGCACTCTTGCTTTTCCTCTTTGAATCTCTCATTTCATGGTGTACTTGCATGGGCATGAACTAGGTCAAACTGAAGGCCTCCATTGCAAACACTTGCACTCCATGAATAGAGAGCTATGAGTAGCCATTTGAGACCTCACTTTTGAGAAATCTTGAATATAATGACTCATAGAAGTGTGCTCACATTTTAGGCATACAACCACAACCAAATATAAGGCTAGACCCTTCTTCTACTTTAGGCTCTGCAAAATCTAGGTAGGTCTACCTTAGATTCATTCACATGGTACTAGTGCTAAAGCATACACTTGAATCTAAAAAAGTAGATAGTACCCTTAATCTTCTACCACTTATAAAAACAATCATGGATATGAAATAGCTAATGACATAACACATGAATTTGAAAAGCTAAATGACAGTACCTCTTTTGAGTTCCTAAATAGAAAGGGAGGAGGATTTTTATTATAACTGATTTCAAAAAAACTAAGATATGAATAACATAACACTTTGGTGTTGTAGCTAACCAATTCCTTATCTATTGTATAATTCTACAAATCACTAACATACATCTTTGGAAATCATTGACACATTTCATGTATTAGGACTTCTAGATCTACCCATTCACCTTGTGAATCAAAACTTCTGCACCACTTTTGAATCTCATACTCTACTTATCCCTTCATGAAATCTGCAACCCTATGATGATGGACTAAGCATTTACATGATTCCTAGAATCAGAAGAAAAATACATCAACATATACAACCTACACAAATTTACAACTAGACTTGTGCTCTTTGTTGACAAATCATAGAAGATTACTAACAACATGAATAGGAGGCAAGAAATCAAACTGAAGATAAACTTGTTGTTGCATTTTTATTCATTTTGTTGAAAAAAAATACATAACAGATGCATGAAAACAACTTCTCAAACTATTGAATAAACTAGAACTATCTATATTCTGGTTACTTGTTGTTTGTTACATGAGATTAATGCTAAAGAATGGTGAAATCGAAGCTCTGGAATCTTTCCAAAATAATGGAATGAACCCTAGAGAAAGAAATTAAACAGAAAGATATAGGAGGTGAAAGAAATTCTAAATTTGATCTTGGAGTGACACATGTCCACTTGAATCTCTATCCTCTATTGCTATAAAGCCTCTCTCTTCTTTCTACAACCAAAAAATCAAAGGAAACTCATCATTCTATTTCAACAAACACAAAATATCTTCACCAAGTGATGAGAAACTTTCATTCTGATACAAATATTAGATATGCATATGAAATGCTGATAAAATGTTTCACCAAACTAACTTAGAGGTTGAAAAACATCACTACCTATATCCTTGCCAACTTTGGTGTACACCTAGTTCACTATTTTGCCAAAAACCAAGTCTGAACTACCCTAATTGAATGTGGTTGAAAAATAGGCACCTAGAACAAAAAATTGAATAACTCAAATATATTGCTTCTTGGGAAGAAACAAACTACAAATTTGGAAATTTCATTCCGAGAGCTTTCTATTAGTACATGATAGTCATATGCCAACTTATCAATGATGTCCAGAATGTCAATTTAGAAATTAGGTTCTTGACCTAACCCTTATCTCAACATTTCTTTTCAAATATTTTAATCTCTTTCTAAGGTTAAAACTTTCGTATATAACCCTTTTTTATTTGAAAAATATACACATACTTGGAAGGGAAATAATTAAAAAATAATTTTTATGCCTTCGTGAATTTCCCTCCAACTTTCCAATCTGGGTCAAACCTAGGGTAACTAACTTGACACATGTCATGAGGTGATTAGTTTGTCCTATGCTCTATTACTACCACCTAGGCACTACATGATAGCCTCCAAACAACTGTGCCACCTAGGTGCCATTTGTTGCTTTTTGATTGGTCTATTGAACTGTTCACCGAGTTTTGACATAGTGCTAGTGTTCACATATTAGTTATGTTTATTATTAGTGACACACACTTATTTAGATTGTGTATAGCTACCAAGCATATTGAATAGTTTGCAAGGTTTTTCAAACATTTTAGTTGTTACTAAGTTCTATAGTTGCTATCGAGTACTTTGGACAAATTCTAGTGGCTACCAAGTAGACTTACTTAGTGTAAAGTTCAACAGTTTAAACCATATATTTTTGTGTATGTCATGTTTATCAGTGGTTACTGAGTAGTACAATGCTTTCCAAGTTTTTAGTTCATGTTATGTGAAGCCAATGTTAAATGAGCTTAATATGATAGTGTTTATCAAGTTTTGACATAGTAAACAAAGTGATTTAGTGTTTGCAAAGTTGCACAATATCTACTATGTCACTAGTGTAGACCGAGTTCAAGACTACTTGAAAGTGATTAGTATGAACTGAGCTTCTACATCTACTAAGTGCATGATGATGTCAAGCATTGATAGTGGATGTCGAGTATCAGAACCTCACCGAATTAGTCTTTAGAACCTTAGTTTCTTTACGTGGGCAGACTTTGTAATATTTGTGTTAACTTGTATCATGGCCAACTTTATTATTATGTAATTTGGATTGGTATATATATTTAATGTATTGTACCATATCAATAAAAATGTGAATGTGTATGCATAAGAGAAAATTGTAAATGCAGCGGAAGAATAGAAAATTATAAAGGCCATAATAGGATAAAGAGTAGCAGAGACATATCTATCACAAAAAGGTGATCAATACACAAAGGAATCTCTTTTGGAAAACCTAGTTGTAGATCAAAGATCTACTATTACTTCATCCTAATAGGTGAACCAGTCAAATCCTTTCACAAGGTAGACCTAAAAATCTTTCATAAATCTCTTTACCAAGTGCATACTTCATTGTATGGTTACAAATCATCCCACAAGGTAGACCTAGCAATCCTAATTGTTCCTAATAGGGTAGATCATTAGAAGTGATCAATGTAAGCCTTAATAGGCCAACTTTATGCTACAATACTAAAGTTTGTGGTTATCATCCCCACCCCAGTTTTACTTTCTATTTGCAAGCTTTTTGGGTCACCAAATCTTTGTGTCAAAGTGTTATGGATGATTTCATGTTTTCATTTTCTCGTGCATGCAATTAGATCAGAAGTGATGAATTAGTCACTAATTGAATTATTGGATCAAGAATTGAAATTTTAAAGTTTTAGAAGTTACTGATCACCCCTCCCCTCTTAGTAACTTGGCAAAGTCTTGAATATTTCCAAAAATTCTTATAAGAACTTTGTGGTTCTCAGGAGAAAGTTTAACAAGATTGAGCAAAGATCAAGGTCATGGAGATATTTAGACTTGACAAAGCCATTGAAAATGAAAAGTTGGATCAAGAAATGGCCATTGCCCAAATCAAGAAAGCTAAGGAGAAACTTTCCCAATCCCTGAAAGAAGAAATCAACTTATAAATCAAATGAATGATCATCTTTACATTAGAGAAAGAATTGAAGTCTTTAACCCTTCAAGCAACTCAGATGAAGCAAATGATGTAATCAAGGAACTCCTAGAGAAGAATGGTTCACTACAAGAAGAAGTAAGGAAACTAAGAAGAGAATAAGAAATCTAGTTGGTAAGGCTATGTGGAATCTTGGAAGAGAAAAGAAAAAAGAAAAAAAAAGCCAAGAATGGAAGGAAAAGATAATGAAATTCAACATCTATCTCTTTAGAAGATTGACTTTATCAATTAGCTCACCAATGCAAATGAAGAAATCATGAACCTAAGATCAGAGAATGAAAGATTGCATAATGATCTAAATTCTAAAAATAAACTCCATGAAAGGATGATGAAATCTCTAGTAGCTATCTATCAATTGAATGAGAAAAACTTCTATAGATGAAAGGGGAAAGTAGGAATTGGATAAAAAGAAGAAGGTGAATCCTCCAAACAAGGTGCTCAAAAGAATCAAAAGGCTACTTGCAATCACTATGGTAAGATAGGTCATAGATCAAACAGATATTGGAGCAATGGGAAAGCAAAATTCAATGGAAAATGCTACAATTGCAATAAGCATGGTCATAGGGCTAATGCATGCAAAGAGAAATAAATATTTGAAGGAAATTTTCATAAATGTAAGAAACATGGACACAAGACATCAGAATGCAAAACGAAGACATTAAATCTTGTAGAGAAAATTGTAAAAGCAATATCTAGATGGGACTACAACACCTAGTGTAGATGTCATTACTATGGAGAATTTTGACACATTGGTATGAACTATGTTAAACATCATATGAGGAAAAGAGATACCACCAAAAGATGTTTGAATTGTGAAAAACTTGGTCATATAGCCAAAAATTGTATGAATACTAGTAGAATTGAAGATAAGAAGAAGATAAAAGTTGATAGCATCTGAAAGAAAATGAGATAGCAATGGATTCATAAGTCTACCAAGGATACTAGTCTAAAAAATGATGGTCAAGTCACTCATGAATTGGGTGACTCTACCATTTCTAATTAAGTTCTCAAAGGAAAACTAGAACTAGGCTATAATGATAACATAAAAAATAGTTCCAATTGAAAGATGACAAAGATCCAAATCTATATTTAGGATATAAAGGTATCACTAAGAAAGATCAGTATTAGTTATTACCAAGTTACCTTCTCTACTGAGTAAGGTTAGGTCATAAACTCTACTGAGCAAGGTCAGGAGTAATAAAGAAACCTATGGTCACCAAGTTATAAATTTTTTGCCAAGTGATCAATGCCATGTAGTGGATGATAGTTTTTCAACACATCTACCTTTGTACCGAGCATTAATGGAAATTTTTTTATCAAAAGGCATGGAATCAAATTCATTTCTTACCATGAACTTTCAAGTGCTATTATGAAGAGTAATTTTTAGTGTGATCAAAGCAATTTGAGTGAATTTCCAATAATTTTTTTTTGAAGTTCTCTCAAACTATCGACTAGAAATTACATCTAGTAGTAGAAAGGTTAAGTCAAGATTTGACATGTTGGTTTGTGGAGTTAAATGGAAGGCACTAGATTTCAAGCTCACTGATGCAATTGTGAAAACCCTAGATCCAAGAAGAGCTAAATCCCAAATTCCTCCTAAGGTAATTCTTATCAATGACATTTTCACTCATTTCAAATGTGTTGTTCAAGAGATTGGTATACTAGAAATGGATGATACCCTATGTCAACTATGTGTGGATGGAACCTTAAAACCTGAGCATCAACATCTGGAAACCAAAGGGTTGACACATATCCCTCATATGCCCCAAGAATTTCAAATCAAATAGATTAGGTTTATCCACAACCAGGTGAATAATGGGTAGGTGTGGTTAGAACAACTAATTCTAATAAGAAAGAAGATGATTCATCAAATCACTAGCATCCCTATGCTATCCAAAGCTAGAATGACAAAAAACCTAGGTTAAGCAAAGTTGGAGAAGAAAACCCTAGCTGAATGGGATGGCAGAGGAATGAAAATTAGTAGTGTCATTGATACAAAATTAAATTTTGGTGTTCATTTCATTGAACACAAGATATACAGTTCAAGCCAGCTAAATAGTGTGTCATGTGAAGCCATGGATTTGGCATACAAGGTGGTTAAGAACAACTTTTCATATGACCTTGCTGACCTATTGTTGAAATAGTTCAACAAGAACATGGAAAGCATAAGAACTTCAAAGAACAACCCATGTAAGTTCAGTTCCTTGTTGACTTGCCTATTCTTTTATGTATAGAAATTATTCCCTTTTAAAGGCATTGTAGTTTGGAGAAAATATGTGCATGTGCTCTATTAAATAAAGGAGTATATTGTCAAGATGGGTGAGAACTACAATAGTATCATGGACAATTATTTTGTTGTATTTAAGGAGAAAGTGAACAATATGTTCAAGATTCCAAAGAAGTTAGTCGAAGATTATAAGGATGATGTATGTTTCATGGTGGATAGTGACAAGGTCTATATCTAGGCATTTAGGCCTAGAATTGCATGGGTAAAATCTCTTGGTTATTAGGTTAACATTGATGAGACAAAGGATATCATTGAAGATCTTATCAATGAACTAGTTGATCCTAAGGCTTCTTACTTTGGAATGTATGATGAAGACAAGGCTAGGATTAAACTTGAAATAAAGCTCCCTCAGGTGGTCAACAAAGGAAAGAGAAGGATATAACAGATGAAATCAAGTACACCCGTTTTGTTAACCAAAGGAAAAGGTGAGGATGAGCAAGGTGAAGATGTAGATGATGAGGACAAACATGAGGAAGAGGAACATTTAAAGAAGAAAGGCAAGGTGATCATCACCAAGCCAGAAAAACCATCCACTATAGTATTCACCAGGATGTCAAGAAAGAAATCTATCAAAGAAAGAGGAGACATGATATTTAGAAAACCTCCACTTATCTTTTACGAAAGATTAAAGAAATTGAAAGAAGGAGTAGGCATAATTTTTTTTAAATCATTAAAATATGAGAGTAGGAAAATAGAGGAGTAGAAGCAAGTTGAAGACCTAGTGTTGAATAAAATGGGTAAGTGAAAATACTCACTCAATCAACTCACTTCTCAAGTTCCTAGTGAATTATTAGAAAAGATAAAGTGATGCAGGAGCATCTAGAGGTATACGGGAAATCTTGTGTCACCCAAAAAATGTACTTAGACTTAGTTTCTATTTCATGTGTTTTCATTTCTAGATACCCATTTGGGTCAAATAAAGGTTCCAACTCTCATAGTTCCACTATTAGTGTTTTGGGTTAGAATTTTTAATCACCTTGGGATACGAAAATGCCAAAAAAAAGGAGTATATAATTGAGCCATAATTTTGGTAAATTAGAGGGTGGAAATCAGCTGAATGAATATAATTGTAATTTAGAGCATTCTAGAAAAAGAATCAGGTCAAAAGGCCCCACAATTTGAAAGTTCTCGCAATTTTTTAGTTTTTGGAGACCTCCTAAGAATGCTTCAAAGTTAGGTTAGGGGCATTAAATGACCTCAAATAATTCTAAAAAATGGTGGACAAGAAAAGCTGGTCCATAGAGATATAGAGAACTTCAAGAGCTTTTTGAAAAAGTAAACAATTTGTCAATCAGAGCTACAGTTCAAAAGTTATGCCTCCTAGAAGTTTGGTTACTGCTTCTGCATTCTTCTAATTTTGTGTCGGCTTCAATGCAACTTCTAAAGCCTTCTATTTGGTCGGTGGATGCCAACTAGTAGTTTATAGAATTTATTTCTAATCCTTAACCCTCAGAGGTCTATTTAAGAACAAGTTTGGCATTGTAAAAGGCAATTCGGAGTGAAGTTTGAGAGAAGGTATTGGGAGAAGAATTTATCTCTAGATTTATGCTATTGTAAGCCCTTAGGGCATGTTTTGGAGTTTGTTTCTCTGCACTAAGTTTACTAGCATATTTTCACAATTAATAAAATTTAACCTTTCTTGTTGTGTCCATTCTGTGCTTGGGTTGTGTCCCCATCAAGTGGTATCAGAGCTAGTTTTCCTAAGTGTGTAGACAGAGCACCAACTATGAGGCAATTTGCACCAGAACTGTCTGGTTGTGGGTTTGAGTTAAGAAGATGCCTCCATGAACAGAGTGTGGTGGAAGGGTGAGAGCTATTAATCTTGAGGAGGTTAGAGCCCTCCAAAGGTAGGTACAAGCATTGTAGGAGCAACTCCATAGAGGAACAAATGTTACTGCAGGTGACAAAAGTGAGGACAACAATGAAGAAGAAGAAATTGGACTAGAAGGGGAAGTTCTAAATTAGGAAGAGGAGAGGCTTCTTAGTGCCATTACTAAGTTTTGGAAAAGACCCACAATTGATGTGGGTGTATTTTTGGGGAAATCTGAAACCAGATGAGTTAATCAACTAGATTAATGAACTAGAAGAGTACTTTGAGTATGAGGATATCAGGGACCCAGATAGGGTTAAGTTTTTAAAGGCCAAACTGAATGGCCATGCCAAAATCTGGTGGTGAGAGGTTCAATTGGAAAGAAATAGAAGACAAAAGGAGAAGATCACAAGGTGGGATCGTATGGTGGACAAATTGAAGAAGCAATTCATTCTCGTTCATTATGAGCTTGATTTGTTAAGAAGATGCATGGGTTAAAGCAAGTAGGAAAATTAGTCAAAGAATATACAAAGGAGTTTTATTGACTTTTGATTAGAGCAGGGCATGAAGAATAAAATAAAGAGAAGGTTTCTCATTATATCAGTGGGTATGACCTAGCATCCAAGAGGAATTAAGTCTGGCAAGAATGACTAGCATTGAGGAGGCATACTAGTTTTCCCTATGAGTTGAAGAGAAGCTAAATAAAATGTTTGAAGGGAGACAAAGAGGATGTGGTCAAGGAGGAATCGGTAGTGGGAGGTCATCTGGAGGCCAAAATGAAACCCAAAAGAAAAATGAAGATGTGGGTACTAGCAAGAACTAGAGGAATGAGGGTTTCAACCACTCCTATGAGCAAGACTTTGGAAATTAGAGAGGAAGAGGTAGAGGATGTGGATAAGGAAGAGGAGGCTTATGTGGTACCTATTTCCATTGTAATGAAGAAGGTCATCGTTCCTTTGAATACCCTCAATGACAAGGAAGGACAGATAGGAGAGTTGAGGATCAAGCTAGGGTTGCTAATGTGGATGAGGATGCACAATTATCACATTTAGAGGATGTAGAAAGAGGAGAGGCTTTAGTAAATGAAAGGGTCCTACTAAGTGGTGAGATTTAATTAGGACAAAGGAGGAGTTTATTTTGTACCAGGTGCAAGTGTGAGGATAAATGTTGTGATGTAATAATTGATGGTGGTAGCACTGATAACTTGGTATTAGAGGAGATGGTCTCTAAGCTTAAGCTCAAGAGGGAGAAACACCCCCAACACTATTAGATTGCTTGGGTGAAAGATGATCATAAGGTCCTGGTAAGTGAACAATTTTTAGTGAATTTCAAAATTGGGAGTTACCATGATGAAGTTCTCTGTGATGTTATTCCAATGGATCTTTTCCATCTATTGTTGGGTAGACCATGGCAGTTTGATAGGCATGTAGTACATGATGGTCACATAAACACCTACTTTCTAAAAAAGGATGGAATTCACCACAAACTGAAGCCCATGAAAAGGGAAGCTAAAAAGGTATGCAACAGTGCTAGGATCTATCTTGTTGATGGAAGGAAGTTTTTAGATGGCATGAAACATCAGTATATGTGCTATGATTTGATTCCTAGGAATGATAAAGAAGGTAGTAGTGAAATACCACTTGAAGTTTCAGATTTACTAGATGATTTTAGATATATCATCTCTGATAATGTTCCAGAAGGATTGCCACCGATAAGGTAAATTAGTCATCAGATAGATTTAATCCCAGGAGTTAGTTTTCCTAACAAATCTACTCATAGGATGACTCCAATTGAAACTGAGGAGCTAAATAGATAGGTTCAAGAGCTATTGAGGAAGAGTTTGATTCGGGAGAGCCTGAGTCCATGTGTAGTACCTACAGTACTAGCACCAAAGAAGGATGGAGAGTGGAGGATGTGTACAAACTCTCAAGCTATAAATAGGATAACCATCAAGTATCAGTTTCCTTTGCCAAGAATGGATGATCTTATGGACTACTTGAGTGGAGCTCAGTACTTCACAAAGATAGATCTCAAGAGTGGCTATCATCAGGTTTGGATATGAGAAGGAGATGAGTGAAAAATAGCCTTCAAGACCTAGGAGAGTCTTTATGAGTGGCTAGTCATGCCCTTTGGATTGATGAATGCACCAAGCACCTTCATGCAGCTTATGAATGAGGTACTTAAGAAGTTCTTGGGAAAATTTGTTATTGTCTATTTGGATGATATTTTAATTTTTAGAAAGACTTTGGAAGAACATTTATTACATATTTGTAGTGTTCTTGAAAGGTTAAGGGAAAAGAAACTGTTAATTAATCTAAAGAAGTGTATCTTTGCAAAAAGGGAGTTAGTCTACTTGGGGTTTGTTATATCACTTGAAGGTCTCAAAATGGATCTAGAGAAGGTAAAAGCCATCTTGGAATGACCTACTCCAAGGTTTGCTACTAAGTTAAGATCATTTCATTGTCTGGTTAGTTTTTACAGGAAGTTCATTAAGAATTTTAGTGGCATATGTGTAGCCTTGACTGACACAATAAGAGGGGATAGAAAAAAGTTCAAATGGACTGCAATAGCTATGAGAAGTTTTGAATTGCTAAAGAACAAGGTGACAGAACAACTTGTGTTGGCACTTCTAGATTTTAGAAAGGTGTTCCAGGTGGATTGTGATGCTAGTGGCAGTGATATTAGAGTTGTATTGAGACAAGAAGGTAAGCTTATTGCATATTTTAGTGAAAAATTGAATGATGCAAAAAAGAAGTATTATGTTTATGATCAAGAGTTCTATGCAATAGTTTAGGCCTTAAAGAAATGGAGGCATTATTTATTGCCAAAGGAATTTATTTTATATACTAATCACTAGGCATTACAGTACCTAAATAGCTAAGGTAAATTGAATTAGAGGCATATGAAGTGGGTAGAGTTCTTGCAGAGCTATACATTTCTGTTGAAGCATAGAAGTGGAAAATCTAATAGGGTTGCAGATGCATTAAGTAGGAGACAGTTGTTGCTTATAATAATGCAAGTTGAAGTAGTTGGGTTTGATGAACTGAAGAATCTATACCCTCAGGATCCTAATTTTTCTAAAGCATGGAAAGCTTTTAAAGAGCCTATTGTTGTAGACAAAACCAAGTGGCTAGACTATTTAATTCAAGATGGTATGTTGTTCAAGGGCAGCCAATTGTGCATTCCAAGGAGTTCCATGAGGAAAAATTTGACTAAGGAGAAACACAGTGGAGGGATGGTAGGACATTTTGGTTGAGATAAGAGCATTGCCATTCTCAAAGAACATTATTTTTGGCCTCAAATGTCATAAGATGTGAAGAATTTTGTATAGAATTGCCAGGTGAGTCAAGTGGCCAAGGGATTTAGTCACAATATTGGACTTTATCAGCCAATGCCTATTCCATCAAAGCCATGGGAGGACATAAGTATGGATTTTTTTGTTGGATTATCGAGGACACAAATGGGAAATGAATCAGTATTTATGGTGGTTGATAGGTTCTCCAAAATGGCACATTTCATTCCATGCCACAAAACTCATGATGCTGTCGATATTGCAGACTTATTTTTCAGAGAGGTGGTAAGACTACATGGTCTCCCAAGGAGTATAGTTTCTGACAGAGATACTAAATTTGTGGGGTATTTCTAGAGAACATTGTGGAAGAAGTTGAGAATAGACTTGAAATTCAGTTCCACACATCACTCACAGACCGATGGCAGATAGAAGTGGTAAACAGAAGTCTAGGCAATTTACTAAGATGTTTAGCTGGGGATAAGCCCAAGGGGTGGGATTTGATTCTACTAGAAGTGAAGTTTTCTTACTATAACTCTATAAATAGGAGTACTTGTAGATCACCATTCCAAATTGTATACAGAAGTAGCCCAAGGACTGCACCAGAATTGAGGAAGATAGAGCAAGGGGAGAGGACAAGTGCTAAACCTGAAGAATTTGCTGAATAGATCAAGAATCTACATGAGGAGGTCCAGGAACACATTACCAAGATGAACCAATAGTGTAAAGCTAGGGCTGATCAAAGGAGAAGACATAAGGAGTTCCAAGTAGGGGATCTAGTCATGGTACACTTAAGAAAAGAAAGATTTCCAGCTGGTACTTACAACAAGCTGAAGATGAAGAAATTTGGCCCCTGCAAAATTTTGAAGAAACATGATTCAAGAAATGCATATGAAGTAGAGTTTCCAAATGGAATTCACATTTCTCCTATTTTCAACATTGTAGACTTAATAGAGTATCATGATGATGGTGCAGATGAGGAGTTGATGTTAGAGCCATGTCCAATTCCTACTTCTAAGAAGGAGGAGATAGAGGATATTCTGGATTGTCATATGGGTAGGAGTACCAAAAATAGGTAGTATGAAGAGTATCTGGTCAAGTGGAATGGACGACCAATAGAGGAGTCAACTTGGATATCAATAGCTAAGGTTTCCCATTTGGGATTTCCTCTACCATTCATAAAGTGATAGGGTCACTTTTCAATCTACCCTTGGTGTCTGATGTAGGAGCATCTAGAGGTATACGGGCAATCTTCTGTCACCCAAAGAATGTACTTAGACTTAGTTTTTGTTTCATGCGTTTTCATTTTTGGATACCCATTTGGGTCAAATAAAGGTTCCAACTCTCATAGTTCCACTATTAGTGATTTGGGTTACAATTTTTTATCACCTTGGCATACATGTAAATGCTAGAAAAATAGGAGCATGTAATTGAGCCATAATTTTGGTAAATTAGAGGGTGGAAATTGGTTGGATGAATGTAATTTTAATTTAGAACATTCCAAAAAAAGAATCAGGTCAAAAGACCCCACGGTTTGAAAGTTATCACAGTTTTTTAGTTTTTGGAGACCTCCTAAGAATGCTTCAAAGTTTGATTAAGGGTATTAAATGACCTCAAATAGGCCTAAAAAATGGGATATGAGAAAATCTTTTCCATAGGGCTATAGAGCACTTTGAGAGCTTTTCAAAAATGTAAACAGTTTGTCAATAGGACCTATGGTTCAAAAGTTATGCCTCTCGAAAGTTCAGTTACCATTTCTAGATTCTTCTAATTTTGTGCTAGCTTCTAATGAAACTTCTAGAGCCTTCTTTTGGTCGATGGATGCCAACTAGAACTTTCTAGAATGTGTTTCTAATCCTTAGCCCTCCAGGGTCTATTTAAGAACATTTTTTGCATTGTAAAAGGCAGTTCGGAGTTGAGTTTGAGAGAAGGTATTCGGAGAAGAATTTATCTCCAGATTTATGCTATTGTAAGTGCTTAGGGCATATTTTGGAGTCTGTTTCTCTACAACAAGTGTACTAGCATATTTTCATAGTTAATAAACTTTTCCCTTTCTTTTTGTGTCCATTCTATGCTTGGGTTGTGTCCCCACCATAAAGCCAAGATGGGATTTTTCAATGTAAACTATAAAAGATATATATGGACAAACCCTAAGGTAGTTGTCACTGAGCATATCAGATGCTGAGGTTAAAGAGTCATTAAAGGAAAATGAAGAAAATATGATTGTTAATTTTAATACTTGTCTAGTTTTGATCAAGGAAATTGAGCATGTTTTAAGGAATGCAAGAAACACCTAGAAAAATATCTATTTGTTACATAAACCAAGTGATTTTCTAGCCAATGTCAGAGATGGTGATGAAGAAAAGGATTAGGAGAAATATGAAGAAGAGAATGTTGAAGAAGTAACTCACTTTGACAATGAAGAAGATGAAGAGGATCAATGAAAAGAGGTTGTAGAGAAAGAAGAGCAAGATGATGAGGAGACTAACCTAGTCAAGATAGCTACAGTAGTTAGTGCCTCACTTCCTCACTCTCCAAGTAAGCTAGTGCCAACATCAAGCATAGAGACAACATCATAAAGTTTGATTGTGACCACTAGTGATATATCAAATGTTCAATCACTCTTTGTTTCCACTCAACTTAATACATCAATGATAGAGTTGACATCCACTTAACCTACTAAGCTATAGATTCCTCATTCATCTACCGAGTTAATTACTTTAATTTTGATTTCTATAGGTTTGACTTCTTCAGTTGTAAGAACACCAATTTTGGTTTCTACAATTTTGATCACACCAATTTTAGATTCCTCAAGAATCTATCTAAGTATTCCTTCAGTTAGCACACTATCATTTTTCACTACAAGCCCTAGTATCTCTACTATTGTTTCTATTCCAGATACAAAAGCAATAAATGTAAGACACTTGAACCCAAGGTTCAACTGAGCACAATTTTTTTGGGAAAAGGAAAGGAGATAGAAGAAGATACTGATTTAGATGAGGAAATAGTAATCCCCAATTGGGATATTTACAAGCTTACTCCAAACTAGATGCAAAAATTTGGTGAACTCCTTTAGAAGAAGGCTAAACAACAAAGGCTAAGAGAGGAGAGAGATAAAGAGTATAAGATAATTGAAGATGTTAAAAACATTTTGGTAGAAGCCATAGGAATTGAGATTGATTCTTCTCAACCTATTTTGTATCAGCTAGTAGAAGCAGTCCACAAATTCAATGAAGACACTGATGGACAAGATAAGCTAATGGAGAAGGTTGAAAAGAAGTTTGACAATAAAGTGTTGGAGCACATTGCTCAGTAGATTTCCATTCAGCAAGTAGAACTTTCTAGAATTTTGGGCAATTTAGAAACATCATGTTAAAATGTGTCATCATGTTTTGGAAAAATATGTGATGTCTTTAAGTTTACAAAGTAAGTAAAGGAAAAATTGACCAAAATAGATATAGATCTAAAGGCTAGTGCTTAGTAGCTACACCTTGACCCTAGTTCAAGCTTTGCACATTTCAAGAAAATCAAATTTTTGTTAGACATGGAAGTTGAATTTCTAAGAGAAGAAGCAAGGATCATATCAACATTAATTAACATTCAAAATATGATCCTTCCAAACATAGATACAATTCAAAAACATACTGTATATTCAAAAACTCTAATCCATGATAATAACATCTCTATGTGGACCATATGATAGAACTATTAGTAGAGATAAAAATTGCACTTCATACATGAAAGATCCTACAAGAAAATTGGGATAAAACCTTGGTAACCATTCTCAAGGACCACTCTAAATTCTTATCCCATTTTGGTGTTTCTATGTAAATAAGTTAGAAAAAATCTTTGGCATTACTATCAAAAACGGGGAGAGACACATAGTATGAGGAGAAGGATAGAAGGTAGTATGGGGAGAGACACATAGTATGAGGAGAAAGAGAGAAGACAGTATGGGGGAGAAATATGCTATGAGAAAGAACTTGTAACAAGTGTGAAATGATCACTAAGACATGTTGTATATAGAAAAATATGTATAGTATATTGTGTATACCTTACAAAATCAATTTTGAAAAATCTCAAAAAAATAGTATACTCTACTGAGCTAGTATCATGTGGTGATGAATACAAGGTATTTAGTTTTGGCTAATAAGTGTTTTTGTCACTAATGCCAAAGGGGGAGATTGTTGATATATCAGTCAAGTTTGTTATTAGTGACACACACTTATTTAGATTTTTTATACCTACCGAGCATATTGAATAGTTTATAGTGTTTGCTAACTATTTTAGTTGTTACCAAGTCCTTTGGAAAAATTCTAGTGGGTATCGAGCAGATTTAGTTAGTATAAAGTAGAACAATTTAAATTGTACATTTTAGTGTATGTTGAGTTTATCAATGGTTATCAAATAGTGCAACACTACCAAGTTCATAGTTCATGTGATGTAAAGCCAATGTTAACTAAGCTTAACATGATGACATTTACTAAGTTTTGACATGCTAGACAAAGTGATTCAATGTTTGTCAAGTTTCACAATATCTACCGAATCACCAGTGTAGACTAAGTTCAAGACTACTTGAAAGTGATCAATATGGACTAAGCTTCTACATCTACCAAGTGCATGATGATGCCAAGAATTGATAGTGGATGTCAAGTATTAGAACTTCACCAAGTTAGTCTTCAGAACCTAAGTGTCTTCATGTGGGCTAACTTTGTAATATTTATGTTAACTTGTATCATGGTCAACTTTATTATTATGTAATTTGGATTGCTATATATATGTAATTTATTGTACCATATCAATTAAATGTGAATGCTTATCCATAAGTGCAAGTTATAAATATAGTAGAAGAAGAGTGAATTGTAAAGGCCATAATAGGATAAAAGGTAGTAGAGACATATCTATCACAGAAAGGTGATTAGTACACAAAGGAATCACTTTCAGCAAACCTAGTTGCAAATCAAAGATCTACTACTACTGCATCCTAATCGGTGAACCAATCAAATACTTTAACAAGGTAGATCTAATAGTATTTCATAAATCTCTTTACTAAGTGCATACTTCATTATATGTATATAAATCCTCTCGTAAGGTGGACCTAGTAGTCCTAATTGCTCCTAACAGGGTAGATCATTAGAAGTGATCAATGTAAGCCTTAATAGGAAAACTTTATGCCATAGTACTAAATTTTATGGGTACCATCCCCATCCTAGTTTTACTTTCTATTTGGAAGGTTTCTCAGTCACCAAATCTTTCTGTCAAAGTGTTATAGATGCTTTCATGTTTTCAGTTTCTCATGCATGCAATTAGATAAGATGTGATAAATTAATTACTAATTGAGTTTTTGGATTAAGAATTGAAATTATTAAAGTTTTGGAAGTTACTAATTCACCCCTCCCCTCTTAGTAACTTAACATAGTCTTGAATATTTCCAATAGCTAAATGTAACCAGTTCATTCATTCTCACATTTTCATATTTCTTAACCAGTGCGGAACTTTATTTTGAGAATTTTTAGTCACTATTGATTTCTACCATGTGGCATGATCTATTGCATCAATCTACATGTCACCACTTCATTATCTCCTACCACATGTTGCATTATCACATTTTTGCATACATTATCAACAACTGCCACATATTTTAAAAGAAGGTGACATCTATCCAATCCATTGCAACCTTTGGGTCCATCTTCCCATTGTATATAGGAAAATCAAGCTTAGCATCCATAGTTCTCCTCTCCATAGATTTCAAAATCCTCACAAGAAGCCTTTGGTCAGTATGACATTCTTCTTCCTCTTGCACAAGGGGTTCTTCATCACTCCCTTGTCTAACTTCTTTAGACTTTTCACCACTTCTATTTTGAAGCTCTTCCTTAAGCTTTTCCATCTCCTACCTCATCAAATGCATATCCTTGTTCCTTTTCTTCTTTTGCCTCATTTTATAGTCTCTAACATATTTGACTATCTCTACATCAATCAACCTTATAGTTAACCGTTCTTCATCTTCTCCTTCCATGGTGTTTATAGATCTTTTACCCTAAGGAATATTAGGTTTTTCTGAGACCACTTGATGTAGAGCTCCCCCTTATATAGTAAAATAGGTTGTGGTGTGGCCTTAGATTACATGAAATACCCAAAAATGGAGTTAATAGAGGGCTCTACACCTTTATATGAAAGTTACTCAAAAACATGGCCTAGTCATCTAGAGCAACACAACTAGGTCTTAAAGCACAAAATTGCTAAATACTAGGGATGTACTTGAAATGAGAACTTATGTGTTCAAAGGGGAATGGAAAGGTTACTAAACATTCAAAAAACTTAACTTTATGGGCCAAAACAAACTAACCTATGCCCATAAGCAAATAAAATAGAAAAATTGGCTTCAAGGCCAAGGAGTCTCAATTAGCCCTACCAAATAGGAAATGAGAACTTGGATTGAAATTACTCCAAAAGACCTAGAATTTTTTTTTATATCTAGACCCCCTTTTGGAGGATTCTTCTAATTCCAAGGCTTTAGACTCCCAACTAATCAAATGACCACCAAACCAAAAATGCAGCAATTAGCCCTATTAGGCCTAACTAATTCAGTTTGTGAAGGAATTACTTACTATGTTATTCATCAAGATTATCCACCATCTAAGAAAATAATAGGGATCTATTTGAGATGGGAATCCAACATTATAAAGGTTTTATCCATCCACTAAGTGCCTTTGGTAGTTTAATATGTTTTGTCCTGAACCAAACATAGAGATATTTGGTGTAGGGCTGGATTGCAAAATTATATAACTTGTTTCCCATCTCCCATCCTTATGGGGCCTTATAGTTCATCCTCCTAAATTTCATTTTTCTTAATGGAAAAAGATTTCTATGATGGAAATGCAAGTTAGGGCATTTTTGTTAAATCTTGTCAATGAAACAAGGGTTTTGGTGCACCCAAGGAAGAATGCTAAATACCTTTTGATGTTGATTACTTCAATCCCTTGAACCACTTTCATTCTTCTCCTAAGACATTGAGGATTCAATTCAAATAGTCATGTGCTTATGCCAATTTGTACTAGTCCATACACTCACATTGTTACAACTAATTATAAGGAAAAATAGGAGATTTGATTTCAACTTGCAAATGTACATGTTTTTTCTTTCGCCTTCTTGAAAGGGATATTTGAAGACCTTACCCAACTAATCCAACTAGTTTTCAAAGGTTGTGAGCATTAGGGAGCGAATAAGTAAAAGTTTTTAAATGTAATCATACATTTTTAAGCCTTTATCGAGCAATCAATGATAAATAAGCTCACTCAAGTATCAAAGATAGTTTCACATATGTGTCAAGTGTTCAGTGACAATTGATTTCAAAGATAGTATTGACTAGGTTGGGTCGATTAATGAGGGAATGTCAGTATAAAATTTGTACTAATTGAGTTGGGTTGGTTAAAAAAGGGATCCTCTATGTTAACCAAGTAGACATGTTTAGAAGCCTAAAAACACACCTACCCTATCATAGGACTAAGATGTTCCTAATGACCATAGTAAAAAACCCATGGTTTATAAAATACCAATGGTGACTAAATCTTAAAACTTGGCTTATTTATAATGAAAAACTACATCTAAAACTTATCAAAGATGCTTAGGCATGAATGCCCTTGAGTTAAACTCATGAAGATCTCGTTGTAGTGGATGTCTTGGAGAGTGGAGGTATAGGCCCTTCTGCACCATATAAAGTCATTTCTTGCATTGTAAAGATAGTTTTTTTGCCTATTTTGGGAGAAGGTACAATGAAAAGGGGTTTTCTCCAAAATTTGATAACATTGTAAGCTCATAGGGCATGTATTTGAGTCTTATTTTGTTTTACTAATAGTAATAGAATATGAATTCTAATAATAGGATTCTCATTTCACTATTTTTTTTATTATGTCTTTGGTTGTGCCCTCATAAAGTTGTATCAGAGCAAGAGTTCCTAAGTGTGTAAACAGAGCACCAACTATGAGGTATTTTGTACCAAGACTTTTTGGATGTGGGATTTGAGATATTGAGAAGATATCTCCATGAAGAGAGTGTGGTGGAAGGGCCAAAGGTTTTCCCACCGAGCTTAGAGCCCTCTAGAGACAAGTTTCTAGGTATTACAAGAGGATATCCGTAGCGAGATGAATCTTGATGGAAGGGATGAAAGTGAGGAGGAAAATGAAGAAAAGGGAAATGTTGTGTGGGAATGGAAGAAGAATTATAATTCCTTAACCATGTGGAGGAGAATATTTTAAGGTTCATTTACAAGCTAGGTAAAATACCTAAACATGAGGTTGACATGTTTTTAGGAAATCAAAACCTTGTTGAGTTAATCAACTAGGTCAATAAGCTGGAGGAATATTTGAGTATGAGGATATAGAGGACCCTAATAGGGTAAAGTCTGCAAAGGCTAGACTGAAGGGCCTTTCCAAAATTTTGTGGCAAGAGATTCAATTAGAAAGGAATAGAAGAGGGAAGGAGAAAATCACAAGATCAGAACACATGGTGGACAATCTAAAGAAGTAGTTCATTGCTTTTGACTATGATCTTGATTTGTTCAAGAATATGCAAGAGTTAAAGAAAGTAGGAAAATATATCCATGAATATATATAGAGGAGTTTTATTGAGTCCTTATTAGTATGGGGCATGTAAAATCAAGCAAGGATAAGTTTTCCCATATCATTAATAAGTTAAGACCTAGCATTCAAGAAGAGCTCAGTCTAGTTAGAATGACTAGCATTGAAGAGGCATAGAAGTTTTCTTTTTGAGTTGAGGAGAAAATAAAATAAACTTTGATGGAAGGAAACTATGGCATGGTCAAGGAGGAAGGGATGATTGTAATTCATTTGGAGGTTGAAATGATGACCAAAAGAAAAATGACTAGAGGAATGAGGGTTTCAACTACTCCTGCGATAAAAAATGTGGAGACCAAAGAGAAAGAGGTAGAGGACATGGAAAAGGTTTGGGAAGAGGAGGCTTGCATGGTACATGTTTCCACTAAAACAAATAAGGTCATTGTTCTTATGAGCTCCCTTAATGCCAAGGAAGGATTGATAAGAGAACTGATGGGAAATCTAGGGTTTCTCATCTGGATAGTGATACTAAGTGATCACATTCAAAGGATGTAGAAAGAGTAGAAGTTCTTATTAATGAAAGGATCTTGCTGAGTGGTGAGACTAAACAAGGAAAAAGTCATCTATTTTGTAGTAGGTATAATTGAGAGGGTAAATTTTTTGATGTCATTATTGATGGTTACAACTTGGTGTCAAAGGAGATGGTCTCAAAGATAAATCTCAAGAGGGAGAAAGACACCCATCCATATTTGATTGCTTGGGTGTAGGATGATCATAATGTCCTAGTTAGTGAACAATTTTTGGTAAAGTTTAAAATTGGGAGTTACCACGATTAGGTTCTCTATGACATCATCCTAATGGATATATGCCATTTTTTTTTGGGAAGCTTGTGGGACTATGATAGGCATGTCATACATTATGGTTGTGTACATACCTATTCTCTGATGAAGGATGTAGTTCATCACAAGTTGAAGCCCTTGATAAAGTAGGGTGAAAAGGTATGTAGTAGTGCTAGGGTATGTCTTGTTGATGGATGAAATATTTTGGATGGCATGAAACATCAACATATGTGCTATGCTTTAATTCCTTGAAATGATAAGGAAGGTAGTAGTGAAGCTCCAGTTGAATTTGTGGTCTTTTAAGTGAGTATGGAGATATCATATCTAATAATGTCATAGAATGGCTGCCACTAGTAAGGAAAATCAGTCATAAAATAGAGTTAGTCCCTAGAGATATTTTCCTACCAAGGCTTCCAATAGGATGAATCCTACTAGGACTAAGGAGCTAAACAGAAAATTTTAGGAACTATTCAGGAAAGGTTTGATTCAAGAGAGACTAAGTTTATGTGTAGTACTAGAAACAAAGAAGGATGGAGATTGAACTATGTGTATAGAATCTCATACTATAAAGAAGATAACCATCAAGTACTATTTTCCTTTTCCAAGTATGGATGATCTTATGGACTTCTTGAGTGGAGCTCAATACTTCACAAAGAAAGATCTCAAGAGTGGTTATCAGTAGATATAGATAACATAGGTAGATGAGTGGAAGATTGCATTCAAGACCAAGGAGGGTATAAATGAGTGGTTAGTCATGCCCTTTGGACTGATTAATGTGACGAGCACCTTCATGGAAATTATGAATGAGGTACTAATCAAATATTTGAGAAAATTTATTAATGTCTATTTGGATGATATTTAATCTTTAGCAAGTCTATGGATGAATATTTATTCCACATTCATAGTGTCCATGAGAGTTTGAGGGAAGATAAAATATTGTTTAATTTGAAGAAGAGTGCCTTTGTCAAAATGGAGTTAGTCTATTTGGGGTTTTTTGTATCAGTTGTAGGTCTCAAATTTTAGACCCAAACATGGTAGAGCTCATCCTAGAATGGCCTTCCCTGAGGTCTATCACTAAGGTGATGTTATTTCATGGTTTGGATTGTTTTTATAGGAAGTTCATTAGGAATTTTAGTAGTATATATACACCCATAATTGAAGCAATGAGAGGGGATAGAAAAGTGTTCAAGTGGACTATAGGCGCTACAAGGAATTTTGAGTTTCTAAAGAAGAAGGTGATAGAATTGTAACCTATGTTGGCACTTCCTAATTTTAACAAAGTGTTCCATGTGGATTGTGATGCTAGTGGTAGTGTTATTGGGGGTATGCTGAGCTAAGAAGGTAGGCCTATTGCCTATTTTGGTGAAAAATTGAATGATGCAAATAAGAAGTATTTTGTTTATGATAAAGAGTTCTATGAAATAGTTTAGGCCTTAAGGAAATCGAGGCACTATTTTTTCCCAAAATATTTTTTCTTTCATATTGATCATCAAGCATTGCAATACCTAAATGGGTAATGTTATTCTAGATCTAAACATTAGTATCAAAACATAGAAGTGCACAATCTAATAGGGTTGTAGATGCATTAAGTAGGAAACAACTATTGTTGATAGAAATGCAGGTTGAAGGTTGAGTTTCATGAACTCAAGAATATGTACCCTGAGGATATCAACTTTGTGGAGGCTTGGAAGGTTTCTAAAGAACCTTTTACTCTAGAAAAGACTAGGTGGTTAGATTGCATGATCTAAGATGGTATGTTGTTCAAAGGAATTCAACTGTGTATTCCAAGGAGTTCCATGAAGGAGAACTTGATCAAGGAGAAACATAGTTGAGGGATGGAAAGAAAATTTAATGGTCAAGATAAGACCATTGCCATTATTAGTGAACATTAATTTTTGGCCTCAATTGTCATAGGATGTGAAGAATTTTGTGCAAAGTTTTTGAGTATGTCAGAAAACCAAATGATTTAGCCATAATACTAGACTCTATTAGCCATTTCCTATTCCATCAAAGCCTTGGGAGGACATAAGTATGGATATTGTTCTTGGTTTTTCAAGGACATAAAGGGGTATTTTGGTGTTTAAAACTACTAAAAAAAATAATTGCTCAACACCAAATTGATAATACTCACACAATCTAAAGATTAGCCACTTCATGTTAACAATTCTATGTGCAAACCATTTGGACCAACTTCAACAAAACCAAGAATGGTTTCCTACTCTTTGTTGTTTAGTGTGGAGCCTGATCAGTCCCCAAGTGGGAGATTGTTAGATTATGGTGACTGATCAGGAAAGTACTGTACATACTTCATAAAAAGTTTTGGGCCGTGGCCAACATGGTAGCTGACATATGGCCAACATGTTGTAACCCTAAAATGAATAAAATACTTGTATAAAAGGGTTTAGGGTTAGGTATTTTCATTATGTTATGATTCAAAATTTCTTTTTGCAGCAGTATTGAGCTGTAAGGGATTACAGATTGTAATCAATTGTAATCACTAGATTGTAATAAGATCAAACTTGCTGTTTGGTTGACGTAGCCCAGGGATTGGGTGAACCATGTCAAATCTTGGTGCCTTGTGTTCATTTCTATGTGATCTATTATTTTCTATTATTGATTAGATTTGCATATAGATTTTATTTATGTCTATGGTTTATCCTAACAAGTGGTATCAGAGCGAGGTTGTCTTTCAGTTATCCTCTACAAGAAAGTCTCACAGTTGAGTGGGAGTCTCATGGTTGAGTGGGATCAATGGAAGATGAGGGTAAGCTAAGGGTTGACAGGTTTAATGGGTAGAACTTCTAGTTATGGAAGATGCAAATGGAAGACTATCTATATCAAAAGGATTTACGAAAGTTGTTGGAAGGCAAAGCCAAGAATTAGGGAACTATGTTAGAGGTTGAATGGGATCTTTTGGACAAAAAGGCACTCGAAAGCATTTGGTTATGCCTAGCACCATCGGTGGCATTTAATATTACAAAAGCAAAGATGACAAAACATTTGATGAAAACCCTAGCAACACTGTATGAAAAGCCCTCTACTTCAAACAAGGTATTTCTCATGAAGCATTTATTTAACATGAAAATGGCAGAAGGTGGATCTGTCGCAAATCATTTAAATGAGTTTAATACTATTACTAGTCAATTATCTTCTGTGGGTATCAATTTTGATGAAGAAATTAGGGCTCTCTTGATTTTGTGTTCTTTGTCTAAAAGCTGGAATGGCTTGGTAATGGCTGTGAGTAATTTTGTTCGTAGATCTAGTACCCTAAAATATGATGATGTGATTGGTATTATTTTAAGTGAGAAAACTCGTAGAAAATCCTTAGGTGGATCTACATCAGGAAGTGCTTTGAATGCGCAAAGCAGGGGCAGAACAAATGAGAGAGGAAATAACTCTGGAAATCATGGGAAATCAAGAGGAAAGTCAAAGGGGAAGAGGTCTCAATCGAGAGGACTGAATGACTATTGATACTGTGGCAAACCAGGTCATAAAAAGAAAGATTGTTGGAATCAAAAGAAAAATGAAGGAGATAAATCAGATGGAGACAAGGAGGCAAATGTAGTAAGTAAAAAATCCAAAGAGGATGCTTTGCTTCTATCTTTAGAAAGTGTTGATGATTCATGGGTTTTAGATTTTGGTGCTTCATTTCATGCTACACCTCATAGAGGTTATTTCATTGATTATGTCTAAGGGGATTTTTTGGCTTGTTTATTTGGGGGATAATGAACCCTATCAAATTTTTGGAAAGAGAAAAATTAAGATTAAGTTGCAGAATGAGAATCATTGGCTACTACATGAGGTAAGACATGTTCCAAAACTAAGTAGGGATTTAATTTCAGCAGGGCAACTTAGTGATGAGGATTGTATAGTTACTTTTAATGATAAAAATTGGAAGGTTTCAAAAGGTTCCCTTGTAGTAGAAAAAGGTGTGAAACTAGGCACCTTATATCTTTGTATAGGTCATATTGTTCCTTCTACTTTGATTTTTTTAGAGAAAAAGGAATGTTCAGGAACAATTGCTACAGTTGAGCAGGGAGAACAAATAGCTGCTGCAGATTCTGATACAGCATTGTGGCACAATATACTTGGGCACATGAGTGAGAAAGGTATGAAAGTACATCATTCAAAGAAAGTTTTACCCAGTCTAAAATGTGTGAATCTGGATTTCTATGAAAGTTGTGTGTATGGAAAACAAAAGAGAGTGAGTTTTGTAAAGATCAAGAAGGAAAACAAAAAGGAGAAATTAGAGCTTGTGCATATAGATGTATGGGGACCTACTCATGTACCTTCCCTTGGTGGCTCTCATTATTATTTTACATTTTTTGATGACACAACTAGAAAAGTATGGATTTATTTCCTTAGACAAAAATATGATGTATTTCAAACTTTAAAGAAATGGAAATGCTTGGTTGAAAATGAGACTAGTAAGAAATTAAAATGTCTCAGATCTGATAATGGTGTTGAGTATTGTAGTCATGAATTTGAAGATTATTGCTCCACTAATGCTATTCATGGACAGAAAATTATTCCAAGGACTCCATAGGAAAATGGAGTGGTTGAATGCATGAATAGGACTATAATGGAGTGTGTAAGGAGCATGAGGTTGCATGCTTGGCTGCCCTTACACTTGTGGGTGGAGGTTGTCAATACTGCAGTATATTTGATTAATAGAGGTCCCTCTACTCCTTTGGGCTATGGTATTCTAGAGGAAGCATGGACTGGTAAGAAGGTGTGTTATTCTTTTCTCAAGACCTTCGGTTGTGAAGCTTTTGCTCATATAGACTCGAAAAATAGAACCAAGCTAGAAGCTAAATTAGAGAAATGTGTCTTTTTTGGATATTTCATTAATGAATTTTATTATAAGCATTGAGATTTTGAAAATCATAAAATTATAAGAAGTGGAGATGTCATATTCAATGAAAAAGTGTTGTACAAAGATCTGTTGCAGCAACATGAGAAGAAAGAAGATGATTATGTAGTGCTAGATGATACTCCAAAGGCTAATGTTCTAGCCATTCCTCATGATGTGCAACAACCACAAAAAAAAATACCACACACACCAGTGAATGTTAGGTAGTCAACAAGGAAAATTAGACCTCCACAAATGTTTTCTCCCTCTTTGTATTCTATTTACTTACTAATGCTGGTGAACCTGAAAGTTATGATGAAGCTGTGCAGGTGGATACTAAGATTCAGTGGGAGTCTTCAATGAAAGATTAAATGGACTCTTTGCTAAAAAATAAGACATGGGATTTGTGCAAGTTGCCTGCAGGTAAAAAGGCTTTGCAAAATAAGTGGGTTTACAGGTTGAAAGAAGAGGAAGGAGGTAAGAAAAGATTTAAAGCCAGGTTAGTTGTAGAAGGATTTGCACAGAAAAAGGGAATTGATTTTGATGAGATATTTTCTCCTGTTGTTAAAATGACTTCTATTTGTATTGTTTTAAGTCTTGTAGCTACCAAAGATTTGCATTTAGAGTAGTTGGATGTTAAAATAGCCTTTCTTCATGGTGATTTGGATGAAGAAATATATATGGCGCAGCCATAGGGTTTTGAGGTCAAAGGTAATGAGAACTAAGTGTGCAAATTGAAGAAAAGTTTATATGGCTTGAAGCAAGCACCTCGGAAATGGTATCTAAAATTTGATAGTTTTATGCATGAGCATGGATATAACAGGTGTCATTCAGATTACTATGTTTATTTTAAGAGGTTGGATGATGATAGCTACATTATTTTATGTTTATATGTTGATGATATGCTTGTAGCTGGGTCTAACATGGATCATATTAAGGGGCTAAAATGCCAGTTAGCACATGCATTTTCTATGAAGGATTTTGGGGTAGAAAAACAAATCCTTCGTATGATGATTTGTAGAGATAGGAAGAATAGAACCTTGACACTATCTCAGGCTAATTATGTTGAGAAGGTGTTGCAACATTTCTCTATGGAGAATGCTAAAGCTATCACCACACCTTTACCTGGTCATTTGAAATTGACTAAGGAGATGTGTCCCAAGACATAGGAAGAGGAGGATAAGATGTCCAAGGTACCCTATGCTTCAGCTGTAGGAAGCTTGATGTATGCTATGGCATGCACTAGGCTAGATATTGCACATGCAGTGGGATTCATTAGCAAGTATATGAGTCATCTAGGATTTGAGCATTGGAATGCTGTCAAGTGGATTCTCAGATATTTGAGAGGAACATCTAATAAGTGTTTACACTTTGGGGGCTCTACTACTGATTTAAAGGGCTATGTTGACTCAAATTTGGCTGGGGATATTGATACCAAGTGGAGTACTACAGGTTATATCTTTACTATTGGTGGGGTAGCCATGAGTTGGGTTTCTAGGTTACAGATGATTAATGCTTTATTCACTACAGAGGTAGAGTATGTTGCTACTACAGAGGTAGCCAATGAGATGATATGGCTTTAGTTCTTTTTGGAAGAATTGTGACATCCTCAGAAGGATAATTATTTGTTCACCAATAGTCAGAGTGTCATTCATCTTGCAAAGAATTCAACTTTCATTCTAAGACCAAACACATAAAGTTGTGGTACCATTTCATTCGGTCAGTTTTGGAGGATGGACAGTTAAAGCTGGAGATGATACATACCAATGACAATTTAGTAGATATGTTGACAAAGGTTGTAACATGGGAGAAGCTAAACTCCTCTTCAGCTTTGATTGGTCTTTTAGACTAAACATGAAGAAAAGAACAGTAGAGTCCAAGGTGATTTGATCTAGTGGGAGCCTCATGTGGTAGTGGTATTGGTACAGGATCAGTCTCCAAGTGGGAGATTGCTGTTTAGTGTTGAGCCTAATCAGTCCCCAAGTGGGAGATTGGTAGATTCTTGTGACTGATAAAGAAAGTACTGTACATACTTCATAAATAGTGGGGTTCGACATGGTAGCCGACATGTTGTAACCCTAAAATGAACCAAATATTTGTATAAAAGGGTTTAGGGTTAGGTATTTTCATTATGTTGTGATGCAAAATTGCTTCTTGTGGTGGTATTGAGCTATAAGGGATTACAAATTGTAATCAATTGTAATCACTAGATTGTAATAAGATCGAACTTGCTATTTGGTGGAAATAGCCTAGTGATTGGGTGAACCACATTAAATCTTGGTGCCTTGTGTTCATTTCTATGTGATCCTTTTTTTTTGTTATTGATTATATTTGCATGTAGTTTTTATTTCTATCTGTGGTTTATCCTAACACTCTTTAGGCTCTGCAAAACCAAGGTGGCTTTACCTAGGGGATGCTTCAGATAACCACTATTGTATGAGAATTATATTTGTTTCATTCTAATTTTCATCTCTAATTCCTAACACTTACACATTTTATCCAATTTTTGATACTTTTAGACTAGCATGCATCCCTTATAAGTAGATTTGGTCATAATTCCGCTTAAGGTTAGAATTATTTATGGGAATAGCAGCTACCTAAGATCTAGAAATAAAATATAAATGATTTCTAATGAAAATTATAGCTTTAAACAAAATGGAATAAGAATGATTTTAAATTTGTGATTAATTTGATATGCAGAAGCAGGATTTACCCCAACTCACTCCTGATTTATGAGACCAGTGTCTTATCCATTGAGCAAAAGACTATCTATTGGGAGGAGATCTAATCAAAATAACTTGAAAATGAATTTATCAATTTTAGTCACCTATTTCCATTCTTATGATCTATCCATTTTATAAACTTATAAACCTCACTGATCTACTAAAGCACTTATATAATTCTTTGAATTAAAAGCAACAATAGTATTAGCATACAACCCATCCATACTGCATTCAACCAATTTAACCTTATTCAAATGTCATCAAACTAAAAAAAGTCATGAAATGGAAATAGAAATTGATGACACAAATCTAATGCAAATATCCCTTTGTATTATCCTTCTAGATGACTAATACAATGACCAATAGAAATTCAATCAGAAGCCTTGAATGTCTTACTGATGTTATCACTTATATGTGTTATCATAGAGTACAAGTTTGATAGTAAACTCAACACATCTACATGCAACTAGACTGACTATACCTCTTTTGAACAAAAACATAAATTATACAATTTTTAGACCATTACAATGCCTTGAAAACTCATTTATATAAGCATGAGTTGCAACAAGAAAAATGTAATTATGATTGACAAGTTTCCAAAAGACAAAACTTAGTGTAACAGAAAGCTAACACATCAATATATTCTTTGGTAGGTCCCATTTTTGTTACATCATTGCAAGCTACTGGCTATTTTTATTTTCCACCACTATTCTGACTCTTCAGAATATGCAATGACTAAGCTAGCCAATGTTGAATCTTGTTGTAATGTTTGCAAATCAACTTCTACTTGTGGGTTTTCAGTATTCTCATCTTGAACTAAAAAAAACCAACTTTACCCTTATTTAGTCTTTTGTCATGTCTACATACTAGGCCTTTTTGCCTATAGTTAGAACCAATTGGTGACCTTCATCTTCCTCATCTTTTAGATCTAGTGTTGTTGTGTCAATAATCTGCACCTTGTCCTCTTGCACCTCATCATTATCTATTTCAACCTCTTCAAACTACTCACCAGAAGCAATATCTATCATCCATGTGTAAAAAAATGTATCATCTGGCTAGCTAAATTGCAAAAATATCATTTTTCTTTCTAAGTACATACTCAACCTCCTCATGAATATTAACAAATTCTTGTTTCAAAGAATCAAAAAATAACTAGACTTTCACTAATTCCTCTATCATGGTGGCCCACCAAGCATGCCCTTTTTCATTTATAACCTTATTCATTCTCAGATAGAATAGGTCATCCAATTCCTTATCCCATTCATCATTATTCATCAGTTTATTCTTTCTATCCAAGGCACAAGGAAACAAATCAAATTTTTTATTCCTATACTTGCTTAAAAAAGAAATAACCTTTAGTTGCAAAGCAACTCTTCTGTTATCAAAATTTGACAAATCTTTAGCAATATCACATGTCTTTTCAATATGGTCATTTGAAGACTTTATAATAGAATAACATAGAAAGTTAATTTCTTTCTTTCTCTTTCCCGACTTATTAACAATAGGCTTCAAGGCCTCTTCATGGGCTTTCAATTCTTCCCATATACTTATTACCTTTTCCAACTAATCATAGAACATTGGCCATTCCATTTTATCTACCAGATACATTAGAGCCTTTCTCAGTTTATCTTCATATTGTACATTTAGCTCTACATGTAGTGCCCACAACTTGCTCTTTTCTTGTTCAAAATCCTCAATCGTGTAGTACTATTGCCTTTGTGGTGTATCTGGTAATTCTATAAGTGGAGTGGATTTTAAAGAGCTCCACTAGAGGGCAAGGATATGTTATTCTTGGCTTGGTAGAACTTCCCATTACCTTATTTTCTAACTCAATCCTCTTCTGAACCTCTTCATTGTAAGATTCCAAAATTGTTTCATACTTACTTTGCAATTCAAACATGGCCCTTTCTTCCTTTTCAACAGTGGCCAAGAAAAATTCAGATGTAACTACACCCATGTGTACAACCTGCACATGACAAGTATCAAATACTCTTCTTACAACAATATTTCTCATCAATCTATATTCATCTAGCTATGATGAGGTAGCTCTTGATCCTCTCCTTAATGACCAAATTACTAATACAACTTGGTCTTCATTGAATGCAGTGCTAAAGAATTCCTAATTATTCTAGTCTTGTAGATCAAGTTTATTTGAAACAAAATTAAATACTAGAGCATAAAAAATGTCCCAATTGGGTAGCAACAAAATGTTTGATGCTCTGATTATTTGCCTTCCTTCCTTAGGGCTTATACTCTGAAACTCCTTCATCATCTCCTCTTTTACCTAATTTTGTAGGGCAATTTCATCCATTTGTGGATGCTCTATTCTCAACTTACTGCACCTTTCTTCAAATCTGCCCATATTGGCTTGCCATGCAAATAGGAGAAAAGCCCTAGATTTAATAAAACTATCATCAGACAAAAATTGATGACTAAACTATTGAAATACAATATCCAATTCCCTACTTCTATAATCTGCAAACATCAAATCCAAACTTCGCATAAGAGGCTCTTGAGGGTTTCCCTCATCCAATTCTACTTGGGTGATAAACACACCTTCTTGTAACCCTATTTGCTCAATCTGCTCTCCAATGAGCTATTCTTCTCCAATCTATAAAGGTGATTGAGTGAGTGAATACTCCTCAACTTGAGGAATCTATTCCTTTATTATCTTCTACCTCTTGGGAGAAGGTTCATCAGGTCTCCCCTCTAGGACTACACTGGTGGACCCCATTATTTGCTTGTCCTTATCCACAGTGACCTCTTTATTTTGAATTATGGTATAGCCTGGTCTCTTTTGACCAATAATTTGACCATCCCCTACATTAGGAGTGAAATCCAACCTCCTCATGACCTCTCTAGCCTTATTTGGAAATGAATGAATAAAGAATTATTTCATCTCATTCATGGCTTCCATTATCTCAAGAAAAGTATTCATGAGCTTATTTATTTTATTAGCCTTTGTACTAGCATTATCTAGAGGACTATAATTTTTATCAAAACAATGAATGAATTCCAAAACCCTAGAGTAAACTCTCTATTTTTCCTTTTTGGTTTCCTATTCTTGCAACGAGAACTCATTTCTTATGATGTCCTCTAGATAATATGAATCATGTTTTACCTTTCCCAATTTAATCCTAAGCCTTAAGATCAAATTATAAAACCCCTCAGTATCACAAAAATGGGGATGGGAAATACTCATTTTGTACTAATCCAAAATTTTATGTAAAAAGAGATAACCCACCTCAGTAATTACAAACTGATGGGCCATAGTACAAGTCGGGAAAATTGACCCCTTTTTTTTTTTCAATAGATACATTTCTTCCAATCCTCCTAACTACCACAAAACTTTAGCCATTCCTACCTTTAAAGGTGCTTGGTACGGAAACACACGATGGCCTCCCTTAAAACCATAAATTCTATAAATAGTAGAAATAGAGTATGGGATGATATCTGCCCAATTGTGTGAAACTTTCAAACCACCAATTTTCCATAGGCCTAATGAAACTCATTAGTGCCTTAGGGATTCTATGATTGTCACTCAATATGAGGCATCTCAACTTGGAAGATAAATGCCTATCAAACTTGACAAAGCTAGCCTTCTCTGCATCCTAGGTCATATCTGCACTCCACAATTAGACTGGCAGTACTCATCCATCCTCCTCTCTATTCAACTCCATTTCTTTACAAAAATATGTCACTCCTTTAAACAAAAACATATGCATCAACAAAGAATAATGGCTAAAAGTTTTCTCCACTTTCCTTTTTGAAATTCCAACCAGGCTAGTATGAATTTCTTTAGCCAAATAAGAAGCAAAATCAAAAATACCATCTACACCAAAGGAAGCAATCTAAACCATCATATACATAAAATTGATGGGCATGAAATTATGTTTGTCCTCGCCAAAAACTTGACATAGAGTCCTATATATTTCTACAGCTCGGGAAGTGAAAAGATCATTTTTAAAGGGTTCCCTAGAAGCTATAGTGATTAATGGAAAAGTTCCAATTGTTCCAATATGTGACCTCAGTGTACCTCCTCTAGTCGCATTCTTCTTTTCCCTGTATTCATTTTCTAATTCTTGCAGATTAATTGGCACATTATAATCTATCAATGGCTCTAGACAAAAAACCTCTCTAATCTCCTCATGACTGATTGAAATTAGAGGAACAACATCAGTTCTTATTACCACTCTAATAGCTTGTTCATAATTCATTGCAATGGCTTCAAGAAAATGATAATCTATGAAGACACTCAGAACTACTAGTTTTCCAAAATCAAAATTCTAGACATTAGCATGCAGGGAAAACAAATTCCTTTGTGAAAACCATTTCTTAAACAAAACAAGACCAATCTGTGATGTTTTTGCATCCCTAACCTAGTTCCCCTTATCATATAGGGCCATTTTTAATTTTAGCTAAGGGTTTAAGGAAGCTAATTTCTTAACTTGCATAGTCTCAGTGGTGGACTCTGGGAGTAACTCTAGCAAGTCATCATGAACATTTCTATCCATATAATTCACTTGCCCAGAAAACATTTTCTTTGGAGGCATCTTGACTATAATTCATAGAAATAAAAAAAATTGTAGAGATTAGTGTATATAAATTTACTTGACTTCTAGTTGTTTGTTATGCAATTTTACAATTATCTTGCAAACACTAGGGAAGTTGTTTTGCATTTCACTCAAGTTCGACACAACATTCTTAGTGATTTCTTTTACTCAAGAAGCTGAAAATCTTGTTCATGTAAGATGAAAATGGTGCAATCTTTTGCAATATACACTTTTTTTTCTCACACAAAAAGCCTTCATACTACATTGATGAACTCTAAGGGAAAAATAGAGTGGCATCACCTTCCTTTTTAAATTTGCATTGTTGATCTTTCAAAAATCCTACGATCTAGGGATGCTAGTAGGAGTGACTCACATTCTACTTGACATGTTCACAGTCAACCCAAATATATTTTGCCATGTGAACCTGTGGAAGCTCAAAAATGGTTTGCATCTATGATTTCATCACTTATTCATACTAATTTGTCCCATTTTTTCATTCTACTAACTTCGATCTTTTGGCCAAGGTTGATCATACTTTTACATTTCTATCTTTTTTCACATCAATTTCATATCAACTCAAAACCATTTCATATCACCTCATAATCACCCCAAATCAACTCAAAATCAGTCTTAATCAGCCTAAAAGATATAAAACATCCCAAATCAATCATCATTTCTTTGATCCTAGGTATTGTTGTGGCTTTTAGTGCCTTGGAAACCTATCAACCTATCAATCTTATCAATCTGACCTTAGTATTGTCATGGCTCTTAGTGCTAGGTGAAATTATCATTCATGTCATTCAGTCTTTGACATTGTTGAGGCTTTCAATGTTGGATCTTGGCATCATCAACCATTTTAATAATATTGATAGTTTCCATCAATGTTATTATGATCAAACCTTATCAATCAATTTCAATCATGTAGCATTTACAATGTCAGTTAAATGTTACATATCAACCAATTCATGTCATGTGTCCTTGCAATGTTATCAATTTTTATCTATCAATCAATTTGACCATGGCTTTGGTCTATCTATCATCATCTTAGTTGATCTATATTATCATCACATTTTTATCAATGGATACAATCACATTCATTTAATCAATTTGACCAATCATCTAGTATTTTTCTCTATAGGATTAAATAACCCATAACTTAATCCTATTGTTCTTTCTAATTATTCTTCCTAATTATCATCCTCAATTAATTAATTTTATTAATTAATTAATTTATCATTCACAAACCATGAAAATTCACAATTTCCTAAGTTCCATTTTCCATCATTAATCCCATTTTCTACTAATTCTTATTTTGTAGAATAAAGGATTTTTTCAAATATTCCATAAAATATTGCATCATAGTGACACTTGGATATGACATCTCATGGACTCTTCTTTGAGACTTAGATAAGATATTTCATAATCAAATATTCTTATTCTCTTATGTGTGTCCCTATTTGTCTTATTTGTCATAGATTCGATTCTTAGCTTTAAGTGGGTTGAGGTTTCTTATGATGCATCATAGATTCTCTTCCACATTTAGCCAAGTTTGACTTTCATGTGTCATAGAATCTTATAATTGGCATATTTTTTCATATGCATCATGGATTATTAAAGTAAATGCTCACCACATCACATATCTATGGGTGACAAATCCAATGCTCTCACCCTCCATGCCCATTATAAAATGGACACTCTTTCTCTCATTTCCAATCCTTGGAAGTCTTGGAAGTCCTTGGAGTCACAATTCTTGAGTCTTTAAGTCCTTAGCTTCTTTGCATTTTCACACCATTTTCCCTCAAGCTTAAATCACAACTTCAAGTATTCTCATGGCATTATCCATACCATAGGCTTTTGTTTCAATTTTGTGTGTACTATAGGCAACTTTGGAGCTACATCATTTGGAGAAGAAAGAAGGACATGGGAGCTACAAACAAAAGAGGGGGTTTATATTGCTTTCTTTATTAGTTTTGATTGAGTTTTGTGATTTCCTCATAGTATGTTATGCATTTAACCTATTTGCTAGGTCCTACATTTGGTGAACTTGACGTGAACACACATATCTAACTTGAGTTTTCTTGTTTTGTGCTTATAGGTGCAAGGATAGAGCTCACTTGGAAGGATATAATGACTATTTGTTATTTATTTTCACACCTAGATTAATTAGGGGGTCTATTAAAATTCTTATATTCTCTTCTTTCATGCATTATGTTAGCTTGTTGTCCTAGGGTGCACTCTGCTCTGTCAGGGGGCACTTGGGACCCCTAGGAGCAGTTTTAGGAGTCCAAAAGCCACCAAAACCTCTTTCTATTGTTTCTAACTTACCAAATACACCTAACTAGGCCCCAAATACATCATTGACATAGTCTACACTATTTGGGTGCACTTGGGAGTGTACCTTTGAAAATTTTAGTTTCTGGGTCTTATCTAGGCACCAATTCCCCATAACTTGCACCTGGGCTCCCAATTGCACCCAGAAACTACCAACTATGCCCAACTAGGCCCCAACTACATCATTGACATATTTTTCACTATCTAGGCACACTTGGGAGTGTTCAGAGCCATTTTGGCCTGATGGGGTGCAATCTGCTCTATCAGAGCACACCTGGGTTCACAGTAAGCACATGCATCAATCAAAATCTATATCTAAGGTTCCTATCACTCTCTAGGACATAGATTAGATGAATTTGTGTTACTGATTGTCTATTTTTAGCATGTGGTGATCATTAGATGAAGACGTGATCATAAGAAACTACTAATGCATGCTTTGTAGGACATTGTCGAAGACTTTGTGTGTCTATCAAAACTATGTGTGTGGATTTTCTAGCTTAGATAACACTTCATTTGGTGCTTAAAATTAACTTTTTCTTTTTGCTTGGCAATTATATAGTGTTTAAATCCCTAGGGGTTACATTGGATGTATCTTCTCCCCTCACCATTCATGGATCTTGATTGTAACAGAAATCTGTGTAACTTCTATAGGAGGCCTACCTTGGACCAAGATACTCGATATTGGGTATATCAGGTGATGACCTCAGATTAGTAATGGGCCAAAGCAAGGTCAAAATTCTAGCTACTATATAAAATTCAATTATGGTGAAAGCCATGTTGGTGCTATTGTTGTGTGATAGCTCTCCTCTAGTACCCTTGTGGTGTGTCAAACCCTGATTCTCAGGCCTAGGAGAACTTCTGCAAAAGTTTATCATTCACTTTCCAAATGGATTGCCCTTACTAAAAACCATGTTTTAGTGAAAAAAGTTATTTCTATCCACTAGCTCAAGGAGTCACCCATGCTCATGAAGACATCCTACATTCTCGCAGTCCTTAGTAGAGGCAACAGTCCATTGGTAAGTCATGCCCCTTAGGAAGCAGATCTTGTTAGATTGTGGTGACTGATCAGGAAAGTACTGTACATACTTCATAAATTTTTTGGGTAGTAGCCGACATGGTAGCCAACATATTATGGCTCACATATGGCCGACATCTTATAACCCTAAAGTAGTTTAATACTTGTATAAAAAGGGCTTAGGGTTGGGTATTTTTCATAATGTTGTGATACGAAATTGGTTCTTGCGGCGGTATTGAGCTGTAAGGGATTACGGATTGTAATTAGGATGTAATCACTGGATTGTAATAAGATCATACTTGTTGTTTGCTGGACGTAGCTCAGGGATTGGGTGAACCATGTTAAATCTTGGTGCCTTGTGTTCATTTCTGTGTGTTCTATTATTTTCTTTTATTGGTTATATTTGCATGTAGTTTTTATTTATGTCTGTGGTTTATCCTAATAGATCTTGATAACCCTAAGAAGTGTGTGTACTATAAGGGGGAGCTTGTTGTGCCCAGATCCTAGGTTGTCCACTCTAGATAAGCACAGCTGAGCTTTGGTTCAAGTATCAATTTAGTGGATATAGTCCTAAAAGCCTAGGTTGTGGTCTGTTTGTTAACTTTTAACAACAACTATTCTTGTCTTAATGTGTCTTGCATGTGTGTAAAACATAATCAACATAATAGCCAACATTCAAATTTATACCTTGAACCTTCTCCAAACATTACACATTGTCAAAACTTTACAACCTTTATCAAACTTTGCAAACTTTGGTTCAACACACTCAAACCTTGGAGAACATGGCAACTTGTACTCCTAAATGTGTTTGGCAAAATGTTGATTTCATTCTTGCATAGACTTCACTTGCATTCACCCTAGTCTAGGCTTAATTCTTGCATCATATAGACTTCATATGGCACCTTTTAGTCCTCATTTAGTATCTATTACTTTTCATATTGCATCCATTTAGGTTTAGTTTACCTCCCTTAATTTTTGCATTCCAATCTTAAAACCTACACTTTGCATTCACCACTTTGCATCTTTGTATACCTATTCATCATCTTGACTACTTTATCCATCATTTTCTGTGTCTTGACCATTATTTTTTGAATTCATACTAGTCTTAACACTATCCCCTATTGTTTACCTCTCTGTGATATCAATCTAGAAATCATAGCTCCCAGAATTGCCTTAGTTTCAGCCTAGTTTACCAACTACACCCTAAAACTACCAACTACATCATAACACTACCAACTACATCATTGACACAATCTACACTATCTAGGTGCACTTGGTGATCTTGAAACCTAGTTTTGGATTCCAGATAACATTTTGGGGCTTCAACTATGTCTTTAGGTACCTAGTTAACTCCCCTTGCATTAGCTTGACCAGATCAGTATTCTCCATCACCTACTCTTCATTGCCTTCAGTTAAGACATCATTCTATAAGTCATAACGTTTTTTTCTCACCTCCCAACCCATCCTAACATCAACCCAAACATCTTAGCATCATGGCATATCAATTTGGCAACCATACCTTTCAAAATTAGCAAACATTATTCCTAGCTTACCAACTATAGCCAGAAACTACCAACTGCACCCAAAATAGCTCCAAGTGCATAAATGACATAGTTGGTACTATTTGAGTGCACTTGGGTACCTACATGACCATTTTAAGCCTCTAAACTGCACTTTAGGATCCCAAAACTACATCTAGGAGCCTCTACACCTCCCCATCTACACTTGACACAAAACCGCATCCTAAACCAAAAATCCCCTTTTTTATCATAGGAATTGTCCATATTACATATTCACTCAGCATCACCACCATTTTGAGTGGCCAAAACATCATTTTGAACCCCCAAAACATTTCAATTTAGTAAAAAATTTGGACAATGTATGAGTCTTAGAGTATCTCCTAGTGTTGACAGATAATGGATCTTGACTAGTCTTCTTATCTTTTCTTATCACTTTCTTTGCTGAAAACCTATCTATGTCTTGATAGATTTGACCTTTTCATCTTTTATCAATTTGATCTTTTCGTCTTTTATCAGTTTTTGGTCAAGATCCAAAGTCCTTTATCACAAGGTTAAACTCCTAGACAAAATACTTTCTAAAGGTTTTATCTAAGTTCAAAACCTTCCATATACCATTGTCATAGCATAATCATATCCCTCACATCTCTAAACATCATTTTAACTTACCCTCATGGCATATACCCATCATCTCACATTGTTCAACATCCTAGCATAGTCAAACCCTATCAAATTGTCCATAAACCAAATTTCCTTCTTGAGAATTTACCCTCATTTTGCATCTCCCAAACATCATTATCAACCCTTGAAAACCATCCTTTGCATATTCTACCTTTCATACACCTACCTTTAGTGTCATTACCAAGTCCAAAACATAACCCTAATTGTCATTTTACATACCTTAGAGTCATTTTCATCCCCTCCAATCAAACTTCAAAACAACAACTTGTATTTGTTGCATAATATCCCTAACACGTTTTCACTTTGCATGTCAAAACCCTAATTCATTTAGAATTTCCTCACATTGCATAACATCCCTAAGCACTTAGAAATACCAAAAACACTCATATCTTGCATACCCACATCTTAATTATCAAGTTTTGACCTCTTTTGCACTTGGGAGGCAGAAAGTCCATTTAGGTTTCCCTCCATTGTATCTGCATTCTTAGGTATCATGCCAGCACTTACTAGGACACAATAAGCTTAGAGACCTAAGGAACTCTATCAACCTTTGTTTTCTGAGGCACAAACACAACCAAAACCTCGTCAAAGATAGAAGAAAAGCAAGAGACCTCAACAAACCATTGATGAAGAATAAATCGAGGCATCACAACCTTTACTAGTAGACCCCTTGTACATGTATTCACAAGATCCTCATAATCAAGATATGACACAACAAAACTTAAACAATGCACCTACCATGAGATTTTCTCCAAACACTTTTCCCCCACATAGGATGGTTTAGTGAGGTTCTAACTTTGAACCTATATTTTTACCAATACCATCAGGAGGAGGAAGTGTGCCAACCACACCCAAAGATGAACAATCACATTCCTTTGAATTTAGCCAACCTAACACAAGTACCTTCAACTATAACACATCAAACATATAACAAGGTAATGTACACCTAAGTGATGACTTTGGCAATGATTATGGCATCACTAATGAAGAAATGGCTAGGGCATGTCAAGACAAAAACTTTCGTAAAAACTTCAAACTTTTGGTAGCCCAAGAAATTGTCAAATTCAACCCAAATATGGAAGGACCTAAGTCCAAACATCAAACCAACAAAACCATTGAAAACCTACAACCCATGATCAATTTTGACTTAGATAAGGGAAAACAACCTTTGGTGTTTTGAAATACAATAATGGCACCTATAAGGTTCCATCAAGAACCAACAATTCAAATCCTCCAAAGTATATTTGAACACATCATTGTTAATCCCTTGTTCGATGAAATACCACAAATTCCTAAACACCCCAAAAGGACATTGAGACTTGATTTTAGTCACATGATGCAACAACAAGACACACTTAAAGGGACTTGTGCTCTAGGGATGCCAGATATACCTTCTTTGGAGGAAAATCAACAAAGTACACCTTTGCTCCTAGCCCTACCAAGTGGTATGACATCAAGTGTTACGGAGCCTTCCACTGGTGCACTATGTGCAACATCATCTACAACAGTCCCTATTGACATACAAAGGAAAAGTCTTATTGACATTACACCAATTCCCAAAAGGAATGAACCTCATTGTCAAGTCAATATTATGTCCCATGTAGAAACCTCCAAAACACAAAGGAGCCAAAAAAACAATACCAACATGAAAATCACTTCCCAAGGACTTAGTCAACTCCCACAACAACATCAACCTATGGTGGGAAAGGACTTAACACTTCCAACCCTCAACCAAGTATACATCCACTTAACACACATCAAACATATCAACAACAACATCACCCACAATGAAAACAACCTCAAGTGGTGCAAATATACAACATTCCTAATACGTAGTCCCATTTGAACCCACTTGACTTACACATAATTTATCAACAAAAATTTCAGCAACAATTCCAACAACAACAAACCATGTTTGCTAAACAACAAGAACAACTCAAAAAAAAAATGGAATATCGAAGATGCCTTCAGCAACAAATTGTATACCAACATCATTTATTACAACAACAACATGTGCCACAAAAACCTCAATAGATACCTCTACAACAACACGCACATATATGGTCTCACATACAACCAACAGAGGTATCCCAACAACAACTGCGACACATGGCACAAGAAAAACACATGGTACAACAATCATAGTCAATCCCACAACAAGTACACCAACAACAAGGACCCTTCTCCCTTCAAGGTGCCAACATATCTCCACCACCTAGTGACACTTCACTAGATTCATCAGATACAGAAATGTCAGAGCTAAGTAGACGTAGTTCTCGCCACAACAAATGGTCTACTCATGGACACAAATAACTTTAAGGAAAGACCATCATGTAAAACCCTAATGAAGAACTATTACAACAATTCAAACAACTTTCCAAACAAGTCAATGCATTGGGAGTCCAAAATAAATAGGCTTTATATACAGAAAGGGACCTGCATCCTAACCCATTTGATAAAAGTCTATATATCCATCCATTCCCAAAATAATTTGAGGCTCCAAGGTTTGAAAAATATTGAGGAAAAGGAAACCTTGTTGATCTATCTGAGAATTTTGTGCTTCATGTACTGAACTCAGTGATGATCCCACTTACCTCATGAGATTGTTCCCTCATTCTCTAGGTGGGCCCATACTTGAATGGTACTCCAAATTTCTTAGTAATATCAAATCTTGGTTAGAGCTAGTAGACAAGTTCATCTCCCACTTTTCCTTCAACATTACAAATGACGTGACACTTTTAGATTTGTGCTCAACAAAATAGAAGATGGGAGAAGCATTCATCACATTCTTACTATGTTGGAGAATCTTAGTTAGTCAATACTCTCTAGACATTCTTGAAAAACAACAAGTAAACTTGTGCATTGAAAACTTATCCCTAGACTTAATGTATGAACTCAAAATCAAGAGTCCAAGCACAATATCTAAACTGATGAAAAAAGGGGCAAGTACTGAAGATGCTCTTATCTATAAGGGAATCCTCAAGATAAACGAAAAAAACACAAACACCAACTCGTCTAATGAAAAGGCAAAATTTTTCTCCAAAAACAAGAATGTGACTAATGATCAGATTGTGGATGCCCACACGATTAGCATAGCACAACCTCAACTAACTTTGAAAGCTGAAAACCCTACAAATTCACAAACCTCTAATCAAACATCAACTCCACAATAAAAAACTGAGACTTCCATGCAAGACAAACCTCAAAGACATCCTAGAACCAAAGACAAGAAATTCACACCATTGGGAATACCACTTGAGACTACATTACAATAGTTACTAATTAATAACTTCCTACAACTACCCCCGATCAAAGATGAACTGTTAACTAAAGTAGATTGGTGGAATGACAAAAAGTATTGTGATTACCATTGCACCAAAGGACACAAGACTTCATCATGCTTCCAATTGAAACATGCAATACAAGACCTTATTGATGATGGTGTGATCACAATTGATCCATCACTGTTAGCATCAAACTCTAACCACACTATATATAAAGATCCTTTAGGTAATCATGACAAAGAGAAATCCTCAAGTTCAAACTCAAACTCATAAGGTAATGTGAATTACACATGCACTAGATATGACTACAACATCAATTACTTTAATGAGTCTAATTCCCACATATCCACATTCATATTGAAGGCTGAAGACCCTCATTGTGTTGTCACTACACATCGTAGCAAGATCACCCTACCTAGAGCCCCATCTAGACGTACTACTTCTACTAGACCTACACCTCCTAGTAGACCTGTTGCTCCTATTTAATTCTATTATAGCCTTGTTGAACAGTTGGGCAAGACCCTTACACAAATATCCATTTTGAACCTACTGCGTGCATCTCCCCAACATCAGAAGATCTTGGATCAAGCTCTTAAAGAGTCAGTCATCCCAGATAACATTGATGTTGCCTAGTTCCAAGCTATGGTTGGAACCTATCTGCATCATAGCATATCACTTTTTCCCCTTGGGATATTCCTAAAGATAAACCCAACCACAATGATCCCCTCCACCTTGAAGTCTTTGTCTACAATGTTAAAGTCAAACATGTCTTGATAGATGGAGGAGCAGGGATGAATATTCGTACACTTAAAGTAGTCAAAGGTTTTGGTTATTCTAAAATTGATGTGGATCCCTCTCGAAGGATCACAATCAAAGCCTATGATAATGGTGAATGTTTCTCTATAGGGGTTATGATCTTACCTGTCAGAGTTGGTCCAACTATAGAAAACACTTTATTCTAGGTCTTAGATATAGAAATGAATTGCAATATGATATTAGGCTACCCATGGATCCATGCTATGAAAGCAATTCCTTCTACATATCACCAATGCCTAAAGTTCTCCTATAATAATGTAGAGGTAACCATCCTAGGTGACCTAGATCCCTTCCAATTCTGTGCCAATCTTAGAGGAACCACTGCATACTAGGTCCCAACAAACCATGCCGAAAATCCCCTAGAATCCTCCAAGTATGTGGATTGTTCCACGCTCACACCCGCATCCAAAGGAAAGCTTAAAATACAAAGCCAAGGTTGCGGTGAGTACTCCATGTCTCATGTCTTTCACATTGGGAAACTTCCTTTATCCCCCAAGTCATATGGTAAACCTCAACTTATACAGAACAAGCCTAAGTTCACTCTTCAAAAGAAACCTTCTATGGCTTTCACTAGTGGAGGTGGGCTACATGAAGAATGTGTCTATGAAAATACCTCTACATGGATTGAGAAGGCTAAAGCAGAACAAGAAATCACTCCTATATACCCTAACAAGTATGGACCTGGATTCACCATCATGCAAAAAAAGGGATATGATGGATGTAGTGGCCTGGGACTCCAAAAGAAAGGCATTGTTCAACCCATCACTACATCATGATGACCTCATAGCTTGGGACTAGGATTCAAACCATTTATTTTGGGTCTTCCTAATACTGAGTCATCCTCATCTAAGGAGGTGAATTCTTCCAACGATTACAAGGCATCTAAGAAAAACCAACCTCAACCCACCAATCTGTATCCAACATTGATGATCTTGATACGTCCCAAAGCCTATTCAACATCGATGATGGAATTCCCTTAGTTTTCCTTGAGCTTATTTATTGGGACCAACAAGGACCACAAATGTTTGCCCAATTTGAAAATGATGATGCCATCACAGAATTCTTTGAGCTCCATGAAGATGTACCACAAGGTGATCACAAGTCTGGATTTTCCATTGATCTCAACATCATGGCATATTTTGGGGAGTCAACTCCATCTTCTAGTCACAAAATTGAGAAAATAACAAAAAAAGACACAAGTAGGTCTCTTAGTGAAAACTGAAAGGCGCCATTAGACCATGAAAAAGTAAAAATAAAGGATGTATCTAAGGGTGAAAACCTCTTTGAGGCACCCAAGGATGGATTATTGGACACACCCCCATTAAAGAAAAGACTAGAATTACTTGTGGAGATGATAGAAGAGATTAATCTGGGAAATCCTAACAACCTCAAAGTCATACACTTTGCAGCCTCATTATCACCACAAGAGAAGGATGAATTCATTAGATTCATTCTAGAGAGGCAGATCAACATTTCATGGTCTTATGCAGATATGGCCGGATTAGATCCTGAACTAGTCCTTCATCACTTACCACTAAAACTAGGAATGAAACCAGTAAAGAAAAAGTTGAGGAAAATGCATCCTCAAGTTGCCCTCCTTGTCAAAGATGAATTGAAGAAATTATTGGATGTCAGCTTCATAAGACCCATTGATTATTCATAGTGGATATCTAATCTAGTACTAATAAGAAAACATTCTAGAGGCATCTAGATATGCACTAACTTCCATGATGTTAACAAGGCACGTCCCAAGGATGATTTTCCTTTACCAAACATAGATATCATTGTAGACATGATAGTTGGGTATGAGATGTTATCACTAATGGATGGCTTTTCTAGCTGTAATCAAATAAGAATAGCACCTGAAGATCAACACAAGATAATTGTCACATGTCCTTGGGGAACATACTGCTGGATTGTCATGCCATTTGGTCTTAAAAATGCTGGGGCAACATATCAAAGGGCAATGACGACCATCTTCCATGATTTCATGCACATCCTCATGGAAGACTATGTTGATGATTTACTTTGCAAATCCTATAAAAAGAAGGATCATTTGGGCATCCTAGATAAGACATTCATTAGAATGGAAAGCTATAAGCTTCATCTAAATCCAAAAAAGTGTGTATTTGGAGTTATCTCTGGAAAGCTCCTAGGCTACATTGTTTCCCAATGAGGCATTGAAGTGGATCCTGAGAAAGTAAAAATAATAATTGACATGCCTCCTCCAACAAATCTAAAAGCCTTAAGAGGACTACAAGGAAGACTACAGTCTATTCATAGATTCATTGCACAAATGGTAGATAAGTGTCACTCCTTTCAACATCTCTTATGTAAAGGAGTATCCTTTCAATGGAATAAGAAGTGCCAAGAATTTTTCCAACAACTCAAGGATTACCTTCTACATACACTAATTTTAATGGCTCCTATTCCAAGCAAACAATTCATCTTATATATATCATCTATAGATACAACATTAGGGTCTCTCTTAGCACAAAACAATGAACAAGGAAGAGAGCGAGCCATATATTACATCAGTAAAACACTTGTGGGATATGAGCTAAATTATTCACTAATTGAATGAGCATGCCTTCTTGTTATCTTTGTAGCCCAAAAGCTCAGACATTACATCCTCCATTAGAAAATAATGCTCATCTCTAAGATCAACCCATTGAAATACCTCCTTAGTAGGGCTGCTCTCATAGGACACTTAGCCAAATGGGTCATGGTCCTTAGTGAATTTGACATAGAATATGTAGACAAAAAGGCAATCAAAGGGCAAGTTATAGTAGATCAATTAGCAAGAGCCCCTATGTCAAATGATCATCCCATGTTGATAGAATTTCCAGATGAAGCTATATTTCACATGGATGTAGCTAATGAATGGAAGCTTTATTTTGATCGATCACATACATGAAATGGTTCAGGAGCTAGAATCATGTTTATCACTCCTCAAGGAGACATAATCCCAAAGTCATATAGGATTGCATTCCATTATACAAACAACATAGCAGAATATGAGGCACTGATCATAGGAATCAAAATAGCTATCTAATGGAACATCCAACATTTACAAGTCTTTCAGGATTCACAATCGGTCATCCACCAAGTCAACGATCACTATGAGACCAAAGATGATAAACTAATGCCCTACAAGAAAATGGTAAACTTCCTTAAGTCTAAATTTATTACTATCTCTTTTCTCTAGTTACCAAGAATACACAACAAACAAGCTAATGCTATGGCTACCATTGCTTCTATGATTGATATGACTCAAAATGTGGAATTTTGTGAATTCTTTGTTGAGCAACTTTTGATTCCAGCATTCAAGATCCCTCATTCTGAGTTTATGTGTGAACTTGTTGGTCCCAATTCTCCTTGGTATCAAGACATTTATGATTGCCTGTATGCCCAAATCCTACCACCCAACTTATCCAAAAAATGAATGTCTAGCCTTTATCTATCAAGCTGCTAGATATGTTATCATCGGTGACACCATTTACAAGAGATCTGTTGACCAAACCCTTCCCAGATGCCTTGACTCGCAAGAAGCTGAAACTACCTTGCATGAGGTTCATGAAGGTATATGTGGAGGCCATTTCAATGGTCTGAGTCTAGCCTAGAAACTTGTCAAAGCTAGGTTCTATTGGCCTACCATGGAATAAGATTCTCATGACTTTTCCAAAACATGTCATAAGGGTTAGATACATAGCAATCTGATCCATGAACTAGCACAAGAATTACAGCTAGTCATATAACCATGGCCCTTTTCACAATGGGCATTTGATATGATTGGAGCTTATTTTCCTCCATCCTCTAATGGTCATAACTTCATTACCATAGCATCAAAATATTTTACCAAGTGGGTTGAAGCTGTCCCTTTCACCTTCACCACTAGCAAGCAGATCTCAAAGTTTATTTAAACTACATCATATGTTGTTATGGAGTCCCCTTGGCTATTATTACTAACCATGGTAGTCCATTTCAAAACAAATATGTAGACAAGCTCTGCATGAAGTACAACATATACCATGGATATTCTAGTATTTACCATCCATAGGGAAATGGCCAAGCAAAAGCATCTAACAAGACCATTGTTAAGATTCTCCAAAAGATTGTCAATGATTTAGGTTGGGACTGGCATCTCCAAATAAATCTAGCTCTTTGGGCATATCAAACAAGTGTCTGTGATCCTAATAGTGCAACACCATACTCTCTCATCTATGGAACTGAGGCCATACTTCCCATTGAAGTTGAAATTCCATCATTGAGAGTATCCCTATAAGATGTTTTTGATGATGAAACTTACCAAATATCTAGACTCCATGAGCTAGAAATGTTTGATGAATGGAGACAAGTTGCCTTGACACAATTGAAAGCTTACCAAAATTGACTCAAATGGAGCTATATAAATAAAGTTTGACATTGTCAATTTTAGGTTGGTGATCTGGTCCTAAAGATGAACTACAATACTTAGCATCATAGAGAAAAAAAAGGAAAACTTGAGCCAAATTGGGAAGGACCTTATGTAGTTACTGCATCATTTGGGTCTAGAGTATATCAGCTTGCAACTCTAGAGGATGAAAAATTGCCCATTTCCATCAATAGCATGCATCTTCACAAGTACTAAACTTGATTCTATCTAAAAGTCCTAAAATAGTACCCAATTTTTTTTTTTAAAAGTCTTGAAAATATCAGGAAAAAAAGAAGCAAAAAGTCTTGAAAAAAGAAAAGAAAAGAAAAAGTGCAAAAATTCATGAAAAAATGGGTGCCTTGATGAAAACCTGGCAAATAGGCATCTTGGCATGAAAATTTGAGTCGAGAGAAAAATTTCATCGAAAACTGAAAACCTAGCAAACAGGCACTTTGGGCATGTACCATGGTGAAAACCTGGCAAACAAGTGCCATGTGTAATCATTTTTTGTGCCTCCATCTATCAGCATTCCATCTAGTTTTTTCCCCCTCTATTATTCCTTGATCATATCCTTCATATTGCAAGACATCCTTGGTCCATTATCTTGGCTCAAAAACTAGTTAATGTTCTTTGTTATCGTTCCTAAGCATCACTAGTCTACACACACACTCTGTCATTTGGCCTTTGTACATAGTTTGTATCTTGTTTGGGGGCATATTACCTACATAATGCATGAGTTTGAACTTGAGCTGGGGACATATCCCTAAGCACTTTTTATCCATTGGACCTATTGCATAATGGATTGGTGCTAACACTTGTGTATGCTTTTACAATCCTCAAAAAACCACTAAAAATCATAAAGCTATCCTGAAAAAATCCTAAAAATTCAAATACAATCCTAAAAAAATCACTAAAAATCACATAATGTCTCGAAAAAAACACAAGAACATCAAATATCACCAAAACCCTAAATATCACAAAACACATCAAAACTTTACAATAAACCTTGTACATATTCACTATGGATAACGATCCCTTTTGTGTAAACACTTGTACTTTGCACATTGAAACTCAAAGCACTACAATTTCAAGACAATCACACCACCTGATCAACATGACCCAACAATCAATCCAACATGTCACTACAAACCCTTCAATTGAATCCACGAACAAAGCTATCACATTATCAACTTGTCAAACACCATCTTAGCACCTCAAAAACTAAAAAAATTGTAACAATGGAGAAGAATAGTTTTTGTCTCACATTTTTTAGTGAGTGATTTATTTTTTCTTTTTTTTCCTCAATCATGTTCCTATGCTACTTGATAATATAAATTAATCTATGAGAGTGGTTTGGATGGTTCATGGTCATCTTTTTCTAATTCTGTGTTTTAGAATGTACCTTTGAGAGTTTGGGGCATGTAGATATTCCTTAGGAAGGACAAGGTCATTCTCTATCTGTATCATGCTTATTTATGCAAAAGGCTTGCATTTGTGCTCTGGACCTTTATGCCATGATGCATTGCATTCCATTTTCCATATCAAAATAAATCTCCATTTGACATATAGTGCAATTTCTAAAAGAAAAAGTCTTCCTATCATAATAACAATTCTTCATCTCATTTCCTTGGTCTTTTGCATCTTCTTCATCTACTACCTTGGTCTCATACTCTAATACACAAAAAGTATTATCATCCTACATTCCTACATTTGTCCAAAGTCCAAAATGATCCAAAGCAATAAACATGGCATTCACATTTCATTTGCATCCATTTTACATTTCATTTGCATTCATTCCCTATCATTTGACATTTCATTTGCATTCATTTACATCCATTCCATATCATTTGGATTACATTAGGCATTCATTCATGAGAAAAACATGTGGCAAAAATAAAAAGATGGCATTTCATATGCATAACATGTGATAAATTAACACATGATGTCATCATATATAAGTCCACAAAAAAAAAGGCATAAATACATCCATATAAAACATCTAAAGCATATGCATAATTCACCTCATATAGTCATCATAACATAAGTCCATCTCATAAATGTCACACAAAGGTGTCAAACTGTGTGACCATGGTTTACATCAATACTAACTGCCTATAGGTGTGAACCATGAAAGAGCATAGTAAAAGCCCAAAAACAACATAGAGAAGCCCCTTTATACATGAGTATGCTAGTGTCATCCTATGCTATCCCTAGCCTCATAGACTCTTTTAGCCTTGAGGAGGATCCCTCTACTCTCTGCGGTGACCTCATAGGCCCCATCACCCCCACACTACTCTATGTCCTCTATGTCCTATGGGAATGAGATCTTGATGCTCAGAAACTTTCTACTCTCTACCCCAGTGGCACCACTCTCTCATGCTGATCTTGCCATTATTTTGACTTCATTTGAGCCCTTCTCATCATCATCACCAAATCTCAGAAGTTTGCATCTTTGATGCTACTAATGAACTCTTGAGACTCTTGTGCTACCATCTCTACCTTGTGCATAGTTGCATCTCTCTCGGCCACTATAACCACATCCCTCTCTCCTGTCACAACATCTCTCTCTACCACAACCTGACCCAACTAAATCTATAGCCCTTTGATCATCTCCAAGAGATTTGAATGACTAGGTCCTACCTGTGCTAGTACTAATGCTCTCTTAGTGTCATCCACGGGATCCCCCTCCACATCCATTGTAGCTACATCCCTATTCTCCCATAGTCATCCCCATCCCCACCCATACTCCATCCACCCTCCTCATCATCATCTCCCTCATCCTCTCCTCTAGCATCCTCCTTATCATCATCCTCATCCTCACCCTAATCATCCCCCACATCATCCTCGTGACCCTCATCATCACCCTCATCATCCCCCCTCTCATCATCCTCAAAGTCATCTCCCTCCTCATCATCACCATCATCAAATCCCTCCTTATCCTCTCCCCCATTCTCCTCCTCCTCAGCATCCTCCTCATCTTCTAGCCTTACTCGAGGTACTAGTACTATTGGATCTATCTAAGGTCTCAACTAATGCTATGCAAACCACCTATCATATGCTGCTATCGTGCCTGCATCCACTATATCTATTGTTGCCCACCATAGCCTTAGTTGTAACTTTGCTAACTGTGCATATGCTACCTATGTCCTAATGGGTGGTCCCCACTCTTACACCTCTGATATATATTATGCAAATAGTGCTAACCCTTTAGGTACATCATGTATCTCCCCAAATTGTCTTTGTACCTACTTTGGTAGGTACATCTCTATAACCAAGTGACTAATCACTGTGTGCCCTATGAGGTAGCACTCCTGCCTATAGTATGGTAAGTGGATGTCATCATCATCCCATCCAATGCAATCTCTATATGGTCTCCATATGAACTGTGTCATCTTGTCTATTTGATGGCAAAAATACCTTGCATATCCCAATGGTCCTCAGGGTAGCACACCTCTATAGCTGTAAGCATATGGCATATCATCCACCAACACTCACTCTACCAGAGGCCTAAATACCACAATATGCTCATAGGACCATATTTGTAATAATTTTCCACTAGTGCTGAAGGATAGTCCCCCTCTATACACTACCTGATGCAGATAATAATATAACATCCCCGACATGCATGGGCCCCAAGTAAACATAGTGCCCTCCATAATCATTTTCTCAAGTACTCAACCCCATCCAACTACGAATCCATGTCCCCATTTATCAAGTATCAATAATCCACCAATCCCCTAATAGATCACAATTTACAGCCATTCAAGGCATGCCACCAATAAGTCCCATCCAATCTCATAGTCTTAGATCCCTGGCTTTGCATCTTCGCATCCAAATAGTTGATGTAGAGATTCTCACCCTATAGCTTTGTCATACATTGCTAACTCTCCATGGATAGGGATCCTAAGGATGCACCATACTTCCTCTAGTGTCATAGTTGCCTCCCCAGTCAGTAGGTGGAATGAACTAGTCTCTGAGTGCCACCTCTCTGTCAAAGTTGTTAGCAAAGCCCTGTACCCCCTCACCTTTGGCATAAACGTCACATAATATAATCCCAACCTAGCCAATATCCCTAGCTCACCAGGTGTCATCTAATGACATAGTGTGAGGCTTCATGGCTTATGTCCCTATACCCATAATAGGGGCAGCTCCTCCTACATAAACACATAGCTTATGTCAACCTTCTATGGTTTTGCATCTAGTTTACCCTATTTTTGTCCCATGTTTAACTTAGTTTGACTCTAGCTTGACTAATTTTGACTTTTTTCTAACCATGTTTGACTAATTTGACTTATTTTTTGAACTCTTCCTAGGGTTTTGAACATATTTCCCAAGTTTTGGCTCATTTTGAGCTTGTTTGCATCATTTTGACCCTATCCCTATCCATCGGTGAACTTTTTTTTCCTCCATCAGAGCTAAGTTTCACCAATTTTGACTTTTTCCTAATTATCCCAGTCTCAATTAACATATTCTTTCAACTCTTAATATGGTTTTGGACATGTCCTCCAAATTTTGAGTCATTTTGAGTCTGTTTGACCTTCATCTGCCCTATGTTTGACCAAATTCTAAGAATTTCAACCACTTTTGACTGCATTTTATCATGTTTCGAACATCCCACTAGGGTTATACTAACCTCCGCCAAGTTTTGGCTCGATCCAAGACCATCTGGACCACGATCAAAGCTTTGGTACCTCCTAGGGCACAATTGGGCTTCGCAATTGCGTCATTGACACACTTGTCATACCAACTACATCATTGATGCAATTGGGAATTCCAACTATGCAATTGATGAACTTGTTTGTGTTTTGGGCATAGTTGGGGTGTTTGGAAAGCCCTACCTAGCCTCGGGACCTCCAGTTGACCCTGTTTGACCCCCCATTTCCCCCTAACAGACTCGTAGGTGCCTAAAAAGTAGTAAAAAAGTAGGGAAATGGAGAAAAAAAGCATAAAAAAACATAAAAATTACAAAGATGGCCTTGATGTACTCACTGGAGGTCTAGCATCTACCCGCCATCAGAAGGTCCACACCCGTTCACCATGATGTTGCTCCCTAGGTAGTCGATCCATCCTCCTTGCTCTAGAGCTCTTTCCTTCCAAATTAGAGAGTCAAAATGACTTTCAAACTCCTCTCCAAGCCCTTTTAAAACTTGTTGCTGCCTAGATGGCTCTACCCAAGATGTTTTATGTGCTATTTGCGATGGCTATTTGTACTTTGGAGGCCATAAATTTTCCATTTTAACTCTGATTTTTGATCCATCAGTTGCTATGGCTTTGTTTTCTTGTTGTCAATGAAATTGACCTATCATACACCTATGTTAGTCAATTTCTTTAGGGAGCATAAATATATACCACATTGTTGGGGCATGCTTTTATGGCTTTTCCATTACCATTCTTTGACACAACGCTCTAAATCACATTGTATCAAAGAGGGGAAAAATGTAGATGCTCAAAAATGGTTCCCATCTATAGTTTCATCACTTGTTCATACTAATTTATCCCATTTTTTCATTCTACTAACTTTGATCTTTTGGCCAAAATTGTTCATACTTTGTCATTTGTATCCTTTTTCACATCAATTTCATATCAACTCAAAACCATTTCATATCAACTCAAAATCACCCCAAATCAACTCAAAATCACTAAGAATCAGTCCTAATTAGCCTAGAACATATCAAACATCCCAAATCAATCATCATTTATTTGTTCCTAGGTATTTTTGTGGTTTTCAGTGCCTTGGAAACCTATCAACCTATCAATCTTATCAATTTGACCTTATTACAGTCGTGGTTCTCAGTGCTAGGTCAAATTATCATTCATGTCATTCAACCTTTGACATTGTTGAGCCTTTCAATGTCAGATCATGGCATCATCAACCATTTTAATAATATTGACAGTGTCCATCGATGTTATTATGATCAAACCTTATCAATCAATTTCAATCCTATAGCATTTAAAATGTTAGTTAAATGTTACATATCAACCAATTCATGTCATGTGTACTTGGCATGTTATCAATTTTGATCTATCAATCAATTTGATCATGGATTTGGTCTATCTATCATCATCTTATTTGATCTATATTATCATCACATTTTTATCAAAGGATACAGTCGCAGTCATTTAAATCAATTTGGAAAATCAACTACTAATTTTCTCTATAGGATTAAATAACCCATAATTTAATCCTATTGTTCTTTCTAATTATTCTTCCTAATTATCATCCTCAATTAATTAATTTTATTAATTAATTGATTGATCATTCACAAACCATGGAAAGTCACTATTTCTTAAGTTCCATTTTCCATCATTAATTCCATTTTCTACTAATTCTTATTTTGTGGAATAAAAGGATTTTTTCAAATATTCTATAAAATATTGCATCATAGTGACACTTGGATATGAAACCTCATGGATTCTCCTTTCACACTTGGATAAGATATTTCATAATCAAATATTCTTATTCTCTTATGCATGTCCCTATTTGGCTTATTTGTCATAGATTCTTGGCTTTAAGTGGGTTAAGGTGTCTTATGACGCGTCGTAGATTCTCTTCCACATTTAGCTAAGTTTGACTTTCATGTGTCATAAAATCTTACAATTGGCATATTTTTTCATATGCGTCATGGACTCTCAAATCAATCTCTTGCCACATCACATATCTATGGGTGAAAAATCCAATGCTCTCACCCTCCATGCCTATTATAAAATGGACACTCTTTCTCTCATTTTGGATCCTTGGAAGAATTGGAAGTCTTGGAAGTCCTTGAAGTCATAATTCTTGAGTCTTTGAGTCCTTAGCTTCTTTGCATTTTCACACCATTTTCCCTCAAGCTTAAATCACAACTTCAAGTATTCTCATGAAATTATCTATATCATAGTCTTTCGCTTCAACTTTATGTGCACTATAGGCAACTTTGGAGCTACATCATTTATAGAAGAAAGAAGTTCATGGGAGCTACAAATGAAAGAGGGGGTTTATATTGCTTTCTTTATTATTTTTTCTTTCATGGTAGACTAGTGGGTGCTAATGTATGTTGATTGAGGTTTGTTATTTACTCATAGTATGTTATGCATTTAACCCATTTTGTAGGTCCTATAGTACCTTTCCCTCATTGTTGGTGCTTCAAACTAGACCCATTGACTTCTGAGGACATGCAACATTGAGTCACTACCTCACTATACATAAAGAGTGAGCATATTGCCATAGTGAGGAAGCAACAACCCTTGATCTGATCTTAATCTAATGGCAAACATTTTATTGAATTTTCAATACTATAATGGTGGGTCCCTCCTGCATTTTCCTTGTTTTCTATGTCACTACACATAAAAAGTGGGCAACTTTCAATCATGACAAAGTGATGATTTCTTATTCCATTTGGATCGAGCGAAGGAAATTTGATGCATCGTGTAATATGAATATGGTGGGCCCCTCTTTATTTTCTTTACTCACTATCTCACTATACATAATCCTCGAGAAACTAACTATAGCGTTGATCTCATTTTGATCAAACGATCACAATTCTTCACCTAGTTTCTAACCTTGAAGTGGGTCTGTATTCTTGATGATGTTGAGCTGTCTTGACATGCTGGCATATATATACTATTTAAATCCTTATGGTGACATCATGTTTTCTAGGTTTTGCCATATTTCTTATTTTTAGGTGGGTCGCTACATCGCTACTAGCAAAGCATGAAGCTTTTCTAGTCACAACATAGCAACCTCTGATGCATTTAGAGTTTTTGGCACATAGATGCTTAGTAGGATGCCACTGTGTCTTGGGAGTGCATGACTTATTACTAATGAAGCATTCATTGGGGCCCACCTTTTAGAACTATTGCTACATCATGACATTTCAACAAGTTGCTATGTCATTACCAGTGAAAGCCATTAACTTTTTAGTCATGATATAGTGACTTCTAGTGATCCATCAAAGTTTGATGCCCGGAAAAATTTAAACATGGTAACCATAGTTGATACAACTATCACAGAAATAAAAGCATACTTTCCAGAATATCTTTCTTGGGATCTTCATAATCACTGCCCCTTTCAAAAAAGTGTTGTCTATTGTATTATTTGGCCAATTTCTATATTGCTTCTGGCGAGGCACAATGATTTCCTAGTCACAACATAGTGACCTCCAGTTAGAACTGTATTTCCATGATGGAGAAAAGATAACATATCAATTGTAATCACACCAATTAGTACTACTGTCAAAAGCAATGATCATGCACATTCATGATACTACATTGGAATTCTATAGTTGCCATCAATTTTAAAAGGATTTTGCTTTCTTCATATTTTGATCAGTTGCTACATTGCCACTGGAAGGGTGCACAAATTTTTTAGTCACCACATAGCGACTCACTAGAAAAATATAAGTTCTAGTGACACTACTTGTAACTTGTTCCACGTGCATCCTTTCTAATACTGACCATTCTAGGACGAAGCACATGACCAAAATGTATTCAAATCAATGCATATTTTTGGAACCGAATTTCACTTTACGATACCACAATTCAATTTATGATGGTCGCTATGTCACTATGGTAAAAGACCCTACATTTTTTAATAATGAAAATGCAACAACCATAGATCTAACCAAGATCAAATGGTGAGAAAATATTTTGAAAAAGGTATCTTAGCACAACAAAAATTTAGTGGGAAAGGAATATTAGCATTTTAAAAGATTTTCAGCTAGGATAAATTCAAAACTAAACAACACCTAAGGTTTGACAAATTTTTCAAAGGGTAATAAAATTGCAAGGCCCAAAAACTAGAAACCCTAGCCTCTAAAAATGGACTCAAATTTGATTTTTTATACCTAGAATGGGAAAATTTATCATGCAAAAAATTAGACCAATAGTGGCTTTATCTGAGGATGATAGACTACTTAAGTCTATACAAGAATTTAGAATCTATGGTAGAGCAAACCACATACTTGATATAGCCATGAAAACTTCTTCAAAGTGCTAAGAACAAAACCATAGAAACCAAGAACCAAATTGTATAGAGATATTTACAAAATATACTAAATGTACAAGAACATAAGGAACCCAAAAACTACTATTCATGGAAAATAGATACTTTAGAAAAAGTACCTCTTCAAGAATTGTCCATGAATTTGAAATTCAAGAATATCTCCACTTAAATCCTTCAAAAAATATGAATCTTCTCCATTTGTGTCACAAATGTTATATGGGCCAAGCCAAACTGGGTCAAATTTACCATGCTTTCTTTTATCCTCCATTCTAGCATTCCACATTAATACCATATCACCTATTTCAAATTTCCTCTCAATAGCCCTTTTGGCATATAAGTGCTTCATCTGTTATTGTAACTTGGCATTCTAAATAGAAGACTTTCTCCTTATTTCTTCAAATTGCAAGATATCATCCATTCTGAGTTACATCTCATCAATGATATCATCTTCATAAAGTTGAACAAATTTATACATCTCCTTTAGATTATTCTGTGGAAGTCTAGCTTGTATGCCATAAAATAAATCAAATGGGTACATCCAATGGCCTTTTTCATAGCAACCCTATCAGTCCATAGAGAAAATGGCAATTTTTAGTCCTAGGCCTTCGTGTTCTCTCCCAAGATCCTTTTGATAATCTTTAGAATACTTTTGTTGCTTGATTCTACTTCACCATTCCCTTGAGAATGATAAGGTGAGGATGTGTATTTTGTAATGCCATATTTTTTACAAAAGTTCTTGTATTTCTTGGGTCTAAAACACATAGCATTATCAATTAAAATCTTTTGTAGGCATCCAAACCTAGTCACAATATTATTTAGGATGAAATTAATAACTACTTTACTTGTTGCACTCTTAATAGGGATTGCTTCAACCCATTTAGTGAAGTCAGTAGCTACTAGGATCCAAGAATGTCCACCATTGAATTTTTTTGAGATCTCACCTATGAATTCAATTCCCCATTGTCAAAATGGTGCCTACACTTCAATAAGTCTTAATGTAAATTCCCCAAAACAAATTAACTTTCCACTAAACCTTTGACAAATATCACATGTTTTAACAAACTCGTGAGAATGTTTGAAAAGTGTTGGCCACCAAAAGCCAGTCCTAAGAATTTTATGAGCAATGGTTTTAGTAGTATAATGACCACCACATACACCTTCATGCATATCTCTTAAAATCCTTTTGGACTCAACTTCATCTACACATTTCAAAAAGACCCTTTCTATATTTCTCCACCATAGTTGCCCTTATACTATGATATACCTTATGGCCTGCAAATTCAGAGACCTTTTCTAGTTGTCTGTTAATCCTTATGGAGATTTCATGTTTTGCAAATAATACATGACATCTTGTTGTGGTGTCCACAACACGCCCCATTCTTCACTAGGAATGGGGACCCCCTTTTTTTTTGACTCCCGAACTCACAATTCAAGTCAGGAGAAGGATTTTAGAGTTGAGTTCAAAAATCACAAAAAAAATCAAAAAATTGGAAAATCACAAAAAAATTGAAAAATTGAAAAAAACACAAAAAAAAAAAAAAAAACAAAAGGAGACTTGAAAAAAAAAAAAGTGCCACGCGCTTGTGCAACCCACGCACTGCACTACGCACTCACGATGCCACCTACCATGTCCTCATGTGCGCGCTCTGTGCCCCCTTGCCTACACATGCGCATGCCATGCCATGCCTTCCACTAGCATGCCTGCGCGCGCTATACCTCATGCCGATGCGCGCTGTGTCGTACCTCATGCATGTGCCCATTGAGTCGTGCCTCACGCTCACGTGCATCGCTACTCCGCACCACACCTCACACCCACTCGTGCTGCCACACCGCACTGCACCATGCCTCTACACCATGCCTCGTGCTCGCATGCGTCGCTGCGCTATTGCACCCTCGCCGCGTCGTGCCACACCTGGAGCCTACGCCTGCATGCCACACCGCGCCCTGCACCCGCGTGTGCCACCGTGCCTCACCGCCATACCATGCATGCCATGCCTCACACTTGCACATCATGCCGCACGTGCACCATGCCATGTCACACCCAATTTGTAAGTGTGCACATGCGCACAATCGAGGTGCCTCATGCATGTTCGCGTCACCGCACTTCCAAGCACCATGTGCCCTTGCCAAGCTGCCCTTTCACCTCTAGTTTTGCTTGAATATCCAATGAGAGGGGTTTAAGATATATTTTAATATATACGACAAATATTTTGACATAGGTTTCAGGCCTCCCAGAGATTAGGTAAAGATTCTAGGAAATTTCAGGGCTTCAAAAATCTAGACTTAGCCAAATTTTAGGGCTTCAAGATTTTAGACTTAGCTAGATTTTAGGATTCACCTCCAGTTTTGTTTGAATGGCTAGTGTGTCTTTACTATGCATTGTTAACTCTACAGACTAATGTTTGCTTCTTTTGTAGGTAAAAATTGCATCCTCAACTTGTTGAGTTCATAACTTTTAACCTGGGCCTTAGAATTCAGAACCGCTTACGCCGTTGGAAAGAAGAACTAAAGACCTAATTTTAGTCCCTAAAATAGTGAGCCTTCACTTGCCCAATTTTAGGGATAGATCAAAATTTCAACTTGAATTTTTTAGCAGAAGACCTCCAAAAAGGTCATTTAAAAATCCCTAGAAAATTTGTGAAAAAAAATATGAAAAAAGTTGTAAATATTTGATTCTCTTGGATAATCTAGATCACTTGGTTTCTCACCAGGAAGGATTGGATAGGTGGAGAGAAGACAAAGGTTAAAGATACAGAGGTTGGACACATAAAGCAAATCAGGTTCCTCATCTTATACAACTTTTTGGGACAAGATTCAACACAAGTGCCTTGAGATTTTTGATTGAAGAAGTAGAGGGAGTGCAAGTTTATGAAATTAATTGGCTATAAAGAGGGTGTAAATCATCAGAAAGGGGCATGGAGTGTATACAAAAAATGATCTAAAACCTCATTTGACCAAAACCCAGAAACTATTTTCAAAATTCAGAACTTTGATTTTTGGCGAATTGAGCTCCATAGGTCTGCAGCTCCGCAGGTCCATAGCTCTGCATTTTTATGTAGCTCTAAAATTTAGAGGTGTGCTGACAGTTAACTTCCAGTTCAAAAAATAGCACTTTCCATGCATTGGGAGCACATTTTGATGACAAGTTTAACACTAACACATGCCTAGTGAAGGGGCAACTTCTATTATTGGTGTCTCCATGCACTTCTTCTTCGACTGATAGCTTCCTCCTATTTTCTCTCTCATACTTTCATTATTTTTGACATGTAAAGGGCTCATGCATCCAATGAATGAATAAAATATTGATGGAGTCCCTCTAAGCATCAGTTAGATGGTTAGTTTGTATATATTTAGTTTGTTTTTTTAATTTTTTAAAAGCATTTTATTGCATTAAGATATCTCTCACTCTCAACACAAATTGAGGAGATGATTTCTTATAAATACCCCATTGTATAATGTAAAAAGGGCCGCCATTATTATGCAATAAAATTATGCTTTTGGTGCTAGCATTTAGATTGTAGTTATTCTTGCCTAGATGTGTCATTGTTTTATGGATTTTATTCATGAGATTGTGATTGAGCCAAAGGTTTATTGTGTTGTTTTCGGTTGTGCGATCTTTTAGTTTTGGTGTTTTCTACAGATATATGAATTTTTTTTGACGTAATGAGCTTGGGAAGAGATCACCTGATTGTGTCTACATAGATTTTTGTCTCGCATGAGCGCACTTTTCATGGCCTAGCAATTTAATGAAGAGTGAAACATCATTCAATTTGTTAAAGATTCTCACCAATGATTGCATCAGTGGATTCTAGGAAGCGCTGCTCCTATTTTCATTGGTTTCCTACCAATTTCTTTTAAGGTTTAGCTTGCAGTGTGTTGTGTTCTATAGCTTATGTCTGTTTAGGAATTTCACTTTCAAGTTATTTAATTTCATGTTATTTTCTTTTAGTTTCATTATTTACTTTGCTAACCCCCTATTAGAATAGGACCTCATAGTAGCTGCATTGTTAGAGTTGCATTCATTGAAAAATAGAAAATACAAAAACATTGTTCTTTTGGTGTGATATTTCGAGACAGTGAACAGATTTTACTTGATTCCAAGGTAAAAGAGTTTTTGGAACCAGCAAAGGCCTCCTCGTGAACATTCACGTTTATCTTCTACTAAGCAGATTTTGGTACGTCGCAAGACAAACACTGAACCTTGGAGTAGATCCTTAAAAAGATTTGCTTTTCAAGAGAGGAATTACACTGTGGATTCCCACCATTGACCTCGTGCAAAACAAATGCCCAACACATCTCTATACCACTTAGAGGTATCCATATCACAAAGATTATCCCTACAAATATCATCAAGTTGATTGATTTGGTTTGCCTCTAAATTGGCTTCTGTCATCAATTTGGCCAATCCTTGACCCCTAACAAGCCTGGTGATCTAAATATTAATGTTAAATTCTTGTATTCTATTAATCCATCTACATCTTCTACCAGATACCTCTTGTTGTGAAAAAATATCTTTTGCAGTAGTGGTAGGAACAAATGCAATAACAATAGCTCCCATTAAGTAACACCTAAAAGGCTTCACCCCTTTCACCAATGCATATTCTTATTTTTAGTTATGTCATATTTGAGTTCTGCTACCTATAATGATATGCTAAAGAATGGAATGGGTTGTTCATAACCTTCTTAAGTTTTTTTGTAACAATATTGCAGCAATAGTATGAAATGAAGTAAAAGAAAAAATATGCATTGGCTTGTCATAATTTGGTGCTCTGAGAACAGGAGCATCTTTAATAGCTTGTTTAATCTTTTGGAATCCAATACTAGGGTCACCCTCCCATTTTATCTTAGATCCCTTTTTTAACATTCTTGATATAGGCCTACTAATCTTTGCAAATTTAGTCACAAATCTTCTAAGAAAGTTAATCTGTCCAAAAAACTATTGAATTCCCTTAACACTTTTAGGTTTCTAAATCTTGTCTGTTGTGTCTACCCTTTTAGGGTCAATCCTCACTCCATGATTACCAACTAGATGTCCTAACAATTTTCCTTTAGTAAAACCAAAGTTACATTTCCTTGGATTTAAAGAGATATCATACTTAATTGATCTGATAAATACACTTTCTAGATGTATGCAATGATCATTCTCATCCTTGAAATAAGCAGTGGGGTCATCCTGATACACAACCATAAATTTATCAATAATATCAGCAAAATCCACATCCATAGCCCTTTGAAAATTTTCCCTAGCATTAGTAATCCCAAAAGGCATCCTAACCTAAACATAAGTACCCCATGGAGTAGTAAAAGAAATCTTGAACTATTCTAATTCTTTAACAAGTACCTGATTGAAACCTAAAAATCCATCCATCATAGACATAAGTTCAGAACTAGTGACCCTTTGCAACATGGTTTCCATATTTTCCAATCCATAATTATCCTTTAATGAAGATATATTAAGATTCTTGAAATCAACACATAACCTTATGTCTCCATTTTCTTCCTAACAGGGACTAAATTGGATAGCCAAGAGGAATGTTTGATAGGATTTATGAGCCCAACATCTCTCAACTTGATCAATTCCTCGTGCATTTTGGGAGCCAGGGTAGGATTTATTGGCCTCTATTTTTGTCTAAAAGGCTTAGCATCTAGTTTCAAAGGGATTTCATGCTGAAAAAGTTCCTCTCTATAAGTCTTTAGGTCATTATATGACCATGCAAACACATGCCTATACTTTTGTAGAAAATTTATCAAGTCTTCCCTAATCTTAGGAGGTAATTTCTTACCAATATATACGTTTTTAGGTGTTTCCTTATTTCCCAAATTTACTTCCTTTAGATCTTTAGCATCATACTTACTGGCATCAACCTGTGATCTGTCTTGATTGTCAAAATTGGTTTCTAAAAAAACTAAAACCTTTGAGATTTTGTTTGTCTTTAATTGCATGACTTGTACCCAAAAATAGTATCCTTCCCATTTATATTTTCTACATAAGTTACACAATCAATTTTTTGACCTGACAACATATTCTCATAGCTAAAAAATCTTATAATATTCTTATCATCTTCAAACACTTTCCAATTCTAGATATTATTAGGAATAGAGGGTCTAGCTTGAGTCTCAACTTTGGATATGCCAGAAAATGTAACATCATCAAGCTTTATATCTATTTTTTCTAACAAGTCTATAATTTTTCTGTTAGTCCTATCTTTCCAAGTTATCCCAAATGCTTCAAAATATTCAATCATATCCCATATGTCATTCCTATATTGTTTTAATCTTTTGTTCTTTGACACATAGGCATTGCATACTTGAGATAAAACCAATTTAGAATCTCCTATAACATGCAAACATTTCATCGTGTGCTTATGAGCTAATCTAAGGCCTACCAACAAAGCCTCATATTCTACTATATTGTTGGTATAAGGGAAACTCAGTGTGAAAGAAAATTTTTATGTTACCCTAGTAGGAGAAATCAATAAAATACCTGCACCTAATCCATCTTCATAGCGAGCACCATCAAACAACATGGTCCATAAACCTCCTTTATCTATTTTTGTATCAGCTTCTACTTCCATATGATATTTATGCTTAACCTTCTTGAAAGTTAGAACCCTATCTCTAAATGCATTGACATCTATATCCACAAAGTTTTTCATATCATCCTCAATCTCCTCTTCTATCATGTATATGCTCTTTTGTTCTCTATTTATCTTTACCAAATTCCCATCAATGTTAACAGTAGTGAATCATAAATCACATTGCAAACCCCCCCCTCCCCCCCCCCCCCCCCCCCCCCCCCCGCCCCCCATGACAACACTCCACTTTATAGATAATAACATACCATACTAAGGTGGAATATCAACAACCAATACACTCATAGTAAGTTCTTTGTCTGGATAGGCTATCAGTCTATAGGGTAAGGCATTAATAGTACCTATGACTATCACTTCTCTTTTATCCATGGTACAACATCTCCCTTAGTAGAATCAACTTTCAAGCCTAGTTCCTTCATTATTTCAAAAGACATAACAGTATTGGAAGCACCAGAATCAATCATGCAATTTTTTAATGTTTTACCATTTACTGTGATACTCAAGAAAAATGGTTCAACACTTTCTAAACATTCATTAACAGACCTTTCCAAAAACATCTAAGGAATTTGAAAAACAACTACTTTAGCTTCTTTGTCTTTTACCTTTTCTTTGCTTCCTTGCTTGGGATTATGAATTTCAATGCAATCTTGTTTTATCCTTACATCAATATTTCCCAACCATGTTATGGCTTTATTTCGGTGTTCTGCAATCCTTAATAATTTAGACAAAGGAACTTTAATAGTGATCTATGATAGAATAGTAAGCATATATATAGAAGAATCTGAGGGATTATTAATAGTCATGTTCCTCTTCTCATGATGTTTATCAAAAGTATTTAAAGTACCTTGATAATTCTTGTCATTTATAGTGGTCATTTTTTATACTTTCTCATCTAATTTCTTGGGAAAATTATTTGAGAATTCCAACTCCTTAGGATTTCCTTCTTTCTTTGGTTCCCATTTTTTACTGGAAATTTTAACCTTCATAGAAGATATTTCTTTAGTCTTTACAACTTCCTTTTTCTTAGGGTTAGCCTTCTTGATAAATATACTAGCCAGCTTTCCATCATTAGCATTCTGAGCCATATGCCTAGTTTGTACTTGAGCTATCATGCTAGCAGTAATCTGATCAAACTCTTCTCTCAAAGGCTTTCCTAAATATCACCTCCTCTCTAGTAGATGCCATGTTACATATATTTTCCTTGACATCACTCTCCTCATTATAAAATACCGAATGTTGCATATGACTTTAAAACTATCTTTTCTCCACTACATCTCTATCATGATCATCATAGTCATAATGGTCATAATGTGACTCAAACATAGTGCATCCTACATCATCACTATTTTCTTCATGTTCTTGATCTTCTTCTACCTTAGTTTGATTCCTAGAAAATGACAAAGCTTCTGCACAATACTAAGGAGCATGAGGTAATTGACAAACAAAACACCATGTGGGTTCAGTAGTGAGTTTAGGGTCATCTACCACATTTATGGAAATTTTTGATAAAGGATTAGGGGTAACCTTTTTACTAGTGTTCTTAGGAGGAGGAATGTTGGGCTAACCATCCTTCCAAGTAGTGTTATAAGGGAAATTTTGTAATCTATTATGTCTACCAAAGTTGGACTAATAAGGGGCTTTACTTTTTGTGGGATTCCTATCATTCTTTCCCCAAGGAAGATTCAAACCTTTTATAGCATTTAAAACTTGACTCATCTCACTAAGCTAATGCTTTTTTCCTCTTGTAGATTTATGCTCTTCTTTTCCATTTCCCTTGCTCCCAAATAACCTAGGATCATCTCTTTTTCTCTCCAATCTCACTGAAATCCTCAAATTATTTTCTATATTGATAGCAATTCTAAAAACATCCCTTAAATTCCTAGGCTCCTTATCCCTAAGTTGATATTCCATTTTACCATCAAAGGCATTCAAATAAGTGATCATACATACCTTGTCATCAACTTGCATGGCTTGCATTAGCTTATACATCCTCTTTTGGAACCTAGTGTTGAAGTCAATAATAGATTGATTATGCAACTTCTTAATATTATTGAACTCACTTAGAATATAACTTAGGTTTTTTTTATCACCATATTGTTACTTTAAAAAGTATTCAATGTCTTTCTAGCTTGCAATGGATGACTCAAGGAGCCTCTTGAACCATTCTCTACCATCTTTAGTTAATGATTGAAAAAATAACTTCATGATAACATCTTTAACCTCAACCTCATAATCACTCATCATGTCAAGAAAATTCCTCAAGTGATCCTCACAAGTGATAGCATTATTTCCAACAAACTTGGGCAATATGTTATGCATTTCTTGTGGGATAGGATTAGGAAAACTAGGAATACCTTCAAAGTGTAACTACCTATAGCCTTCTAACTAAATAGGTCTCCTTTGTAAATCAACCTTAGAAGTATTGACAACATTTCTTTCATTATTGTTATAAGCATTACTAATACTAGCATCTATAGTAGATTTATTAAGACCCATCTTTTTGTGATGAAGAAGACAAGAAAGAAGTAGACTATTTAGTAGCATTTTGATTTCCAATATTTTTTCTATCATTATCTATAGGAGTAAATATAGATTTCTTCTTAGCATTCTCTAGAAACTTAATCTTGTTATTCAACTTAGCTATGGCTACCTCATTCTCTGCAATTTCCAATTTCTTAGCCAAAGCATCCTTCTCCTTCCTCCTTTTCTCCAACTCAACATCAAAAGGTGATAAAGAATCATGGATCTAGATGGGCTTTTTTGGTTCATTTATCCTAATACCAACTTCCTTTTGATTTCCCTTATCCTGGACACCAATAGCACGTTCTACATCTCTTTTAACCACTAGGGTCTTATAATTCTTGATCTATTGTATCACAGGACCCTCTTGGTTTGAATCTTGATCTTTTAGCAGCTTTTGCTCTTGTAATTTAAGCTATTCAACTTGACCCATAATTTTAGGTTGCTAAGCATTGGCTGCTATCTCATTCTTCTTTTTCAAAGAAACAATTCTCCTAAGTAATTCTTTCTTTTCCTCATAAGCTTTCATGATCTTTTCTTCCCTTTCCTTTTGAAATTTCCTATCAATACCCTCTTAGTCAATGAGCTGCATTTGCAATATTTCATTCTCATCAGGGTCAGGAATAGTAAAATCAGAACTAGAAGTCTTCTCATCATTTAAACTCTTAGGCTTTAAATATTTTGGTCTTTCCCTTTCAGGAGAGTAATCTAACATGAAAGGGTTTGTGCTACGTTGGAAAAGATTATTACTATTCCTATCCTCTAGAATAAGTACATGTGGTTGCACAACTTTTTCTTGACATATCATTTCAGGAGTACTATAGAAATCATCATTGGATAAACCCAAATGATCTTTGGGACCCTTGCAGAAGGGTTCCTTTTCAATAGTAAAAAGGCAAGTATTATTTTCCCTTGCCATTTGATCCTAGGAATAATTTCCACTCTACACCTGAGTTCCTTTAACAACCTAGTTTTTCTTTCCTTTAGGAGGAAGAGCAATATGTAACTTAATAGCTGGGTTTTTCTTCACATTTTCCCATGTGTTTTTCACACTTCCCTTGATTATAAAAACTTCCTTGATATTTGACATTGGTTAAAACCTTTTTGAGTCACCACCCACCTAGGGGAAGAGTAATGAAATAATCTTGTTGACCTAGTAAAATATCATGGGATTATCAAGAAGGAGACTAACAAATAGAATGCAACCAATCAGAAATTTGTTTTGGGACTACAACTCTTTCTTGATGGATAAGACTCCTTTGCAAGGACCATACATACAAGTGTACACCTATGGCATGGAGTTTTTCTGTCTTTCCTTTTCAAATTCTCAAGGTTTGTCACTAGAAAAGATCACTAAGACCATAGGTAATTCCCAAAAATATGACAAGTGTAATACTAACATAACCAAAGAAAATATAGTAATTCAACACCTAGGCATATGTTGTACACGTGTTCCTAGTAGAGTCACCATTTTGTTGGTGTTTAAAACTACTGAACAACAAAATTCTCAACACCAAAATGATAATACTCACACAATCTAAGGATTAGCCACTTCCTATTAATAATTCTATGTGCAAACCATTTGGACCAACTTCAACAAAACCAAGAATGGTTTCCTACTCTTTAGGTTCTACATAACCAAGGTGGGTTTACCTAGGGGATGCCTTAGATAACCACTATTGTATGAAAATTATATTAGGTTCATTCTAATTCTCATCTCTAATTCCTAACATTTACACAGTTTATCCAATTTTTGATACTTTTAGAGTAACATGCATCCCTTATAAGCGGATTTGGTTATAATTCTCCTTAATTTTACAATTATTTCTTGGAATAGTAGCTACTTAAGATCCAAAAATACAATATAAATGAGCGCTGACAAGCATTATAGCTTTAAACAAAATGGAACAATAATGATTTTAAATTTGTGATTAATTTGATATGAAGAAGCAAAATTTACCCCAACTCACTCCTGATATATGAGACGAATGTCTTATCCATCGTGAAAAAGACTATTTATTGGTGGGAGATCTAATCCAAATAACTTGTAAATGAATTTATCAATTGTAGTCACCTATTTCCATTGTTATGATCTATCCATTTTATAAACTCATAAACCTCACTAATCTACTAAAGCATTTATGTAATTCTTTGAATTAAAAGCAACAATAGTATTAGTATACAACCCATCCAGACTACATTCAATCAATTGAACCTTATTCAAATGACATCAAAGTAAACATACTCATGAAATGGAGACATAAATTGATGACACAAATCTAATTCAAATACCCCTTTGTATTATCCTTCTAGATGACTAATACACTGACCAATAGAAATTCAATTAGAAGCCTTCAATATCTTGTTGATGTTGTCATTTATATGTATTATCAAAGAGTACAAGTTTGATAGTAAACTCAAAAAATCTACATGCAAATGATGAATCTTGTTGTAATGTTTGCAAATAGATTTCTACTCATGGGTTTTCACTATTTTCATCTCTAGCTGACAAAACCAATTTTACATTTAATTGGTCTTCTATCATGTCCACATCTTGGGCCTTTGAGCCTGTAGCTGGAACCAATTGGTGACCTTCATCTTCCTAATCTTTTGGATATGGTGTTTTTGTGTCAATAATCTACACCTCATCCTCTAGCACCTTATCATTATCTATTTCAACCTCTTCGAACTACTCACCAAAAGCAATATTTATGATCCATGTGTCAGACAATGTATCATCTGGCCAGTTGAACTACAAAATATCATTTTTTCTTTCTAAGTACATACTCAGCCTCCTCATCAATACTAACAAATTATTGTTTCAAAGAATCAAAAAATAACTAGAATTTCACCAATTCATCTATCATGATGGCCCACCAAGCATGCCCTTTTTCATTTATAACCTTATTCATTCTCAGATAGAATAGGTCATCCAATTCCTTAGCCCATTCATCCTTATTATTCAATTTATTCTTTCTATCCAAGGCATGAGGAAAAAAATCAATTTTTTGATTCCTATACTTACTTAAAATGGAAATAACCTTTAGTTGCAAAGCAACTCTTCTATTATCAAAATCTGACAAATCATTAGCAATATCATCTGTCTTTTCAATATGGTCACGGGAAAACTTTATAACAAAATAACATAAAAAGGTAATTTCTTTCTTTCTCTTTCCCCATTTATTAAAAATAGGCTTTAGGGCTCCATCATGGGCTTTTAATTCTTCCCATATACTTATTACCTTTGCCAATGTATCTGGAACAATGGCCATTCAATTTTATCTACCAGATACATTAGAGCCTTTCTCAATTTATCTTGATATTGTACATTTATCTCTACATGTAGTGCCCACAACTTGCTCTTTTCTTCTTCTAAATCCTCAGTAGTGTAATACTATGGACATTGTGGTGTATTTGGTAATTCTATAAGTGGAGTGGATTTAAATGGATCCTCTAGAGGGTGAGGATATGTTATTCTTGGGCTGGTAGACCTTCCCATTTCCTTATTTTCTAACTCAATCCTCTTTTGAATCTCTTTATTGTAAGCTTCCAAAATTATTTCATACTTACTTTGCAATTCAAACATGGCCTTTCTTCCTTTTCAGTAGTGGCCAAGAAACACCGGGGATGTTATTTTACCTTTTACTCGAGCTTGACACAATATTCTCAATGATTTCTTTTACTCAGCAAGCCAAAAATCTTGTTCGCATAAGATGAAAATGGTGCAATATTTTGCAATATACTCTATTTTTTCTCACACACACAGCCTTCATACCTCATTAATGAATTGTCAGGGGTAAATAGAGTGGCATCGCCTTCCTTTTTAAATTTGTGCCATTGATCTTTGAAAAATCCTACGGTCCAGGGATGCTAGTAGGAGTGACTCACATTCTACTTGACATGTTGGCAGTCAACCCAATAATATTTTTCCATGTGTACTTTTCCTTCATTGTTGGCACTTCAAACTAGACCCACTAACTTCTGAGGACACATGTCATTGAGTGACTACCTCACTATACATAAAGAGTGACCATATTGCCATAGCAAGGAAGTGACAACCCTTGATTTAATCTTAATCTAATGGTAGGCATTTTATTGCATTTTTATTACTATAATAGTGAGTCCCTCCAATATTTTCCTTGTTTTCTATGTTGCTACACATAAAAGGTGGGCAAATTTCAATAGCGACAAAGTTATGATCATTGATTCACTTTTGGTTGAGAAGAGGATATTGAATGCATCATGTAATATGAATATGGTGCACCCCCTCTTTATTTTATTTACTCACTATGTCACTATACATAACTCTTGAGAAACTCACCATAGTGAGGTAGCGAATATCATTGATCTCATCTTGATTGAATGATCACAATCTTCACCTAGTTTCTAACATGGAAGTAGGTCCTCATTCTTGATGATGCTAAGCTTTCTTGAGATGTTGGCATATATATACTATTTTAATCCTTATGGTGACATCGTATCTTCTAGATTTTCCTACGTTTCTTATTTTTAGGTGGGTCACTACATCACTACCAATGAAGTGCAAAGCTTTTCTAGTCATGACATACTGACCTTTGACAGATTCATAATTTTTGGCACATAGATTCTTAGTAGGATACCACAGTGTCCTATGAGTACATGACTTATTACTAAAAAAACATTCATTGGGACCACCTTTTGGAACTGTTGCTACATGATGACATTCTAACAAGTTTCTATGTCATTACTGATGAAAGTCATTAGCTTTCTAGTCACATCATAATGACTTTCGATGACCCATCAAAGTTTAGTGCCGAGAAAAATTTAAACATGGTAACCATAATTGATATGACTGTTATATAAATTAAACCATACTTTCTAGAATATCTTTCTTGGGATTTTCATAATCACCACCCCTTTCAAAAGAGTGTCATCCATTGTATTATCTGGCCAGTTACTATGTTGCTACCCGCGAGGCACAATGATTTCCCAGTCATGCCATAGCAACCTCCAGTAACAACTATATTTTGATGATAGAGAAAAGATAACATATCAATTGTAATCACACCAATTAGTACTATTGTCAAAAATAGTGATCATGGACATTCATGATACTACATGGGAATTCCGTAGTCACCATCAATTTTTAAAGGCTACCACTTTCTTCATATTTTGATCAGTCACTACATCGCCACTAGTAGGGCACATAGATTTTCTAGTCGCGACATAGCGAATCGCTGGAAAAATCTGAGTTTTAGTGACACCACTTGTAACTTGCTCCATGTGCATCCTTTCTGACACTGAAAACTCTAGGATGGAAAACATGACCTAAATGTATTCAAATCAATGCATATTTTTAGTGCCAAATTTCACTTTACAATACCACAACTCAATTTATGACGGTCGCTATATCGCTATGGTAAAAGACCCTATATTTGTTATAATGACAATGTTACAATCATGGACCTAGCGAAGATCAAATGGTGAGAAAAGATTTTGAAAAGGGTATCTTAGCATGAAAAAAATTTAGTGGGAAAGTAATATTTGCATTTAAAAATATTTTGCATGAGGATAAATTCAAAACTAAACAAGACTTAAGGTTTGACAAAGTTTTCAAAGTGTAATAAAGCTACAAGGCCCAAAAATTAGAAACCCTAGCCTCTAACAATGGACTCAAATATGATTTTTTATACCTAGAATGGGAAAATTTATCATGCAAAAAATTAGAGCAATACAGTAATGACTTAGTACTTGTGGTGGTTGATAGGCTCTCCAAGATGGTGCATTTCATTCCATACCACAAGACTCATGATGCAATCATATTGCAGATTTGATTTTTAGAGAGGTGGTGAGGCTACATAGTCTACCAAAAAGTATTGTTTCTGACAAAGATACTAAATTTGTTGTATATTTGTAGAGGAATTTTTGGAAGTTAAAGAAAAAAATTAAGTTCAATTCTACACATCATCTGCAAACTGATGGACAAACATAAGTGATGAATAGAAGTTTGGGCAATTTTCTAAAGTGTACAGTAGGAGATAAGCCTAAGGGATGGGATTTGATTCTCCCACAAGAAAAATTTTCTTACAATAATTCTATGAATATAATTACTGGTAAATCACCATTCCAAATTTTGTATGTGAGTAGTCCAAGGACTGCACTACAGTTGAGGAAGATGGATCAAGGAGAGAGGACTAGTGTTGAGGCAAAGGACTTTTTTGAACATTTAAAGAACCTACATGAGGTATGTGTACATATTAGCAAGATGAATCTATAGTATAAGGCTAGAGAAGATCAAAAGAGGAGGCATAAGGAGTTCCTTATTGGGGATCTGGTTATGGTGTACATTAGGAAGGAACAATTCTTAGTAGGCACGTACAACAAGATGAAGATGAAAAAGTTTTGTCCCTACAATATTTTGAAGAAACATGATCCTTGAAATGCATATGAAGTGGATTTACTAGATGGGATCCATATTTCCCTTATTTTCAATATTGTAGACTTAACAAAATATGATGAAGATGGTGCAGAGGAGGAGATGGTCCTAGAGCCATGTCTCATTCCTACTTTTGAGGAGGATATTGAAGAAATTATGGATAGTCATGTAGGTCAAAGCACTAGAAACATGTAGTATGAGGAGTACCTAGTGAAGTGGAAGGGATGACCATTGGAAGAATCAACTTGATTATCCAAGATCGATGATTTCCATTTGGGTTTTCCTCTACCATCTATAAAGTGATAGGGTCACTTTTCAATTTATCCTAGGTGTTTGATGCAGGAGCATCTAGTGGTGTAAGGGAAATCCACTATCACCCAAAAATATGGTTAGTGTTAGTTTCTATTTAATGTGTTTCTATTTCTAGATACTCTTTTGGGCAAAATAGAGATACTAACTCTCATAGTTTCACTACTGGTTTTCTAGGTTAGTGCTTTTGAGAACTTTGGGATATCTACCAGTGTAAAAAATAGGTTATTTTGTAATTGAGCCATAAATATGATGATTTAGAGGTTCTAAGTTGGAGGTATTATTGTACTTTTAATTTAAAGTATTCTAGAAAAAGAATCAGGTCAAAAGGCTTACAGTTTTAAAGTTATTATAGTTTTAAGTTTCCTCAAGACCCCCTATGAACACTTCAAACTTATATTTAATGGACTAAAAGGTACCATACTAGCCCAAAAAGTGGGGTACAAGAAAATATTTTTCATAAGGATATAGAGTGCTTGGAGAGCTTTTTGATAATCTAAATAATTTGCCAATTAGAGTCCTAGATCAAAAGTTATGCCTCCCAAATGTTGGACTACCATTTCTAGATTCTTCTAATTTTTCTCTGACCTTATAATGTGTCTTCTATAACCTTCATTTTTTATAGTGGATGTCAAATGAAATATTCTAAAATGTATTCCTAACCCTAAATCTAATTTGTGCTACTTAAGGTTATTTATTGCAATGTAAAGGCAATTTTTTGTGGAGTTTGGGAGAAGGTACTATGAGAAGGGTTTTTCTTTAGAATTTGATAACATTGTAAACACATAAGGCATGCAAGGGTATGTGTAGGATCTTGGTGTGCCAAAAAGTGGCGATCTAAAAAATCTATAACTCTTAAATACCTCAAATCATTCCAAAATCTATTCCAATTTTTTCCCACCCACCCTTATACTAAATGAAAATGATTAATATCTTTATAAGGTGTACTATATTTTTTGATACCAAACCTATATGGTCAACTTTAAAAACATCCTTAAAATGTGTTTTTGGCCCGTTTTGTTGTGATTTTTACTTCAAACATGTAGCTAGTGACTTTTTTTCACCAAAATTTGATGAAATGAAAAGGGTTTCTTAAGAATGTTCTTATCTTTCCATAAATGTAACGTTTGTCAAATTATGAGTTTAGTAAGTAGTTATTACTTATTTTCTAATGGAGTTACATATAAAGTGCTAACATACACACTACTTGAAAAACAACTATAACTTTCAAATGGTACAACATTTTCTAAATCCAAAAGATGCATTACATTCTATGTTTCTTCTACTATAAGGAAAAAAAATAAAAATTTGAGTTTTATAGAGTTTTGAATTAGTTAAGGTGGTTAGACATGAGATTTTTTATTCCAAAAATACCAAAGTCAAAAATTAATTAATTATTATTTATTTAGAATAAAAATACCCAAAAATATGTGTCACATCCAGGCATGAGTATACTACTTATACTTACAATATTATTAAAAAATATTATCATTTGATTTTGATTAAGGTGATCAGACATACATCTACTTATTTTTGTTCAAAAATATTTGTAATATTGCATTAAAATTCAAAATTTTGACCAATCAATTTTATTTTATTTTGAGATAAGTCCTAGTAGTTTAGAAATTGGATTCAATTTTCTAGAGATTCTTTTCTCTCAAATTTTTGATGTAAATCTAATAACAAGTAGAAAGTTGCATGTCAAGTTGACGTAACCCTAATTTTCTAATTTTTTATTGCCACTTAAGGGCATAGTTTGGTTGACCATGTTCCTACACATACCCACAATTGAGTCTATTTGTGATGTACTTAACGCAATAGCATATCAATTTTGACAATAAGATTCTCCTTTTTCCTGTTGTGTTTATTTTGTCTTTGGTTGTTCTCTCATCAAAAAGGAACTAGACAACTCTAAAAACATTATGTATGCCTCTGTAGTAGACAAGTATATCCATCATCCAATAGACTTAGAAATCTTATCATTAGCTGAATACACAACATTATGCTTTGGCCATTTAACATAAACAAAAAAGAGAGAAAATCTACTTATCATACTCTATGTAAGGTACAACTGGCATATTAATTTAAAAAACTATTGTTAGGAAAAGATAATGTTAGATATACATTTTAGAATCAATAAACAAGCACTGTTACTTGGGCATGAAACATGGAGTGTAGCATTCCATGCAAATCAAATGTAGATCACAAATAAATAAATAAAAATTGCAACAAAAGTAAGTAACTAAATGGGTAGACATCAAAAAAGATGCAATACAAACTAATAATCAAAATTGCCCAACAATAGACCTAGGCAATGAGTTCTACAAAAATATCCAAAAATATGCCACATATAGATATGATATCATGGCTGACCTCAAAAATTATAGAACCCAAAAAATAAGCATACAATACTCACAACTCCCAATAGTCAAAAGTTACACACTCGTTCCTTCTTAGTAATCATGAATAATTTAAGTTGCGAAGAAAATTGAATAGACAACAAAAAACCATACTAATAGATCTATTAATGTCAAAGAAATATGCACTTGAGAATCCCCTATACTTAGACTTGATAGATGATGTTTTCATAGGGAAAATCTTCACAACTAAAGTTCTCTTTGAAGCAATAATACATATCTATTATAAGAAATTATACAACAACCTACTCAATGCCAAGGGCATTATTTTAGTCTCTATATGAAAAGCAATATTCAATAAAGATGGCATAACTGCACACTCTATCTTCCACCAACTATGAAATTATGCCAAGATGATGCAGGAAAAGGGTGAATAACTAGGGCCAAAGGCTCACCCAGCTATGCAAACCACCCTGCAAGAGTTAACACAACAAAAGAAAACACAAGGAAAGAAACCAAAGGAGGAAGAAGAGTGAAACACTTTTATTGATTCATCAAAATATCTTCATACATGCCTAGCTGTAAGGCCTTCTAGGTTACAACCAAATACAAATATATTCAAATTCAAAGATCCAACTACAAATTCATAATTTCAGTTCTGCTCCACAATCTACTCTCCCCAAAACTTACCTAACTCTAAGCCTAAACACTCTATATATACTTGCCAAAACAACTTACAGATTATTCTAGAATAGTACATAAGGGGAAGGCTGACCCAACTCATCCCAAGAAAAGATCTTAACATAAATGTTGTGAATGAAATAAATCCTACAAGTTGGCCTACAAAAATCATGTCTAAATGCTGGCACTTGGCATACACTAGCTAACTTGGCACATGAAGGAATGCTACAGTAACTTGGCACATGAAGAGTGCTATAGTAACTCGGCACATGAAGAGTGCTATAGTAACTCGATACATGAAGGAATGCTATAGTAATTCAGCACATGAAAGAATGCTACAGTAACCCGACACATGAAGAGTGCTACAGTAACTTAGCACATGAAGAGTGCTATAGTAACTCAACACATGAAGAGTGCTACAGTAACTCGACACATGAAGAGTGCTATAGTAACTTGGCACATGAAGAGTGCTACAATAACTAAGCACCAACTAAGTGCTATAGTAACTCGACACATGAAGAGTGCTACAGTAACTCGGCACAAACTTGCATAGTGAACACAAATTGAGCAAGATAACAAGGCAACCTAGGATGCTCCTACATTAGATGACCAAGGTTGAAAGAAATGATTCTCTTGAATGATTGAGATGTCCCAACCTAAGCTGAGTCCAACTAAAATTGAGAAATCCATGAAGCATCTTCAATAGATCTGTTCTTCCACTTTACCAAATATTCATAGTAATATTTTCCTCGTGTGCTCTTGCCATCTCTCTGATCCAATATTTGTTCAACTTCTTCAATCTGCTTCTTAGGATAATCATCTAATACAACAACTTCATCCTCTAACTCATGATACTATAGAAGCTCAAAAATGGTTCACATCTACAGTTTCATTACTTCTTCATACTAATTTATCCCATTTTTTCATTCTACTAACTTTGATCTTTTGGCCTAAATTGATCATACTTTGTCATTTGTATCCTTTTTCACATCAATTTTGTATCAACTCAAAACCATTTCATATCAACTCGGAATCACCCCAAATCAACTCAGAATCACCCCAAATCAACTCAAAATCAGTCCTAATCAGCCCAAAACATATCAAACATTCCAAATCAATCATCATTTATTTGATCCTAGCTATTGTTGTGCCTTTCAATGCCTTGCAAACCTATCAACCTATCAATCTTATCAATCTAACCATAGTACTGTCGTTGCTCTTAGTCCTAGGTCAAATTATCATTCATGTCATTTAATCTTTGACATTGTTGAGGCTTTCAATGTCAGATCATGGCATCATAAACCATTTTAATAATATTGACAGTGTCCATCGATGTTATTATGATCAAACCTTATCAATCAATTTCAATCCTATAGCATTTACAATGTTAGTTAAATGTTACATATCAACTAATTCATGTCATGTGTCCTTGGAATGTTATCAATTTTGATCTATCAATCAATTTGACCATGGCTTTGGTCTATCTATCATCATCTTATTCGATCTATATTATCATCACATTTTTATCAAAGGATACAGTCGCATTCATTTAATCAATTTGGCCAATCATCTACTAATTTTCTGTATAGGATTAAATAACCTATAATTTAATCCTATTGTTCTTTCTAATTATTCTTCCTAATTATCATCCTCAATTAATTAATTTTATTAATTAATTGATTGATCATTCACAAACCATGGAAATTCACTATTGCCTAAGTTCCATTTTCTATCATTAATTCCATTTTCTACTAATTCTTATTTTGTGGAATAAAAGGATTTTTTCAAATATTCCATAAAATATTGCATCATAGTGACACTTGGATCTGACACCTCGTGGATTCTCCTTTGACACTTGGATAAGATATGTCATAATCAAATATTCTTATTCTCTTATGCATTTCCCTAGTTGGCTTATTTCTCATAGATTCTTGGCTTTAAGTGGGTTGAGGTGTCTTATGACGCGTCATAGATTCTCTTCCACATTTAGCCAAGTTTGACTTTCATGTGTCATAGAATCTTACAATTGGCATATTTTGTCATATGCATCATGGATTCTCAAAGGAATCTCTTGCCACATTGCATATCTATAGGTGACAAATCCAATGCTCTCACCCTCCATGCCCATTATAAAATGCACACTCTTTCTCTCATTTTCAGTCCTTGGAAGCCTTGGAAGTCTTGGAAGTCCTTGGAGTCATAATTCTTGAGTCTTTGAGTCCTTAGCTTATTTTCATTTTCACACCATTTTCCCTCAAGCTTAAATCACAACTTCAAGTATTCTCATGGCATTATCCATATCATAGGCTTTTCCTTCAATTTTGTGTGCACTATAGGAAACTTTGGAGCTATATCATTTGGAGAAGAAAGAAGGACACAGAAGCTACAAATGAAAGAGGGGGTTTCTATTGCTTTCTTTATTAGTTTGTCTTTCATGGTAGACTGGTGGGTGCTAACATATGTTGATTCAATTTTGTGATTTTCTCATAGTATGTTATGCATTTAACCCATTTTCTAGGTCCTATAGATACTTATACAAATAAGCAATATTGAATATAGGAGATATATCCATGTCATCAAGTAACTCAACTTCATCAGCATTACCACTGTCAAACTTCTTCAAGATCTTACAAGGTCCAAATTTCTTCATCTTCACCTTACTGTATGTTCCAACTAGGAATCTTCTTTTCTTTAGATGAACCATCACTTCATCACCAACTTTAAAATCATTGTGTCTTCTAGACTTATCAGCATTCTCCTTATACTTCTGATTAATTTGTTCCAACCTCAATTTCACTTTCCTATGCAAAGACTCCATAAAATCAGCAAACTCTTCTCCTAAAATGCTTTTCTTTTCTTCACCAACAACATCTCTCAAATTTGATATACCTCTAGGATGCATTCCAGTAACAATCTCAAAAGGTGCCTTCCCTGTACTCTTATTCACAGAATTATTATATGCAAATTTAGCTTGTGCCAATACCATCTTCCAATTACTTGGCTTATTCCCAACCAAACATCTTAGCAAATTTTCTAAGCTTCTATTCACCACCTCTATCTATCCATCTATCTGAGGATGGAATGTAGAACTAAACTTCAATTTAGTGCCCATCTTCTTCCACAAAGTCTTCCAAAAGTATCCAACAAACTTATTGTCTCTGTAAAAATTAATACTTCTTGGTAATCCATGCAATCTTACAATCTCTTTAAAGAAAAGTTCAGCAACATGCTCAGCATTTGATGTCTTCTTACATGGTAAGAATTGAGCCATCTTAGAAAATCTGTCCACTACAACAAATATGGAATCATACCCTTTCACTATCTTAGGCAATCCAAGAACAAAATCCATACTAATGTTGTATCATGCACAACATGTTTGCAATTCTTGGATATTTGAACAACCGATAATAAACAATCAAAATCTACCATATATATTTTGGCCTAGCAATATGTTCAACTTTGAACAAACCACTGTCATTAGGTAAATAGATTAGAAATTAATCTCCATAATAGGAAATGTTAGAACTTTTTAAAAAAAGACCAAGACATCTCCTACATGAATAGAACATGTCACAAGATCCCTCCAAAAGATCCAAGATTTCCTTTTTTTTTCAATGAAAATTAGCTTTCGATGAAAATAGTAAGAGCATGCTAGACTATTATCCCACTGAGCTCTACATAATTGAAGAAATTGATAGAAAATACAAGAAAATTGATCCTAACCATTTCCAAATTGAGATAGCATCACTACCTATAATAATATATGTCAAGCCAAGAATTCTGATTGAACTAATAGAAAGAAACTTAGATGTGCATGATGGACAAGTCAATGGAGTTGATGACATCTTCCAATTGCACGTGCCTAAGAACCAAAATATTGTATGGATACAATTCAATGACCTAACCATTAGAAAATTACAAATCTAGAAATGGAAATGCCTATACAAAAATTCCATTTCACTGTCTTGGACACCAATATAAAAAATAGCTAAATAATTTAGGACAACTACAATAATTGTTACATGAATACAACTCCCTTTCTAGTTGGCATGTGCTCAAACTATCCACAGAGAATAGGGACTAAAAATGTATTATCTTGCATTTAATCCATATAAAGTCTTCTAGCATAGCCTTGCCTACACTGATTTATGTTTTGTCCAAAATATTGACTCAATTTAACTTATGCATGAGCTAGAATACAAAAACATTAAAATATATCCAAAAGTAGACAAAGAAATGAACCATCTCTAGACCTCAACCAAATGGACCCCTCAATACAACCTTTCCTTTGTACTACTACACCATTTCGTTAAATGTTCTTGAATACTTGAAGCTTCACACTTAATAGTAAAGAAATAGCCCATGACCATGATCCGATGAATGCAACTTTACTTTTTCTTCAACAAACACAACTTACAACAAATGATCATATCAACCTTCTCAGCATAGATTTTAACTTCTATTTAGTAATTTCCATTCATAGGCTATTGGCATATTATACAAAAACAATTAGATCACTAAAAGAACCAAAGTTCACAACAAAACATCTGGAGTGAATAACCACTGATCTCTTGCACCTCGATAATCCACTACAAATCAAAAACCTCTACATAATACCAATTGAACCTATTGAAGATATATTTAACCTAATAGAAAATGACATTTCCACATAATGCATAAGTCATTTTCACTAGAGACTTCAACACTGACATGTTAACATCCAACAAACCAAAAATAGCACTGCTAGAGTTCATGCATCCCCATAGATTCTATCTGACCATTGACAATTCAACAATACATCCTAGAAATTTGTTAGATATTATGTTTGGATTTTCAATATTGACATTTCTCATGCCAGATTCACTATACTAGATGCATATCGGGTTGACCATAATACAATATCCTTACAATTTGACCTACAACCCACATGAAAAAAAAACTATAGAAGAATGATCAAATTTACAAATCAATAATGATATGAATTAGTAAAATATATATAACACAACAAATTCCTTGTTTCATAAATGTTTGATCAACATTTTATCTGCTGCCAACTTATGCATATGCATGTAACCAAACAATAGTTAAAGAAGACAGATATTAGTGAAGATAGACAAAATGACTATAGACTGCAACATGACTTGTAACAACAAAGAATGCAAATAAGTATACCACATAATAGAAATGTATAATGTAAGGGATTTACAATTTTTCCATGTTGACAATAGTTTGTGTTACACTGAGAACTATAAGTGACTAGCAATAGTAAAGAATGGGATAAGTTTCTTTTTGGGTTTGAGTAGGCTAAGTATTTAGTCATAAGGAACCTGCATAAATGCTCAACATATTTTTTATGATTAAAACTTAGACACAAATAACAATTACATACAAATATAACCAATACCAAAAAATAGTAGATTGCATAAAAGAGAACACAAGACACCAAGATTGAACGTGGTTCACCCAATCCCTTGGCTATGTCCACCAACAAGTCCAATATTATTATTATCCAGTGATTACAATTTGAAATCCCTTACAGCTCAATATCGCCACAAGAAGCTACAATATCATCATTACATTATGAAATCCCTAACCCTAAGCACTTTTATACAATCTTTTTTCAGTTAAAAAATTAGAGCTAGAATAAGCCATCCAATAAGAAAAATAGTAGCTGATGCCTTTTACAAAATAAGGTCAATTTTGGCTTCGGGGACTCTACCCCCAAAAACCCCTATAGGGGTGTTGCCCCTTGACCCCACCCTATACTATGATAGAGATTGTACCAAGGGCACTACCCCAAGACCTCGTAGGGGTGCTCCCAGTTGACCCTATCTTTGGGGCATTGTCCCCAAACCCACATAGAAATAATATGGGGAGAAAACCACACTGAATAAACCTCTAAGTTTGATTAGGGTCCACATCACAACAATCTCCCAGTTGGAGACTGATCAAACTCCACAATAGTAACAATATTGATATGTTTGATTAGAGAATCAAAAATATGATGTAGCACAATGATTCTTGAGTAGGTAATGACCCCATCCTTAGACAAGGTAATGCAAATTATGAAGAAATCAATATAACTTATACATAATGCTAAAAATAAATAACAAATCTACTTATTAGCCATGTCATCTTTCTGCATTTATTATTACTTTCCTTCAATAGAGGAAACATCATGCCTTATATTTTATAGGCTAGAAGATGCAAGTACTATCATGCTTCAATCTAAATTCTAGGAGACAAAAGACCTAAAACATAGCTTCTATACCTCATGATATAATCTTACAAACTATTATTTTACCCATGCAAAAATTTTGATCTTGTTATCCTATCAGAAGATTAAGATTTCAACCAAAACAAATATCTAGTGTGCTAGACATTCACACACCCCAAACTAGAAATTCCTTCAAAAGAAATATAATAGTTACATATAGCCCTACATTTGCTAAGAACCAAACGAGTTCAATGCTATAATAAAAAATAGCACACATAGACATAATTGGCAGTAAAGGTTAGATGATGATTATTGTAAACATTACAAACAACTTAATCAAGACAATCATACCTAAGCTAAAATTAGGCACAAGTGTACACTTAAAAAATTTCTCCATAAAGAAAAGGTCCTAGTTTGAAATAAGAGATGCTACATACTATCTTGACCTTCATTTAAAAACAACTTATTGACACTATTTAGAGGTTTTGTAAGCAAGAAAAACTCATTATTAGCACAAAAAATAGAAACACTACCGAAATCACAAATCAACTACTTGATTGTAACATTAGATTTCATTATAATGCGATATAGTCATTCAGTAAATGAGTAGTACCTGGTTGGTTGAGATGGAGAGAAAGTTTTAGATAAAGAAACTATATGCTAACTCCATCCCATATTATTATAACTCACATTCATACAACATCATACTCTTGGAATTACACAATGACTAAAATATGGCTTTTCTTTCTAGCTCTATGCCTTAGATTTCCATAAAGAGGCATATGCCACACTTCCACAACTCCTTCCCAAAACAAGAACACCGTTACTATTGTGTCTCTTCCATTTGACTTTTGTAAGTCATCCTGATGGAGGCACCCTTGTTTATCTTTTGTTATGTTGGATTGTGACTAGGGCCATGAGTGGTCTATGCCCTTGTGGTGATTGGAGTTATGTTACTATATCAATTGCTTTGACTATGCTTATGGATGATTAACAAGATTATGATGTGTTAGATGGAAAACTGAGGATCATGTCAGTGGTTACCAAGATCAATGTGGTATCATGATATTGGTCTATGATTACCTAGAGATGTGTGCAGAGATTGCACTATGTACTATTACCATGCTACATTAGACTAGGTTCCTATAGCAGTGGTTAGTCATGTTAATGACTATGTTCACTTATGTGTTTTAAGTGCCTTTTTAATCTTGTGTAAACAACCATTATTAAATTCTTAAGTAATTAGAAATGGATTGTCCATGTTGGATTCTTTGATTTTGTGTTGAGAATATTTACCTTGCTATATTTTGATCCAAGAGATATTTGTTACTCATGTTATGTTTTCCATTTGAGATGACCTAAGGGTCAAATGTTATACTTTGATTTAAGTATCATAGATGTTATATTACTATTTTTTTTAGTTGATCATATTGCATGATGATGCCATTTTATGATAACAAACTATTTTATGATGATATCAAGTTATCAAGTATTTGGACATATCCATGATTATGTCATGTGATGGATTTAATGCTATGGTTATTTGATTAATTCTTTCTTCATTATGCTATATATGAACATGAGTGATGTAAATGGACTATTTTAGTATAATTGAATAAATGGATAAATTTGTCATTTAATACATTTATTGCTTTGGCTATATTATTATATACAATTACACTTGATCATGTTGTTTAGTGTACACGATTTATATCCCTAGTAGTGGCACATGGAGTTAGTGATTTAGTCATTCATATTTTACCAATGTCATCCCTGTATGGTTGATGTATCCTTATTCTAATTTTTTAATTAATACTTTTAGTGATTATTAAATATGAACTCATTTGCATTATTTGATTAGACCAGTGAGTGTGTCTTTGCATTTAGAGTTTTTCATTATTGTGAAAGTTCTTAAGAAAATTTATGTGATTTTAGGTTTTTGGGCTTTTAATGTTATTGAATTTAATTTTTGGTAGCTTTTCCATTGATGAATTCCTATTACTAGGAATAGCCTATTTTTCTTTAGGCCAATTTGGGGTTTAACTAGGTTGGCTAGTTATTGTCCCTCATCGATTATTCACTCAAAAAGTGAACAAGTATCTGAAAAGGAATTTAATTCCCCACTTCTCACTTTAGAAATAGAAATTTTGAGAGTAAAACCCAAAATCCTCTTGATGAGGATTGACTTTTTTTTTGTGTGGGAGCTATAGGTGTGGGATCATCACGAGATCAGTCTCATTGGATCTAGCTCGAGGAGACCTTGGATTGCCACAATTTTCAGTTGCTTCTATGGGATTTTTATTTTATGTTTCAAATTCCCATTTTGCCCTTTTGGATTTGAGGTAGGGCTCTCTTTTTTCATTGTTTCTACTCTATTTCAACTTCTATTTTTGGTATCCATTTGTTAGGGGGCTGAGAACTAGTGTTCCTCTCCATTTCTATATGCTAGCTTTACCTAGTTGGGTAGGCATGAGCATTTGCCTAATTTTCAGTTTAAGGGTTTGGGATTTTGCACTATTATGATGGTCATTTTTTCATACAGAATCCAAACCAAGATTTTATTTGATATTTGTAGCTTTTGTGCCCTAAGACCAAATGGGTTTTAATTTTCAAGTTTTTTAGTTTTTAGGTTTTTGCCTCAGTTTGTGTGCCACCTAGTTTTCTCTGGTTTTCTTGGCATGATGTTGATCGTGGACTTGGATTATCCGAAGGATGTTAGTTAGATAATTGTTTCACCTTTATGTTTACATTGGGATGCATGTCACATCCATATTTTTGATGTCACATTTGGTTGAGTGATTTTATACCTATTGTTATGGTTTCTTTTGGACCTTTCTTCTTGTTTCATGGACACTAGGATTTGCATAGAATCCATACTCTCAAATTCAAGCTAGTTGAGTGAGTTCATGATGTTTGGTCTTGTTGCATCATTGGGATTCATGTCGAATCCATACTCTCAAATTGAGGCCAGTTGTGATTTCATGATGTATGGTTTTACTTCCTTTGGGATTCATGTAGAATCCATCCTCTCGAGTTTGTTTTTAGTTGAGTGATATTTTGCTTATGTTCTCATCGTATAATTCTATTATGATCTTCATGATGGTGGTGTGCCACACATCATTACATGTACGTACATTTTTTGGGTGACTTGTAAAGCTCAATATTTCATGGTACTTCTGGAAGTTATGATCATTAGGGTTGGGTTGGGAATATACATGCCTATGAGTACTCATCATTGGATGAGCATGGGTAAGGTAGGGTAGCATATGGAGGGGGCTTCTATCTTATAGCCCAGTGACCTTGTCCCATAGAGTTGGCAAAGGAAGTTTTTAATAAGTGATAACTAAATAAAATTTGTGAGTGGTAATAAAACTTCAGATAATGAAAAAAAATTGACCATTGGCCTTCAAGGGAATACCTTGAGTGAGTGTCGATATTTGTGTGATGGCTCCAAGGGAGTACCTTGTGAGTATTTCCACATGTGATCCAAGCTTGGGATTGTCAATGCAAAGCAACTCTTGATGATATCAACCCCTACGTAGTAGCCAGTTGAGTGTTTGATTAGTTCTGTAGTTTATGCATTGTCTACATTCTTGGTTTCAATCATCATATTGTCTGACATGAGTGTTAGCTGCCATGGATATTGTGCTCTATGTGTCTTTTTGGTTGGATCATTATCTCCATCAACACAATGGGAGTGGACCTACGAGTTCCACAAGGTTGGGAGGAATAGCTACCCATACCACTATTAGGGACTAATGTGTAGAGATGGTCTTTTGTCCTAGTGCAACCTTTCCTAGATGTTTTCACTTGATACTTTGAGTTCTAGAGTATGCTTTCTTGTGATTTTTGCTTTCATTGGAATGCTTATATATCATGTTTAGATGATGTTAGTTTATTTGATGAATTCCTATATTATGATGTTTAGCATATGATTAGAAGATGTGAATTGCTTCATTGGTGTATCTATTCCTTATTAGTTTAACATGTTAGATTTCCTATTCATATGATGTTAAGCATTTGATAGATGATGCTAGATTTCCTTATTCTTATGTTGTAGCACATTGTAGTAGTGACATCCTTATAAGATAACACTAATGATTTGGTCAATAGTTTGGGATGTTATGCACAAGGGATGGCTAGGATCCACAATGGTCTTATGATGCTATTAACAATTGGAAGGAAGCTTGTACTTAGTTTGGTTGTTCAATTATTGTGATATTATTTCTGCATACTTTGATGTTGCTTATAGTATACTCTTTTACTGCTATTGCTTAGATGGATAGATGTTCCTCTTTCTTCTTTCACCGCATCTTATTTTTTATTCACTCAAGTGTTCATTCCTCAATATATGTGGATCTAGTACTCCTTGGTGTGGAGGAAATTTATTCCTATCATTTTACATTTATATTTTTTGGACTGATTTGTATCCTCACATGAAATTGTACTTTCACACATGAGAATGCAATTGTTCACATGGTGTGGTGGGTTTCCTCGTACAACTTGGTGAATCCTCATGTGAAGCTCCATTCTAGTGTAGTGCTTTTGACTGCTGATCCTAGCATGTCCTCATGTGAGATGGTGTTTCCTCACATGGCTCAGTGCACTTTCTCACATGAAGAGGTGCTTCCTCATGCAAGACTATCAATTGTTATTCTCTAACCCAAAAAATAGGGGGCCTCTTTGCTATTCTTTAGGGAACGGAACTTGGACTTTTGAGTACCCTGTTAGGATTTCTCATGGTTCCATGTTTTGATAGATTAGAGATTTTGTGTTCTGATGTCGTCTTTGGTTTTCATTCTTGACTTTGTGTGTGTCAATTCAGTAGTGGTATTCAGAGATTTGTTGGTTTTTGGGATTGTGGTTAAGTCTTTTGTTGCAATCCTTGTGATCCCTATATGATGTTGACATGTGCATTCATACTTGTAGAAAAAGAAAAAAATCTTGGCTAGAAATGAATCCTTGTTCCAAGAACTTTGGGTTGGGCATTACATCTGGTATTAGAGCCCATGTTCAAACATTGACATCTTTGTGTATATGTTGCCTATATGGTTATTGTTGCATTGTGTGAGAACAAGTGTCTTGGTGAGACCTTGTGATCTTAGTTTCTTTGGTATCTACTTGGGATGGAATTTCTTGTCTAGTAGATATGACTAGAGCACTGTGAGGAGAAGGAAATGAGTGTTTCCTTGTTTTGTAGATAGAATTGGTGTGCCTTGCTTGGTTGGTTTCTTTTATAACCCTTTTGGATAGAACCATTGAATGGTACATTGTCTCACTATTTTCTACTATTTTTATTTGTGATTCTATATTCTATCATTATAGTAATGAAATGGTTCCCTTCATTGAGAAATGAGTGTTTATTGTGAATCATTGAAAATAAGTAGATTTTGCATTAGATCTTTTGGGTTAATGACTTAACTACCTAATCTAATTGCTTCATAAGCTTATGTATATTGTATTGGAATGATGGATATCTAAATGTTGTATTGCATGGAAAATAAGTTTTCAAAAAAATTGTTGTTGTTTGAATATGCATGAGGTTATTAGTGGTATACTGCTTGATGTGTATGAGTGTGTTCTCTAACATTGTTGGTATGACGTATTCCTTAGCATTGTGTGGTGATTTACCCATCTTGTGTGGCTATTCCTAGTTATCACATGTAATGTGACTTGATTAATTCCTTATTTTATTTGGCTAGAGGTACTTTCCTCATGCTATTGGGCTGGCATTGGTTTTTACTATTTTCCTTTCTTGGACTGGTCAACAAATTTTATCTATCACTCTCTTTGTGGCTATTGTCACACTTGAATTATTGTTAAAATGAGATATTTTGTGATTTACTATTGAAGATGAAAATTCCCCCATTTGGGTCTTTTGGTGTTGTTTCATGGTGACTATTCTACATGTTTTAGCTGCTTCCCAATTGTGTGTTGTGACTCTATCATGTTAATCTCAAACCACTGGTAGTACATACAAGGGATAATATCATAGAGAAAATGCTTGTGTTCTTGTAATAAATATAAATTTTTTAATGTAATTGGATGGTTTAAATGGTGATTAAACCTAATTTTCTTCTGGAAGGAAAATTGAAAAGATAGGTATTTGTTTTATGGTAAGTGACTCTTGGACCCTTGCTTTGAAAACCTTTTAGTTTCATTTTGCATTAGTGCTTATGTTATGTTTAACTAATGAAATTATGAAAGAGAAGTCATTATTTTTTCAATATCTTAATTAACTTTCTTTTATTTCGTATGTCATTTTAGTCTTGTGTGCTCTTTGGTTGTTTTGGACATTTTGTATGTTGCTTGTCTTGGTAACCAAGATGATCTAAGTTGCCTATGATGTTTTATATTTAGTGGTGATTAAAAATCTTAGGTTTTAGGACTCTCTAAGCTTCATCATGTCATAGGGCATGTTGATATCTTTATGACACTTTTTCAACAGAGTCAATTTGAGTCCGGACATGAAAGTTATTACCTCCAAAGTGAAGGCAATTTTTGTGTTGATTTGGAATTTCACATAAGAATCAAGTGGTCATGCACTTTCTTGCCTAGTTCATTGCATTTTCTTGCCTGGTTTTTAGAAAATTCATGTGAGATTGTGCTAATGCAAAAATTTTCCTTGAGAACAACAAGAATCTCCTTCACACTTTTGAAGGTGTAGATCAATATACTGAGTACCCTTTATCAAGTAGAGTCCAATTCAATCATGACATATCACATTTATGGCCATTGGAGAAGTTTAACCCTTCGTGTTATTCTTAGGTAGGAGTTAACAAGCCTTCATAATCTACTAGGTACTTGTTGGGATTCATGCTTGGGGTTGTGTGTTTCCTATAGCACAATCCCACTGTTCTGAGAAGAAGTGTATATTGTGAGCATTCCTTGCTTGTGGTGGCTATTGCCTTGTCGTTTGAGAGTGACTTAGTCTTTTGATGAGTCTAAGATCTACTTTTTTTGATGTTGAATTTGGAAAATCTTTGTATCATTTTCTCTCTTCAAAAAGTAGGCTAGCATGGTTATGTCACTAGCTTAGTTAGTGTTGGATGAGTATTTTGATGGTTGGTGGAATTGTGAGATTCCCTAATACATCGTGGGCTGATTTAGTGAAAAGGTTGAGAGTGACTCCCCCTTAGCCCTAATGCTCTATAGTTTTGACCTCTCTAACCTTGTATCTTCTAGAGGAATCTCTTAGTCAAGTTTCTCTTTGATAGTTGGCTTGAGGCAAGAGATTGGGTTTAGCAGTAGGATGCATGTAGTATTCGCAACATGATGTTGTAGAGATATGGTATCATTGGACACATGTTACTATCTTATGAGTTGGTATGAAGATTTTACATGATTTTTTCCATTGATGAAAGTATTTGCAACCTTGTGGAAAGGTCATATCTTGTCTAGTTGGGTTATGTAACCCAAGTTCCTAGTGTTAGTTGAGCTTTCTATACTAGAGAGACTAAGTGCTCCTATGCATGGTGGTGAGTATGCTTTTGGAGTGCATAATTTTCTCAATAAACCCTCATGCTCTTTGTGCTCATGGTTATGCCACTAGCTCAACCAGTGTTGGATGAGTATTTTGATGGTTGGTTGAATTGTGAGATTCCCTTATATGCCTTGGGCTGATTTAGTGTAGAGGTTGAGAGTGACTCCCCCTCATCCCTAATGCTCTATAGTTTCAGCCTCTTTAACCTTGTATCTTCTAGAGGAGTGTCTCAATCAAGTTTCTCTTTGATAGTTGGCTTGAGGCTAGAGATTGGGTTTAGTGATAGGATGGGTGCAGTATTCCTAGCATGCTACTCCAAAGACATGGTATTGTTGGACACATGTTACCATCTTATGAGTTGGTATGAAGATTTTACATGATTGTGTCCATTGAAGAAAGCCTTTACAACCTTGTTGAAAGGTATTATCTTGTCTGGTTGGGTTATGTAACCCAAGTTCCCAATGTTAGTTGAGCTTTTTGTACTAGAGAGACTAAGTGCTCCTATGCTTTGTGGTGAGTATGCTTTTGGAGTGCGTAATTATCATAGTAAACCCTCATCCTCTTTGTTCAAAGGGTGAATTTTCATGGATTCAAGGATGATCATGTGTGACATGTTAGTATTCTTGGGAATTTTGGGATGGTTATTTCGCATGATTCCAACTCTAGTTGCAAGTGCATAGTGTTTTGACCCAGTTTTCCAATTACATGGTAGGTGCATGTTGTAGTTGGAAACTTGTTGATGAGGTAGAGTGGATTTTTCCTTACCTTGTATTATTGACTTTATGGATAGATGGGTTTTTCTTAGCACATAGGAAGTTCCTTGTTGGAGGACCTTGTGTCAGTGTGATACCTTTTCTCTTATAGTTAACCTATGTGGGGGTTGGTGATATGGTTTGAGAATGTTGGAGTGATTTGGATGGACTTGTGAAGAAGTTAGTGAGTCATCCCTATTGCATAGTTTTGATTTTTCTCTTAGCGTGATTCCTTTCTATTCATGGATTATAGGCTTCTAGTAGTAAGCCTAGTCTGTGGGGGGGGGGGGGGGGGGGGTTTGGGGGAATGATGTAGTGCCTCTTCCATTTGACTTTTTTAAGTCATCCTAATGGATGAAACCTTGTTGATCTTTCATTATGTTAGATCATGGTTGGGACCATGAGTGGGCTACACCCTTGTGGTGATTGGAGTTATGTTACTATATCAGTTTCTTTAATTACTCTAACGGCTGATTTATGAGATTATGATGTGTTAGATGGTTCATTGAGGTTTGTGCTAGTGTTTACCAGGATCAATGTGGTATCATGATGTTGTTTTGTGATTACCCAAAGATGTGTGCAAAGATTGCACTATGTACTATTACCATGCTACACTGTACTAGGCTCATGTAGTAGTGGTTAGTCATGTTTATGACTGTGTTTTCTTATGTATTTTATGATCCTTTTTAATGTTGTATAAACTACCATTATTAAACTCTTAAGTAATTATAAATGGATTGTCTATGTTGGATTCTTTGGTTTTGTGTTGTGAATATTTAACTTGTTATATTCTGATCCACGAGATATTTGTTCCACATGTTATGTTTTACATTTGAGATGACCTAAGGGACATATGTTATACTTTGATTTCAATATCATAGATGTTAGATTACTATGTTGTTCAGTTGATCATATTTTATGATGATGCCATTTTGAGATGACAGTGTGTTTTATGATGAGATCTGATTATCCAGTATTTGGACATATCCATGATTATGTTATGTGATGGATTTAATGTTATGGTTATTTACTTCATTCTTGCTTCATTATGGTATATTCAAATATGAGTGATGTAAAAGGATTATTTTGGTATAATTGAATAAATGGTTAAATTAGTCATTTAATTCATTAATGGCTTTGGCAATGTTATTATATATAATTGCAACTTGATCATGCTGTTTAGTGTGTTGGATTTATATCCCTAGTAGTGGCACATGGAGTTATTGATTAAGCCATTCATATTTTACCACTGTCATCCTTGCATGGTCAGTGTATCCTTATTTTAATTATTTAATTTATCCTTTCAGTGATTATTAAATACAAATTCATTTTCATTATGTGATTAGACTAGAGAGAGTGTCTACACATTTAGAATTTTGCATTGTTGCAAAAGTTGTTAAGGAAATTTCTACGATTTTTGGGTTTTCGAGATTTTTTATTTTATTTTATTTTATTTTTGGCAGCTTTGACATAGATGAATTCCTATTACTTGGAATAGCTTGTTTTTGTTTTGCTCGATTTGGGGTTTAACTAAGTTGGCTGGTTATTTTCCCTAATTGATTATTCACTCTAATTGCTCACTTCAAACTTTTGAATTAGAAATTTTGAGAGTAAAACCCAAAATCCACTTGATGAGGATTGATTGTTTTTCTTGTTGTGGGAGCTATGAGCATGAGATCAATGTGAGATCAGGCTCATTGCATCTAGATTGTGGAGATCTTGCATTGCTGCAATTTTCAACTACTTCTACAAGATTTTTATTTTATGGTTTAGCTTCTTGTTGTGCCCTTTTGGCTATGAGGAAGGGCTCTCTAGTTTTATTTTTTCTACTCCATGTCAATTTATATTATTGGTAGCCATTTTTTAGGAGGCTAAGAACTAGTGTTCCCCTCTATTTCTTTATTCTAGCTCTACCCAGTTGCGTGGGTATGAGCATTTCCCAATTTTTCAGGTTGAGGATTTGGGGTTTTGCACTGTTATGTTGGTTATTTTTACATACAAACTTTAAACCTAGATTTTATTTGATATTTTTTTCTTTTGTGCCCTAAGAACAAATGGGTTTTAATTTCAAAGTTTTTAAGCTTTGAGGTTTTTCACCTTGGTTTGCGTATCACCTAGTTTTCTCAAGTTTTCTTAGCATGATGTTGGTTGTGGACTTGGATTATCTGTAGGATGTTAGTTAGACCATTGTTTCACTTTCATGTTTGCATTGGGATGTGGGTCACATCCATATTTTTGATGTCATGTTTAATTGAGTGGTTTAATACATGTTGTTATGGTTTCTTTCCTTTCTTCTTATTTTGTGGACACTAGGATTCGCGTAGAATTCATACTCTCAGATTGAGGTTGGTTGAGTGAGTTCATGATGGTTTGTCTTGTTGTATCATTGGGATTCATGTAGAATCCATACTCCTAGATTGAGGCCAGCTGAGTGATTTCATGATGTATGGTTTTATTGCCTTTGGGATTCATGCAGAATTTGTCCTCCTAAGTTTGTTTTTAGTCGAGTGATAATTTTCTTGTGTTCTCATCCTATCCTTGTGTTATGATCTTCATGATGGTGGTGCACCACACACGAGTGCATATGCATACATTTTTCAGGTGACCTACAAGGCCTGATATTCCATGGTACTTCTAGAAGTTATGATCATTAGGGTTGGGTTAAGAATATGCATGCCTATGAGTACTCATCGTTGGACGAGCATGGGTAGGGTAGGATAGCATATGGAGTGGAATTATATCTTATAGCCTAGTGACCTTGTCCCATAGGGTTGGTAGAGGATGTTTTAAGTGATAGCTAAATAAAATGTGTCAGTGGTAATAAAACTTAAGATAATGGAAAAAAAATTGTGTGTTGGCCTTCAAGGGAGTACCTTGAGTGAGTGTTTGCATTCATGTGATGCTTCCAAGGGAGTACCTTGTGAGTGTTTCCACACATGATCCAAGCTTGGGCTTGTCAATCCCAAGAGACTCTCCATGATGTTAGCCCCTACATAGTAGCCCATTGAGTGCCTGACTAGGACCTATAGTTTATGCATTGTCTATGTTATTGGTTTCAATCATCATATTTTTTGGTGTGAGTGTTAGCCACGGATGTTGTGCTTTATGTGTATTTTTGGTTGGATCATTATCTCCATCAACATAGTAGGAGTGGACCTATGGGTTCCACGTGGTTGGGAGGTATAGCTACCTATACCACTGCTAGGGACCAATGTGCAAAGGTGGTCTTTTGTCCTAGTGCGACCATTGTTGGATGTTTTCACTTGATACTTTGGGTTTTGGATATGCTTTCTTGTGATTTATGCTTTCATTGGAATGCTTGGATGTCATGATTAGATGATGTTAGTTTATTGGAGGCATTCCTATATTATGATGTATAGCATATGATTATGTGATGTGAATTACTTCATTGGCATATCTATTACTTATTAGTTTAACTTGTTAGACTTCCTATTCATATGATGTTTAGCATATGATAGATGATGTGGTTGATTTATTAAATTATCGATGTGGTTGATTTATTAAATTATCTAATGCTTTACTTTTAGCATGTTATATTTCCTTGCTTTTATGTTGTAGCACATTTTAGCAGTGATGTCCTCATAAGATAACACTGATGATTTGGTCGATAGTTTTAGATGTTACATGCGAGGGATGGCTAGCTAGGATCCACAATGGTCTTATGATGCTATTAATGGTTGAGAGGAACCACATACTTAGTTTGGTTGTTCAGTTATTGTGACCTTATTTCTATACATTATGATGTTATTTCTATACACTATGATGTTGCTTTTAGTATGCTCTTTTACTACTATAGTTTAGATGGATAGATGTTTTTTTTTCTTATTTTATGGCATCTTGTTGTTTATCCACTTGAGTGTTCATTCCTTGATATATGTGGATCTGGTACTCTCTAGAGTGGAGGAGATTTATTTCCTATCTTTTTACCTTTATATTTTCTAGCTTACTAATTTGTATCTTCACATGAAATTGTACATTCTCATGCAAGAATGCAATTGTTCATGTGGTGTGCCAGGTTTCCTTACACAACTTTCTAAATCCTTGCATGAAACCCCCACCACTGTAGTGTTTTTGATAGTTGATCCCAACATGTCCTCGTGTGAGATGGTGTTTCCTCATGTGGTTTAGTGTGCTTTTTTGTGCAAAGAGGTGCTTCCTTTAGTGAGACTATCAATTGTTATTCTCTTGCACAAAAAATAGGGGGCCTCTCTATTGTTCTTGAGGGAATGCAACTTGGGCTTTTGAGTACCCTTTTAGGATTTTTTGTGGTTCCATGTTTCAAAAAAATCAGAGATTTTGTGTTTTGAGGTTGTCTTTGGTTTTCGTTCTTGTGTTTGTGTGTGTTAGTTCAGTAGTGGTGTTTGGAGATTCATTGGTTGTCATGGTTCTAGTTAAGTCTTTCATTGTGATCTTGTTGATCCCTATATGATGTTGACATGTGCATTCATACTTGTATGTATGTATGTATGTATATATATATATATATATATATATATATATATATTTATATATATATATATATATATTTATATATATATATATATGTATATATATATGTATGTATGTATGTATATATATATGTATGTATATATATATGTATATATATATACATATATACATATATATACATACATATATACATATATATATATATATACATACATATATATACATATATATATACATACACATATACATATATATATACATGTTCCAAGGATCTATGGGCGGGGCATTACAATTACTCCTCCTAAGAAATGTAACTATTAGAAATGTCAATGATCCATGTAGTTTTAAATCCACCTCTGCAACCTTGATTAATGAACTAAACAATGAATGTAGCCAAGTTTCTCTCTATGACCTGATTTTTTCCATTTTCAAGGAAAACTGCTTAATAAATATGAACTTCTATTATTTCATATCCTATATGAAAATAATATTTTTAGAGATATGCATGTATTCATATGCTGGTACAATATATCAAATCACTCTTCCACTTGAGTTTTCCAAATACTAATTATCTCAAAATTGTTTTACATTATGGAATTTTTTAGCAGCATTACAGTTAAGATAGGCAATCTAATAATTACTACTCTTAGTAGTGATTCTCTAATAGGTTTCATGTTTATTTCATAGAGCAATACAAGTTAGAACATAGAACCCTATTGAAAATTGAGATATACTTGTTCAACTACATTTCAAATTTGAAAATTTCATTTTCTAATAAAATTTAGAAAAAAAATGAACCACCACTATTCCAATACACCTATTCAACTGGTAAGGTTTTCCCTTGGCTATGGTCAAGTACATGTAAAATCTGATCATTAGAAACTTCTCATAAGGGAACTAGAATTATGAATTGTGAGATTTCAACACTCTTCTTGTTGTTGTCTAGCTACTACATATGAAGCAAAAAGTTTCTTGTGGGTCCATTTACCGTTGCACCAAAAGCCATGACTGTTAGTGAACATGGAACACCACATAATTAACCACCTGTGGGTAGGGGAGCACGTCGCATCACCCAACAATCTCCCCCTCGATGCGCATACCAGGTGCTTATGCGGGTAGGGAAGGCACCGAGGAGATTTGAACCCAAGACCAGGCCAAAACCAGGCTCTGATACCAATTGTGGGTCCATTTACCATTGCACCAAAAGCCATGACTGTTAGTGAACATAGAACACCACATAATTAACCACCTGTGGGCAGGGGAGCACGTCGCATCACCCAAAATTTCCTCCCCACAAGCACTAAGATACATTTTGATGAAATAACAACATATAAAGATAGAAAGGTTATAGTATTAAGGCCATTAAAATGTGTAGGGTTTTAAGGACTTTTCTAGAGCTTAAGCGAACATAGGTCCCTACCATGAATAAAAGATTACAGTTACTCATGATCTCAAAGCATATAATTTTGTGCACCATACCATAGTCTTAATTGCCAAGTGTTTAAGTAGTTACTTCTATTTATAGATTTTCTTATTCATTGTATTTAGATTAATGTTGGGCTAATAGATTAAATATGAATAGAAACTACTAAATTTGAATCTATGTATCCTAACATTGACAAATCCTACTACCTTCTCTTCAATTGTAGGTTTCAGACATACTTAAATCTAGAAATGCTCATCTGCAACCCTACCAACTACCATGCACTATTTTCCACCAATCACCAACAACCTCCCACCTATCTGTTTCTACCTCTTTCCAATGCTTGCAATGTGCATCAATAATAATATTTAGATATGAAAATTTCTTGAACTATGTAATAGATACTATAGACAAAAGTATCAACTATATTATGCATGGAAAGCTACTACAAGAACATATTCCTAAATTAGAAAAGATACCGTTTGAGCATTACAAATAAGACATGTCTATCTCATGAGATATTTCAACATACATGGTATATTTTCACTTGCATTGGATGGCAACCTAATTTTAGTTCAAAAGGATCCATAAAGTGTAATCTGCCCAAACCTTTTATAGTCTATACCATAACATCTACAATATATTAGTTTCTAATATACTAATTTGTTTTATATTTTGTCCACAATTGTAAAGAATATGAAAAGAGGAACCAACTAGAGGAGACTTGCAACTGATTACAAAATATCAACAAAGAAGGATAAAATTAAAATCTACAGATAGAATCTACTTCAAAAGGACTTTGTTTTTGACTTATGTATCCCAACTTAAATATGAGTGCATTGTTTGGGTATATAGTATATAAATGAACTTTGATCTAAGTTTTTCCATGGTTACAATGATTATCTTTTAATCAAATAATTGCGTACAACCACACTCTATTTCATGACCCAAGTAATATGTAAATATAGTCTATTTGAAAATATCTATCTTCCCATGAATTCCAAATATATGTAAAATTATGGAATATTTCTCAAATTTTGAAACCACCACCATTAAACACTATGTTTTCTTTCATTTTCAAATGCTAATTGCTCTCTTTATAATTCATTGTTTTGATCAAGTAGTTTCAATATGCTCATCATTTGATTGTAGACTTACAATGTTTTTCTTTAATTAGAGAAGAAGAATGTTATTCATATAAGACCTACTACATAGATGTAATTGCAATACTATATATACATGGTTGGTTTCTATAGTTTTTTGGGAATTATTCCCATTTGTATTATGCATCCTATTAATACTTTTGTATCTAGGAAAGATTAAGTATAATATAGAGTGTTTCATTTGAAGAAAAAATTGATGTTTACAATTCAATACTTTTTTTTATCTAGGAATGATCTACAAAATATTTTCATAATAGAGGGAAAATAGAGAAAAACATGTAAACTATAGGCATAAAAGATTATCTATTACTCTATCCAATGAATTCACTTACATAATACATCTAAAGGATCCAAAATAAAGTATTAAAAGAGTGTCATTATTTGAAACTCAAATATGGGTAGGAATGTAAAATGTTCACCTAACTCATTAAATACAAAAGATAACTATCAAAAAATTTAAATGCACTCAGTTAATACTACTTGAATTGTTAGGTTTAATCATAGGAGAAATACCAAAAAATATAGAGTAAACAATTAAATTTGACACACCTCCTTAATTTTGACTCTATCTACATTACAAAATGTTGAATACTAAAAATTCCTAATTTCTACTTTTAAAATTCGAAACTTTCTTTGACTAACATCTTTGTGAATATTTTTTCCAATTGATCCTTTGATTAACAATGTTGTAGGTTGATTTCTCCATTGCTGACCAGCTCTTTGATGAAATTATATTGAGTGTCAATGTGCTTTCTATTCTAATAAAAGACTAGACTTTTGGAAAGTGCAATTGCTGAGTGGTTGTGACAAAAAAATGTGATTGGTTCCTTTGTTGATGTTGGTTCACAATCACTTTTCAATCTCTTCATCTATACTACTTGGCAAGTTGTTGATGTGGTTGCTACATACTTTGCCTCAGCTAATCAAAGAGTGATAATTAACTACTTCTTGGATGCCCATGAAACTATACCTATACCCAAACAAAATGCATAACCCCAATGTGCTCCTTTTGTCATCTACTCTTCTAGCAAATTCACTATATGTGAATCCAATTAGATTGTTGTCTTTATTACCTACATACAAAATACCATGTTGAATTATTCCTACAATATACCTTAGTAATCTTTTGCATACCTTCCAATGTGCGTCTTTGGTGATTCCATGAACCAAGAGAGAAGGCTAACTAAAAACATAATGTTTGGCCTTGTTGATATCAAGTACATTAGGTTGCCTACTTATTTCTTATATAAACTAGTGGAACTCACTACTACACCTTCATTATTTTTGTTTAATTTTGTACCTGGAACAATAGGCATGCTGATTAGCTTGTATTTATTCATTCTAAATTTTGCTAGCACATCTGGTGCATATTTCTTTTGACTGATGAAAATGCCCTATTTCTATTGTTCAATTTCTAAACCAAGTAACTATTTCATGTCATGAAGATTGGTCATGTCAAATTCTCTTTCCATGTCAGGCTTGAATTCTTCAAGATGCAAATTACCAATATATCTAGTAAATCATCCACATAGATACATATAATCAAGACTTCACCTTGTAGGTTTGATTTGGTGTAAAATGTTACTTCATCGGTGCTACACATGTACTATTTGTTGAGTATACAAGAATCTATTCTGATGTACCAAGTTGTTGGTGCTTGTTTCAATCTATATAAAGCCTCTTTTAGCTTATAAACCCTATATTTTCATCCTTTAATCTCAAACCAGGTCACTGATCAACATATGCTCCAAATTTAGAATTCCATTTAAAAATATTGATTTCACATCTAACTGATACACTAACCAATGGTTTTTTGCTACTAGTAGTAATATAGTTCTAATTGTGTCTAATCTTGCCACTAATGCAAATATTTCTTCATAGTCTATATTGGGTTGTTGTATATAACCTTTGGCTACTAACCTTGTCTTGAGCTTCTCAATTTGGCCTTTCTCATTAAGATTTGTCTTATAAACCCATTTAATTCCTATTCTTTTTTTATCTTGTGGCAAGTCTACTAACTGTAATGCATCATTTTTCTCTATGGATGCAAATTTCATTTTCCATTGCCTCTACTAACTCTTTCTTCTCAATTTCTTCTCAAAGCATGCATACTAACTAGAAATCAAAGAAAATAATACTTGTTCATTGTTTTCCTATTTTTCATATATTTTTCTAATTGTTCTAGTCTTTTCATTCCTTAATTGTGCTAGTGTAGGATCTAAATCACTACTAGAAGAAGGACTATGCACTCATTGTCCTTGATTTTCTCCTCTTTCTATTGGAACATCTAATCTAGGAATCCTTTCTCTTGGATGATCAACATCCTTTGGTTGAAAAATATGTGGAAGTGATTGACTATGAGTTTTTCCATTATCTTATTGATCCCATGACTTATCTTCAAGGTATTTGACATCTCTAGACACTATTTTCTTCTTAGTATTTTGATTATACAATTTTTAGGATTTTGATCTATCACTATAACCTACAAATATACATCTCTCACTTCTATCATGAATATTTTTCCTTAGCTTTCATTAGGTACATGTGTATAAGCTACACTTCCAAAAAATCTCAAATTTGCTACATCTAGTTTTACTGCAATTCATGCTTCTAGAGGTGTCTTATTCTTTACACATGTTTTAGGTGATCTATTCAAGATGTATATTTAACATGAAATTACCTCATCCCAATATTCATTTCATAAATTTTTAGCTTTCATCATGCTTCTTTCCATGTTCATAATTTTTTAGTTTTTCTATCTCCTACTCCATTTTGATGCAGAGTATATTGGGCAATAAATTATTTATGAATTCCCTATTCTCTACAATATGCAACAAAGCCTTTAGAATCATATTCACCACCTCCATCAAGCCTTAAGAGTTTAATGTGCTCACCTCTCTAATTTTATACTGTTGCTTTAAATTGTTTGAATCTCTCAAATGTGTCTGATTTGTTATTGATAAAACATGCCCATGTCATTGTTGGGAATTAACAAGTGGGAAATATAGTTTTGAGAGAGGGGAAATGAATAAAAAGTACTAAAATTTAACCAATAAAACTTTTATCTTTAAAACATTGCATGCACAAACATATGAAAATAATATGTAAAGTAAATGCATCCACATAAACACTTGACACCAGATATGATTACTCAAAAACCCTCCAATGAGAAGGTAAAATGGGGGTGGGGATGACACCCACAACCATTGATTACTATAGAAATAAAGTTAACCTATTAAGGTTATATATTTTTGAACATTCTCATGATCTGCCCTGTGAAAGGTCTAAACTATTAAAAGCTTACAAGGATTGTTAGATCCTACCCTATCAAAGGATTTTAACACTCTATCAGAAGTGTACCTAGCTAAAGAATTTACAAACATTCACTTGGAATGTCACCCTGTGAAAGGCTTTATACAATGGTTGTTAAATCAACATATCTCCATAAGATTTCATTCTGCTAATACAATTGTTATAAAGTATAGTAGAATGTTTGACCTAATTACTTGCAATCTACTATTGCTAATTTTAGATCCTTTTTCTATCGAGTTTGATCATCACTAATTTAGTATGAAGCTATTTGCAGTACTGATACTCTATTCTTCTAACTGATCTACATTATGTCCTTCTTCTAAGTCACCTTTAATTTGATCAATTCACCCCTTTCACTTCCTTCAAACTTTTCTAGCATTATCTCCTTGCATGCATTTTCTTTTCACACATTCTATCTCTCTCTCAATTATGGGGCTTCAACCTCCTTTAAAGGATTTCATGAGTTAGGTTTAGGTATGAATCTACGATTGAGATTCATCCATCTTCCTACTCAAATCTTTCCATTTTTCTAATTGGTTGCATGTTGATTACATGGGGAATCCAAATAGATTCGTTCTTATCTTTTATTCTTTTAAGATTTATCCATATGTTGGCTCAAAATGTTTTACATCTTTGTTTTTGAAGGCACAAAATATTATGTTGATTCTGTGTTACTCGCGACTTACTAATTATTGGTGCTTGTCACATACTAAATTTAGTCTTGCTCAACACTTGAACTTTTCTTGACATCTATTAGTCACTCGACATCTAAAACTTGCCCGGTAGTGTCTATTTTCTCAACATCTAAATGACTCAAAACTTGTTGAATTTCTAGCTTGGCACATGTTGTAACTCAGCATCTATATTATACTCGGCATCAACTTAGAAAATTTATTAAGTGTGTTGACAATCAATTGTCAAAACTAATCTAAGATCAACAATCTCCCCCTTTGACATGAGTGTAAAAAACACTTAACTATACATGATGAAACTAATTTCTTCATCTATAACATACATTTTGTTTGGCATATATACAAAACTTCAAAGTTGCTCAAAATTTTGTGGACTATATACCTCAAAATTTTGTATCTCCCACTAAGTTGATGTTCCATATCCTTGTAACAAAAACATCTATAAATAGATTGATGTGCCTTAGCTTATACTCCTTGTCTTTGAGTTCAGCTGATACTCCTTGTCTTCATGTTTGATACTCTTTATCTAATGTGCTCTATTATGCCCTATTTTGTTGTGTTTTTTTTTCTCTATTTATTACTCCCCCTTTCATGTGAGCTCCCCCTTTCACATGTTTCCCATAGTAGTTTAAGTGTCCTTCTAGCTTTACAATTTCTCCCCTTTTGTCTTTTAATTTCTCCCCCTTTTTGACACTTATGTCAAAGGGTCTTAGACACTAACTAAATATTTAGCTAAGAAGTTCTTGTTTACTTCCATTAAAATTCACAGAGCAATATCCTAGTTTTGTGTTTTAACTTCTAGGGATTTATTTTGAATGGTTGTCTCTGCTGCAAGGTGAACTAAGCCATCTAATGTTGAAAAATTGGGATCTTTCTTTATTAAATTCTTTTTATAGGCTAGTTCCTTTTGAAAAATTTCCATGTGAGGGGTTAGGGAGGCTTGTATTTGCACCAACTTAGCTTGTGAAGCATTGAATTAAAGTGCTTCTCACTTTGATTTGGATCTTTAAGTTCCTCTCCAAGCTCATAATTCTCTAGCTAGTTCCCTATGTGAAGATAGAAGGATCACACAATTTTGAGTACAATTAGAAGATATTTTCAAGTACTGTCTTGACCTTTTTAATTTTCTTGGCCAGTTCTACTTGTGATAGTGCTATCTCACTAGATATTCTTTCATTTACCTTTGTTTGAAACTTTCTTTCTAAACATTCCATCAGTTTTGCATTAGTATCATGGTCTTCACTTTGCACCTGGTCTATTATGTTTGAAAGTTGCTTCATAATGGGCTTTGTTTCATCAAGTACTTGCAAGCTAAATGCATCTAGAAAGATGTCCTTTATTTCAATTAATGCTTGCCTCTGTTTATACTCATTTATGAGTATATCCTTCTTTTTCTTCCTCTCTAGTGCCTCTTGCACTTCATTTATCTTATCAATTTTCATGGTTTCATAGTCATACTTAGGAATGACTATTTCTTCATCTAATGCAGGGTCTCCATAGTGAAGTACTCTTGCAACCTTTGTAGAGCTCAATCTTGGCACTGAAATTTGAAGTGGTATTGCTTTAGTGCTTGAATTTTGTGACATTCTTGTTGGAGTCCTAGAGGTTGGCAAATTAACCAAAGTTTGAATTATTTCTTGATCCTTTTCATTTGGGGTCTCCTCCTCCTCCGATCTTCCTTGATTAATGACTATTATCTGAGGTGGTGCACCTTGTACTTGTGTTATAGGAATAGAAGTTTCCATTTGTCCTATTTGGTCCTTTGTTGGGTCCTCAATAGTTGTAGTGACTTTAACTATGGAGTCAATCTTAGCTAATGTATCTTATGCATCTTTCTCTTTAGGTTGTCCTCTTGTAGTTGTAGGGATGACAGAAGATATTTCTTGTGTTGCCATTTCATCCCTAGTCAAGTTAGCTACTACTTTTTTTCAACTCATCTACAATGACCAACACTGGATTAACTTATAATTGGGCTTGTAGAGTTATTTTGTCAACGATCTTCTTGAGATCCTCTGCAGTCAATGGGTTTATGTTCTGACTATAATTTTTAGGAACATCCTTTACTTTTATTGTTTCTATAGGTGTAGAAGTGTCATGTGGAGGACTTGGAGGTGGTAATTGTGTGTCTTGCACACTCTATTCTATTTGCTACTCTTCAGTAGTTTCCATATCATCCATTTTTGTTTCCTTCTCCATTGTATCATCTGCCTTTTCTTTTTCTCCTTTACCTTCCTTTTCATTTTCATCCTCTTCTCCATTATTTCTCCCTTCAAAGGGATCTTCCTCTCCTTCTTTTATAGTTGTGAGGCCATAAATTAATTTCCACATTTGAGTGGACTTTTTCACAACATCCTCAATATTATTCTAGAGAATACTAAATGCTCCATATTTGAGTGCAAATTTTCTCCCATGCTTCTTATTTGCCTTGGTTATTTACCCTTTTGTGAGTTCAGGCATTACTTGAGCCAATGTTGACTCTCTTATTTCTTTTTCCATATTAAGGCAATAATACCATTTATTTTCAACAATAGTATACAACTCTTTGGGCATAGAATTTTCAAGTTTAAGTGGTGTGTTCTTGAAATTTTCCATCATAGTGTAGACTAATTCTTCAACTATGTTCTGTTCATCTCTACTCAATTTATTAAAATCAATATTTTTCAAGCCAAATAATTCAGCATTATCTCTAATATTATCACATATATTTTCTAAATTAGACTTGGTGGTGTGACTTACCACTCTAAATTTTCTAGTGTCTTCAAATTTAGTCCTTTCCTCATCTGATTCAGGAGGTGCAACATATTTTCTTCTCATCTTCTTCTTTGCTAGACTTTCCTACTCAATAGCCTTCTTCTTCTCTTGCTCATTAGCCTCCTTTATTGTAGCTCTTGTACTTGGCATTGTAGTAGGCTTAGTTGGACTTGTCTTGGCTATCTTTTTGCCTTTGGGCTGAACTATAGGCTATTTTTGAAATTTTCTTTTCTTTGGCTCTAGCTTGGTAGGTGCTTGTTCGGCTTGCTCTTCCTCGATACCTTCTTCCTCTTCAACATCTTCACCCATGCCTTGTGTCAAGGCAAGTGGCCCTTGGCCCTGTTCTTCTTCTTCTTCTTCTCCTTCTTCATCTTCTTCATCTTCTTCTTCAACTTATTTTGTCCCTTCACCAAAGCCTTTAGCTTTTTGACCAATTTATCCTTCTTCTTTAGGGTTGAAGCAGTCTTCAACTCCATCTCTATCTTGAATTTCACAACATCAAAAGTGCCAAGGGTTTTGCACTTTTGTCAATGTCTTCTACAAGCAATTTTGTGATTGTTTTTTATGCCTCGTCAATGTTAATTTCATATCCAAGTGGCCTCATCCATCTCACCCTTGGTACTGCTGCTTGGATATATGTATAATCAATGTCAACTAAGAAAAAAATTTCATTGATGTGTTGATCCACTAGAGAAATGGGAATTTTGAGCCTTTGCTTCATAGACTTTTTAAAGTCCTCAAAATAGCTTGTCACTAATCTTTCAAAATTGGCTCCCATCTATTTTATATACTCATTCACCTCTACTGCTATAGACCTATTTGTCTTCTAACTAATTTTACCAAAAGAGGGCTATTCATTCTGAACATAGAAAAATATGCATATCAAGATTTAGCCAAACTTACATTGAGAACTCTTGGATCTCCTTATTGCTCGCAAATTCGCCATAGTTTGTTGTAGTTGCAATTTTGCTAGATCATATGTATGATCCTTCTTGACAAGTTTGTATCCTACATCAACTACAATGCATGGTACACTATTTAGTTAGCTTGACTAGTAGAATTTATGGGATATAACCCTACTAGAAAATTTTACAACTGAATCTCTAATTGTATCAATTGTCATATGGTCATTTTGTTCCACTTAGCCCTAGTGTACTTCTCTATGGCTTCTTTTGAATCACTCCTCAGGGTCTTTGGTCATTCCAAGGTTGGGTACCCTATTACCCTATGTATGATTCTCTTTGACAATTTAATATGTATCCCTCATGAATTCTACTCAACACTATTCTTATCCATTTAGTTTTTAAAACTATAGAGAAATCTAGGGCATGGGTAAAGCCCTTCCTTTCAACAATCTAGAATTCCTCCTTCTGATGCAGGAGCATCCAGAGGTATAAGGGCAATCCTATGCCATCCAAAAAAATGTACTTAGACCTAGTTTCTATTTCATGTGTTTTCATTTCTGGATACCAATTTGGGTCAAATAAAGGTTCCAACTCTCATAGTTCCACTATTAGTGTTTTGGGTTAGAGTTTTTAATCACCTTGGGATACTTGTAAGTGCCAAAAAAATAGGAGTATGTAATTGAACCATCATTTTGGTCAACTATAATGTGTAAATTGGTTGGATGAATGTAATTGTAATTTAGAGCATTCTAGAAAAAGAATCAGGTCAAAAGGACCCACGATTTGAAAGTTATCACAATTTTTTGATTTCTAGAGACATCCTAAGAATGCTTCAAAGTTAGGTTAGGGGCATTAAATGACCTCAAACAAGGCCAAAAAATGGGGGAAAAGAAAATCTCCTATATAGGGCTATAGAGCACTTTGGGAGCTTTTCAAAAATGTAAACAGTTCGTCAATTGGAGCTACGGTTCAAAAGTTATGCCTCCCAAAAGTTCGGTTACTATTTCTGGATTCTTCTAATTTTGTGTTGACTTCTAATGTGACTTCTAGAGCCTTCTATTTGGTTGGTGGATATCTACTAGCACTTTCTAGAATGTATTCCTAATCCTTAACCCTTTGGGGTCTATTTAAGAACATTTTTGGCATTGTAAAAGGCAGTTCAGAGTGGAGTTTGAGAGGAGGTACTGAAAGGAGAAATTATCTCTAGATTTATGCTATTGTAAGCCCATAGGGCATGTTTTGAAGTCTATTTTCTCTATACTGAATGTATTAGCTTATTTAAAAAGTTAATAAAATTTCCCTTTCCTGTTGTATCCATTCTATGCTTGGGTTGTGTCCCCATCAAGTGGTATCAGAGCTAGTTTTTCTGAGTGTGTAGACAGAGCACTGACTGTGAGGTAGTTTGCACCAGACTGTGTAGTTGTGGGTTTGAATTAAGAAGATGCCTCCATGAAGAGAGCATGGTGGAAGGTCCAAAGCTATTAATCCTAAGGAGGTTAGATCCCTCCAAAGGCAAGTACAAGTGTTACAGGAGGAGCTCCATAAAGGAACAAATGTTACTGCAGGTGATGAAAGTGAGGATGACAATGAAGAAGAAATTGGACTAGAAGGGGAATTTGATGGGGAAGTTCTAAATCAGGCAGAGGAAAAGCTTTTTAAGGCTATTACTAAGTTTGGGAAATGACCTACAATTGATGTGGGTATATTTTCAGGAAATTTGAAACCACATGAGGTGATCGATTGGATCAATGAACTGGAAGAGTACTTTGAGTATGAGGATATCAGGGACCCAGATAGGGTTAAGTCTACAAATGCCATGCCAAAATTTGGTAGAAAGAGGTTCAATTGGAATGAAATAGAAGAGGAAAGGATAAGATCACAAGGTGGGATCATATGGTGGACAAATTGAAGCAGTTCATTCCTGTTGATTATGAGCTTGATTTGTTCAAGAAGATGCATGGGTTAAAGCAAGCAGGAAAATCAGTCTAGAAATATACAGAGGAGTTTTATCGACTTTTGATTAGAGCGGGGTATGCAAAAGAAAATAAGGAGAAGGTTGCTCATTACATTAGTGGGTTGCAACCTAGCATCTAGGAGGAATTAAGTTTGGTAAGAATGACCAGTGTTGAAGAGGCATACCAGTTTTCCCTATGAGTTGAAGAGAAGATGAATAAGAGATTTGAAGGGAGACAAAGAGGGCATAGTCAACAAGGAAGGGGTAGTGGTAGGTCATCTGGAGGCCAAAATGAAACCCAAAAAAAAATGAAGATGTGGGTACTAGCAAGAACCAAAGGAATGAGCATTTCAACTGCTCCCATGATCAAGATTTTGGAAATTAGAGAGGAAGAGGTAGAGGATGTGGACAAAGAAGAGGAGGCTTCCATGGTACCTATTTCCATTGCAATGAAGAAGGTCATCGTGCCTTTGAGTGCCCTCAATGACAAGGAAGGATAGATAGGAGAGCTGAGGGTCAAGTTAGGGTTGCTCATGTGGATGAGGATGCAGAAAGATGAGAGACTTTAGTAAATGAAAGGGTCCTACTAAATGGTGAGATTGAACTAGGACAAAGGAGGAGTTTATTCTATACCAGATGCAAGTGTGGGGATAAATGTTGTGATGTGATCATTGATGGTGGTAGCACTGATAACTTGGTATCAGAGGAGATGGTCTCTATGTTGAAGTTCAAGAGGGAGAAACACCCCCAGCCCTATTAGATTGCTTGGGTGAAGGATGATCATAAGGTCCTGTTAAGTGAACAATGTTTAGTGAAGTTCAAAATTGGGAATTACCATGATGAAGTTCTCTATGATATTATTCCAATGGATGTTTTCCATCTATTGTTGGGAAGACCATGGCATTTTGATAGGCATGCAATACATGATGGTCATGCAAACACATACTCTTTAACAAAGGATGAAGTTCACCACAAATTGAAGCCCATGAAAAAGGAAGGTGAAATTTTATGTAGCAGTGCTAGGATTTTTCTTGTTGATGGAAGGAAGTTTTTAAATGACATGAAACATCAACGTATGTGTTATGCTTTGATTCCTAGGAAAGATAAAGAAGGTAGTAGTGAAATACCACTTGAAGTTTCATATTTACTAGGTGAGTTTGGAGATATCATCTTTGATAATGTTCCAGAAGGATTGCCACTAGTAAGGAAAATTAGTCATCAGATAGATTTAATCCTAGGAGCTAATTTTCCTAACAAGGCTTCTCACAGGATGACTCCTACTTAAACTGAGGAGCTAAATAGACAAGTGCAGGAGCTATTGAGGAAGGGCTTGATTCGGGAGAGCCTAAGTCCATGTGTAGTACCTGCAATACTAGCACCAAAGAAGGATGGAGAGTGGAGGATGTGTATGGACTCTCAAGCTATAAATAGGGTAACCATCAAGTATCAGTTTCCTTTGCCAAGGATGGATGATCTGATGGAATGCTTGAGTGGAGCTCAGTACTTCACAAAAATGGATCTCAAGAGTGGCTATCATCAGATATGGATACGAGAAGGAGATGAGTGGAAAATAGCCTTCAAGACCAAGGAGGGTCTTTATGAGTGGTTAGTCATGCCCTTTGGATTGACAAATGCCCCAAGCACCTTCATGCGGCTCATGAATGAGGTACTTAAGAAGTTCTTGGGAAAATTTGTTATTATTTATTTGGATGATATTTTAATTTTCAGCAAGACTTTGGAAGAACATTTATTGCATATTCATAGTGTCCTTGAAAGATTAAGGGAAGAGAAACTATTAATTAATATGAAGAAGTGTATCTTTGCAAAAAAGGAGTTAGTCTACTTGGGGTTTGTTATATCACCTAAAGGTCTCAAAATGGATCCAAAAAAAGTAAAAGCCATCTTGGAATGGCCTACTCCGAGGTCTGCTACTAAGGTAAGATCATTTCATGGTCTAGTTAGTTTTTATAGGAAGTTCATTAAGAATTTCAGTGGCATATGTGCACCCCTGACTGACACAATAAGAGGGGATAGAAAAGAGTTCAAATGGACTGTGGCAGCTACGAGAAGTTTTGAATTGCTGAAGAAGAAGGTGACAAAACAACCTATGTTGGTACTTCCAAATTTTAGAAAGGTGTTCAAGGTGGATTGTGATGCTAGTGGCAATGCTATTAGAGCTATATTAAGCCAAGAAGGTAAGCCTATTGCATATTTTATTGAAAAATTGAATGATGCAAAAATGAAGTATTTTGTTTATTACCTAAATAGCCAAGGTAAATTGAATCAGAAGCATATGAAGTGGGTAGAGTTCTTACAGAGCTATACATTTGAATTGAAGCATAGAAGTGGAAAATCTAACAGGGTTGCAGATGCACTAAGTAGGAGACAATTTTGCTTACAGTAATGTAGGTTGAAGTAGTTGGGTTTGATGAACTCAAGAATCTATACCCTAAGGATCCTGATTTTGTTGAAGTATGGAAAGCTTGTAAAGAGCCCGTTGTTGTAGACAGAACTAAGTGGTTAGACTATCTGATTCAGGATGGAATGTTATTCAAGGGCAGTCAATTATGCATTCCAAGGAGTTTCATCAGGGAAAATCTAATTAAGGAGAAACATAGTGGAGGGATGGTAGGAAATTTTGGTCGAGATAAGACCATTACCATTCTTAGAGAACATTATTTTTGGCCTCAAATTTCACAAGATGTGATGAAGTTTGTATAGAGTTGTCTGATTTGTCAAGTTGCCAAGGGATTTAGTCATAATACTAGACTATATCAACCATTGCCTGTTCCATCAAAGCCATGGGAGGAAATAAGTATGGATTTTGTTCTTGGATTGTTGAGGACACAAAGGGGTAATGACTCAATATTTGTGGTGGTTGATAGGTTCTCCAAAATGGCACATTTCATTCCATGCCACAAAACTCATGATGATGTCCATATTGCAGACTTGTTTTTCAGAAAGGTGGTAAGACTACATGGCCTCCCAAGGTCTATAGTTTCTGACAAGGATACTAAATTTGTGGGGCATTTATGGAGGACATTGTGGAAGATGTTGAGAATAGACTTGAAATTCAGTTCCACACATCACCCATAGACTGATGGCCAAACATAAGTGGTAAACAAAAGTCTTGGCAATTTGATGAGATGTTTAGTTGGGGATAAGCCTAAGGGGTGGGATTTGATTCTACCACAAGAAAAATTTTCTTAAAATAACTCTATAAATAGGAGTATAGGTAAATAACCATTCCAAATTGTATATGGAAGTAGCCCAAGGATTGCACCAGAATTGAGGAGGATAGAGCAAGGGGAGAGGACAAGTGCTGAAGCTAAAGACTTTGTTGAACATATCAAGTGTCTACATGAGGAGGTTCAAGCACACATTACCAAGATGAATCAAGAGTATAAAGCTAGGGCTTTTCAAAAGAGAAGACATAAGGAATTCCAAGTAGGGGATCTAGTCATGGTACACTTACAAAAAGAAAGATTTCTAACCGGTACTTACAAGCAGCTGAAAATGAATATATTTGGCCCCTACAAAATTTTCAAGAAACATGACTCAAGAAATGCATATGAGGTGGAGTTGCCAGATGGTATTCACATTTCTCCTATTTTTCAACATTGCAAACTTAACAGAGTATCATGATGATGGTGCAGATGATGAGACGATGTTAGAGCCATGTACAATTCCTAGTTCTAAGAAGGAGGAGATAGAAGAAATTCTAGATCATCATGGCTAGGAGTACTAGACATAGGTAGTATGAAGAGTATTTGGTCAAGTGGAAAGGATGGCCAGTCGAGGACTCAACTTGGATATTTGCAGCTGAGGTTTCCCATTTGGGATTTCCTCTACCATTCATAAAGTGACAAGGTCACTTTTCAATCTACCCTAGGTGTCTGATGCAGGAGCATCCAGAAGTATAAGGGAAATCATGTGTCATCCAAAAAAAATGTACTTAGACTTAGTTTTTGTTTCATTTGTTTTCATTTCTAGATACCCATTTTGGTCAAATAAAGGTTCCAACTCTCAGAGTTCCACAATTAGTGTTCTGGGTTAGAGTTTTGAATCATCTTGGGATATGTGTAAACATCAAAAAAATAGGAGTATGTAATTGAGCCATCATTTTGGTGAAAAAGAAGGCGTAAATTTATTGGATGAATGCAATTGTAATTTAGAGCATTCCAAAAAAAGAATCAGGTCAAAAGGCCCCACGGTTTCTAAGTTATCGCAGTTTTTTAATTTCTGGAGATATCCTAAGAATGCTTCAAAGTTAGGTTAAAGGTAGGGCCAAAAAATGGGGGATGAGAAAAGCTCATCCATAAGGCTATAGACCACTTCAAGAGCTTTCCAAAAATGTAAACAGTTTGTCAATCGGAGCTATGGTTCAAAAGTTATGCCTCCCAAAAGTTCAGTTACTATTTCTAGATTCTTCTAATTTTTTGCCAACTTCTAATGCAACTTCTAGAGCCTTCTATTTGGTCAGTGGATACCTACTAGCACTTTCTAGAATGTATTCCTAATCCTTAACCCTCTGGGGTCTATTTAAGAACATTTATGGCATTGTAAAAGGTAGTTCAAAGTGGAGTTTGAGAGGAGGTATTGAAAAGAGAAATTATCTCTAGATTTATGCTATTGTAAGCCCATAGGGCATGTTTTGAAGTCAATTTTCTCTGTACTAAATGTATTAGCTTATTTACAAAGTTAATAAAATTCCCCTTTCCTGTTGTGTGCATTTTGTGCTTGTGTTGTGTCTCCATCACCTTCAATACCCCATTTTCACAAAGTTTATCATAAGCTTGCCAAATCTCCATGTTAGCTATTGCTCTAACTCTACAATTATAACATTTTTTGACATCTTGCACCATAACCACCTTAGGTGGAATAATAGACAAAGTTCCAATAGGGTCATTTTTGTAAGCCACTTTAGGAATTGGCCCTAAATCTAGTTGTTTTACTTCATTTTTAACCAACTGAAACTCAAATGGTTCCTTATCCTTTGGATTCCTAGAGCTAGATGCCATTTCTAAAAACTAGGGTTTCAAGATATAAAAATTATGTAACTCCATAGCTTGACACTTGAGTAAATACCTTAGATCAATGAAACAATGTTGAATCTTAGCTAGAATCTTTGCAAAAGTGTTAATCTCTACTTGGAAATCATTTATGCTCTTCTCACTTTCACTTTGTGTTTTCAATCATAAGAAATGATTAAAAAATTGACCTTATACCCTTTGTTACATAGCATTTAACACTTAATGCATATAAAGTTGTCCACTTAGCTCCTTATGTAATTCTATTTCATTTGGCTTCTATTGATTTTCCAACACTCGACATCCACTAGAGTTTCCCTTACTTAGCTTTAATAAGAATTTCCTTTTACTTGGAAACACTACACAATCATCTTCTAATGACTTTGGTAGAAAACTTGACATATACTAGGATTTCACTCAGCTTTTGAAGGCAACTTTCCTTACTCAGCAATAGTGTGAAAACTTTAAAGACTTAACCTTGCATCTTTATTCACAATGATCTATCCTAGTGCTGACTCATTCTAGGAACTGATGTATGATAAAGCATTTAAATATCAGTCCCACATACCTTCTTTCTCAATTTGATGAAGTATGACCACTTGACCCTTTAGGTTAAGTGATCCCTTCATTTGATTTGTTGCTTCCATTTTTCTTCTTCTATGTCTTATTCATCTCTCCTCTAATATGCTCAACATCTACCTTGCCTTTTCCTTTGTTTGAGTTTGAGTTACGTACATTTGATCTTGTTGGATAGTACTTGTTGATATGACCAGTCTTCAAACAACTAAAGCATTTAGTTTAGCTCAATCATCTATTGTAGATTCCATTGAAATGTGTTCTTATGCAATTATCAGGGATGTGTCGATACTCTTGACAATAGTGATAGCTATGTCTTGTGTTGTAATCCCAATTATACAAATTTTCATGGCTTCTTCTCTTATTTGATGATCATGTGGACTTGGATCTACATTCAAAGGCTTTATGTCCAAACTTCTCACAATTGTAATAGAGTCCTTCAAATCTTGGTGCATGCATGGTCCTAGTTCTATATTCATGTGCTTGATGACCTTGTTTGTTGCACTTGTAACAATATGTCATTTTCTCTGGCTTAGCACTCTAACTAGAATTCTTATTCTTACAAACATTAGTTTTATATCCTTTCTTCCCACAATGATGAAAAGTGGGTTTGGAGTTCTTACCTTTGTCATTCCTTTGTTCAACAGTCTTGGATGACTCTCCTTCTTTAGCATTTGTGTAGCCCAAGTCTTATGTGTCTTTACTGGATCTAGGGGATTTTACTATTTTCTCAAAGTACTCGATGGCTTCATTTGGCTTGTTGAAGCTTTCAGAAAAATCCTCTCTTTTTAAGTCATTCTGCAATTGCTCATTTTGTATTTCAATGTAGTTATTTCAATGTCCTTGACATTCAAGTCATGATGGGTATTCATCATTTCGCTCAAAGTATCCAACTACATGTTTGAGATCCTAGACAAATTTGTTGATTTGTCTTCCAATCTATTTGACAAAATTCTTTTATCTTCTTCAATCATGACCTTATCCTCAATGGATTTCTTCTTTTATTTAGTTACTTCACATAGTAGTATTGCTTGTGATTCTTGCTCCAACTTGAGATTTCTAATCTCTTTAGCCTATGCTCTATTCTTGTCCATGAGATCTACAATTGGTGCATCAAACTCATGTGAGTTACCATCTATAAATAACTTTGTGGTGTCAATATCCTTGGATTGAGTGGCATTCTCATCTATGGAAATCACTTTCCTTCTCTTTAGCAAACTCCTCAAGGCATTTTTGGCTTCATCCAATTGTTTTAGTAAGAGGTGTATCTCAATCTCCTAATTCTCAATGGTTTTTCTCAACTTGTAGACTTCCATCTCAAGATCCTTTCTCCAAGATGTAAGGCTTCTCCTGATGAGAACTTAGGTTTGATACTAATTGTTGGGAATTAACAAGTGGGAGATATACTTGTGAGAGGGGGGTGGGGGGGGAGGGTGGCAGGGGTGAATCAAAAGTACTAAACTTTAACCAATAAAACTTTTATCTTTAAAACATTGCATGCATAAACATATAGAAATAACATGTAAAGTAAATGCATCCATAATCACTTGACACTAAATATGATTACTTCGAAACCCTCCAATGAGAAGGTAAAACTAGGGTGGGAATGACACCCACAACTCTTCACTAGTGCAGCAATAAAGTTGACCTATTAAGGTTGCATATTTTTTACCATTCTCATGATTTTCCTTGTGAAAGGCCTACCCTATTAAAAGCTTAAAAGGATTGTTAGATCCTACCCTATCAAAGGATTTTAACACTCTATCAAAAGTGTACCTAGCTAAAGGATTTACAAACATTCAATTGGAATGTCACCCTATTAAAGGCTTTATACAATGGTTGTTAAACCAACCTATCTCCGTAGGATTTCATTATGCTAATATAATTGTTAGAAATTATAGTGGAATGTTTGACCTGATTACTTGCAATTTTCTATTGCTGATTTTAGATCCTTCTTTTGTCTAGTCTAGTCCTCATTGATCTAGTGTGAAGCTATTTGTATTATTGATACTCTTCTCTTCTAATTTATCTATATTTTTTTCCTTCTTCTAAATCACCTTTAACTTGATCAATTCACCCCTTTCACTTCCTTCCAACTTAGCTAGCATTATCTCCTTGCATGCATTCTCTTTTCACACATTTTATCTATCTTTGAATTATGGGGCTTTGACCTCCTTAAAAGGATTTCATGATTTAGGGTTAGGTATGAATCTACGATTGAGATTCATCCATCTTCCCACTCAAATCTTTCCATTTTTTTAAGTGGTTAAATGTTGATTGCATGGGGAATCCAAATAGATTCATTCTTATCTTTTATTCTTTCAAGATTTATCCATATGTTAGCTCAAAAATGGTTTACATCTTAGTTTTTGAAGGCACAAAATATTATATTGATTCTGTGTTACTTGACACTAATTACTTATGCTTAGCACATACTAGATTTTTTCTTGCTCGACAATTGAATTTTTCTTAGCATCTTTTAGTCACTCGGCATTTGAAACTTGCTCGGTATTGTCTATTTTTTCAACATCTAAATGACTCAACACTTATTGAATATTTGGCTTAGCACGTGTTGTAACTCGACATCTATATTACACTCGGCATCAACTTAGAAAATTTCCTAAGTGTGTTGACACTCAATTGTCAAAACCAATCTGAGATCAATAGTCATATGACTAAAATCATTAATAATGGTCAATAAATAATAGCTTCCTCTTATATAATTTGTTTGCATGGGACCAAAAAGGTCTGTATGCACAAACTCTAAAATATCTTTGGTTCTATAGGTTGTAACTTTTGGAAAGGTACTCCTCTTATGCTTGGAAATTATGCATCCCTCACAAGAATTATGCTTAACATCTATTCTTGGTAGACCTACAACCATTGACTTTTTTTGCAACATATTGAGATTGTTAAAAGCCAAATGGCCACATCTAAGATGCCATAACCAAGTTTCATTAGAATTTTTGACATATTGTGCACAACCAATAGGTTGTTTGATACTTCTCTAATTTTGAGGATACAATCTATATCTTCTCACTTGAACTCTAGCCATGACCATTTTATTTGGGGGTTTGTCTAGGATAATGCAAGTGGGTCCTTTGAAACTAACTTCAAACCCATTCTCACTTATTTTGCTTCAAATTTTCAAAATAATAAACATTATGGATATGTTTCTTTTCATTTTTCTTATTTACAACTATGATAGTACTTCTTCCTAGATGATGAACCAAGTGATCATCTCATTACTTTATCTCGGTCTTGACTATTTCATCAAAGCTAGTAAAGGGATTTGCATTACCTATTAGGTTATTACTAGGAGAATTGTCGAACAACCATGTATCTTCTTCGTTATCTTTTATTGCTGAGCATGATAGAAACATTGAACGAGTTTACTCTTCCATGTTGGACACATTACCTCTTCCTCTATTCTAGTCTTCTTATTTCTTCTTGTACTCACTCTCAAAATGTCCATATCTTTTGCATTAATAACATTATATTTTTTATTTATCAAAGTATTTCTTCCTCTCTTGCTTCTTCCTCTTTCTCTTTGATTTTGTGACTACACTAAAGCTTTCTCTACATGATTTTCAATACCATATCTGCTATAAAATTGAAATTAACTTCTTCCTCTACTGATAGTGGCTTGTTCTTGTAGAGAAAAAGATTCATTTCTTTTTTTAATTCTAGACTCATGGTTCAATATTATACTAGTCAACTCTTCAATGGAATATGTAGAAAGATCTTTACATTCTTCAATATTAGTTACCAAAGTGTCATATGGCTATAGAAGACTTCTAAAGATTTTCTCCACAGCTTTTCTATCTATGGCATCCTCACCATAAGCTCTCATTTGATTAAGTACATCCATAAATTGAGACATGAATTGATATACAATCTCAGTATCCTTCACTTTTAGGCTTTTAAATATTTTTCTCAAAATCTGTAGGTTAGCATTCTTCACCTTTTCTACTCCTTAGACATGTTGTTGCAAGTATCTCCCATGCTTGATTTTCTTTAGTTGCTTAAATTTTGGGAAGATGGATACTTCAACTTCGTTAAGTATGTTCCACAAGGATTTTGAAATTTTCATTTTGTTCCTTGTATTAGTATTGTTTTGTGCATTTGTCATTTGAGTTAGTTCTTGTGCATTGATCTTGTCATACTTAGTTTCTACAGCCTCCCAACAATATAAACTCTTCAAATAACTCTTCATTTTAATGGACCATATAAAATATTTTTCATCATTCAATATTGGTCCTTATGTGTTAGGATTACTTGTTGAAGCCATATATACTTTAATCTATTTTCACTTTTTCCTAATCTAAATAACAAGATTTCTTTTCCAACAAATAGTTAGACACTTGATTACCTTGGTCTTATCTTCTTCTAAGAGAGATTGTATACACTTGGATGGTTTTTTTGTAGATGCTTCTATCTCTACAGATTAAACATGACTGGTTTAACTTTTAGTTGTATAGGGTAAGATCATGATTGGTTCACCCAAAACATTTTCAGATTTCAAACTATTGCTGCAAAAGGCACATTTTCTTTGGAAAGATTTTAATCTTCTTCAGCTTCCAACTGTTAGCTCTCAACCATTACCTTTCACCCATTAACTTTCAACCATCAGCTCTAATACCATATCATATATTTTCATAGCACTTTCACCAATTAACTTTCAACCATCAACTCTAATACCATATCATATATTTTCATAATAGATGAAAACCATAGCAAAACATGAAAACTATGGATAGAAAAGATTATCTATTGCTTTCTCATAAATTCACTTACATAATACATAATACTTAGCCAAAATAATCTTGTAGGGATTCATGGCATCCTACTATGACATGTCTCTTGCAGGTTCTTTATCATGGATTCAATCTTCTAATAATGAAATGTATTTTTCTCATAGGTTGTACATCCATCGACATCCAATAGATCCGACCAACCTGCAAAAGAGAAAAAAACTAAACTTTACCTAGTTGCTTTCAACCTTGATCACTTCTTCTCATCAAGCCTGCCAAAAGCAAGGTCTACAATTACTCAAATCACTTGTTTATCTACACATCTTAGTAATTGTAGGTTCCTGATCTCTATATTATATTGATTTTAATTAATCAATGACTGATATAGGATATATGCATAACCATTATCATTAATTGCTTAATGTTTGGCTTTTGATCTTCATCAGAGCTATCGCTTTTGTCATAACCGATTCATTCATTGGTGTGATTGCTATTCAACATGGTTTCCTGATAATTCTATAATGATTCACTATTTGTAGCCAAAAAAATGTTTGAATCATAAATCCCATTACTTCCTTTGTGGTGTTGGAGTCATTTTAGCTCATTATTCTATGTTAATTAATTGTTGGTAATAAAATATATGTCTTGCTTATCCTTTTAATTTTCCTCTTTGTATCTAATGTATCATACTTAGGACTATTGGCATCTACTCCTTTTCCTAAACTATGTATTATTCTCCTCATAATGGGTGATTGTTATTTTTCCTCCTATCTACATGCTCACCGGACTTAAGAGACTTGATGCCAATAATATTAAAATCTCAACCATTGAATATTCATCTTCGTTATATAGTTCCCCCTCACATTACTCTCCCATATTTTCCCTTATATGTCGCTTCTTTACAAAGTCACAACAATTAGTTTAAATATATAATTTATACAATGATTGACTATATTAATATAACTGGTATGGTTTGTAGTTAATTCATACATTTGCATTTTATTAGTTTGCATTGAGTTATAATTCTATTATGCAAATGATATTTATAAGATGTAAAATGATGATAAGAGGTATAAGTTTTATTATATTTATATAATTCTATTATTAATTATTGTTTTCTTCTATTTCTTTATACACAACAGTTTATTCATTGATATATCAATGTCATTAATTATTGATTTATATATTAATTTAATATTATTATTCATTTTTAACAATTTAATATTACTATTATTATTGTTGTTTAATATTTATTTTTTAATTTATTTTTTTTGTAAAATTCTATTTGGAATGGAACATGACATAGCACAACACTCAAGTTAATCAAATTGTAAAATCCATGTGAATATCTTACAAAACTACTGAGCTAAAGACCCCATCCCTAACTAAACAATGATGAAACTGATGATCTTGTCACTAGTTTGTTAGTAGTAGAAAAAATACCTTGTCCTTCAAATCCTAGGTTTTTATGTCATCTCAAGTTGTGTCCTATGACAATACCAAGCATTTTGTTCTTCGCTTACCAAAGGGTTGAAAAAGACCCTACCAATCCAAAACTTAGTGCATTCGATGGGGTCAAACCCCTTTTGGTTTTCAAGCACTAACTAGAAGTCATAACTAATGACTTGGCATAATTGCTACACCATTGTTCAATATTTTTTCTTAATGGATTAATAATAAATGAATTACATAATATTTCAATGTTCTTAGGGATAGTTCTTGAATGAATTTATGAAGTTGTATGTGTTGTAAAGTATATTTCAATATTTCTGTTACAAATTGTTGAGCTGATTTATTTTAATTTCCTAAATATAGTTTCTGAATTGATTTAAGAATTCATTGTTGCATGAATGGTCAATATTTGGATGATGAATTGATTATGGAATAGATTTTTGATTTAGTATACATGATTGACTGAATTTATATTTGATGATGAAAATATCAATGAATAAATCTTTATCAATGATTGTTCTATGGATTTTGAATAAATGCATTCCTTGTTTCCTTTATAAATTGATTATTTATTGGATGATTGTCACAATGAAATGGTTTGGTCCTTCAAATGTATTTCTTGAAGGAGTCATTGTGATTTCCAATGATCTATCACCATCCTTTGTTTTTGCCTTTGAGAATAATATTGTGAGGCCTCACCTGATCTATCATAGTATAGATGACATGTCTGCATTATGATACTTCTAATTTGATGTTTTGATATACTTTCGAGACTATAGGGTTATGTTATTTTAATATTTGCATTTTGATGATCCACACTTATGTCTATACATTAAGACCTAAATGATATAATTAATGATTTCATTCATGTTCTAACCTTGTTCAATTTCTTTGATAGAAGTTGAATTGCATAAATGTTGGTAATGTGAAATTGTAATGTTTAAGTGGGGGTATGTTACATGCATTTTGATATTCAAGATTTGGATATTTTGACATTATTCGAGACTTAGAAGGACAAGGGCTTATTTTATCTATTGATTTGACATTCATAGTAGTGTTTTGCACCTATGATATGTACTAAAAACCTAATATTGTGAATGAAATGATCAAACACATATGGATGCAACTTTATGACATGATAGAATTAGATTATGATATGATGATTACAATGATTTATGATTTAATGTGATATGCAAATAAATATTAATTTGATTATGATGGTTTATGATTTAATGTGATATGCAGATAAATGTTAATTTGATTATGATGGTTTATGATTTAATGTGATATGCAAATAAATGTTAATTTGATAATGATGATTTATGATTTAATGTGATATGTAAATAAATGTTGATTTGATTTATGATGGTTTATGATATGTAGATCTTGATATTTTAACACTTTGAATAATTTATTTGAAATGATTAGGAAAGGAAATTTAATTGAATTATGTTAATAAGATTACATAACATTTGAAATTACATGTATTTATGATATATATTTTATATGACCTCCTTGGACTACTGATGCTCGAGTTGAATGTATAGGAAGTGGAACCATGAAAATTTTGGGGGAAACAAGATGTAAACCTATATGAACACTGTTTAACCAAGGTGAATCTTTGAATATGTTTTGTCGCCTCCTTTTGGTGTTCCCTATACCACTTCTCTAATGCTTCATAGGAGAGTCTTATAAACTGATTTACCCTTGGGAGATGGAAGACCTTTTCAATGTTGTCGGGTCATATGTCCAGTACCACTTCTCCAATTACACTTTTAACCACTCTCTCTTCAAAAACAAAATCTTGCACAAATGTCATGATCAATTCTACTGACTGTACTAATATTGGATGCAAAGCTATGCTCACTAACCTAGATCGAATTAATGAAGATACTAGGGTAGATCTTTCTATGGGTTTGTTGCATATTTTGAGGAATTCTCTCAAATATGTATCTCCCAAATTAGTGTCTTTGATTTCTACATAATTGTCTTGAAACCTCAACTTTAACGGCACACCTTGGAATTTGAGCACAATGGGCTTAGGTGCCATTTAACCTGCATGATACAAGAAAAGGTGTTTATTAGTTGAAAATAATGAAAACCTTAAAAAAATACAAAAAAAAGCATTCAACTACATTTTAATTAATTATTGGTGAAAAACAAAGATGAAAAGAATTGTCTTTTTATTATATTATAAATTTTTTTCAAAATTATATATATATATTAATATTAAATTTTATATTTTTTAGGAATTTTTAGCTCTTGGAGGCAGAAGTGTGTATGTGTGTGTGTGTGAAGTGGGGACGCAAACGTGAAGCATGTGTCATGGTGTGCATGCACATGGTGAGTGTTTTGGAGGCACAACATAGTGTACCGTGCAATGGGCATGATGCACACATGCATAGGCGTGAGGGCCATGTGATTGATTTTGGCACATGAAGCACGCATAATATTTGGGGTCTGATGCAAACACGCACGGGCATGAGAGCCGCATGGTGTTTTATTACTCACCTTATGCAACGAATTGGCAAGCTTGAAAATGAAACAAGTTGTGGGTTTTGGGGACGACAGGGGTTTTTATAACCTCACCCACCCATAGGATGCATGGTGTACCCTTGCACTAGTGTGCAGGTGCTCGACATAGACCACATGGGTGGTGCACTCCTCATGCCTTGTATGTGTTCTTTTTTTCAATTTTATAATTTTTGAATTTTATATTTTTTCTTTCTAGATTTTTCCTATTTTTGGTCTTTTTGATTTTTTAAATTTTTTGATCTTTTCTATTTTTTGACTCTTTCACATTTTTTTGAATCTCGAATCATGAATTTGAGAACTCAAAAAAAGTAGAGGGACCCCATTCCTAGTAGGGAATGGGGCATGCGTTGTAGGACTGCAACAAATAGCCCCAAAAAAAAAAAAAAATGACCAATGCATTTCTTCATCAACAAATACCCTTTCAACATATGTAAAAAGCCAATCAAAATTTGAACACCTCGAGAGTATTTCAGATGACTTTACAATCAAAACTCCAGAATTCAAAACCTTGAATCTCAATGCGCAATTCATGTGTTCATTCCCTTTGACATAGCAAGATGCAATCTATCAATATTTCATGACAACTCGAAAAAAAACTTCCATTCCTCCTAGCTCCTTCGAGGGATCTTGGTGGGCTGCCACATTATTTTAGCTTTCTGGAAAATTTTGAATAATTGCTCCATGTAATTCACAATGTTACTCTTTATTGAAGCAATGTTTTGGATAGAAGATACTTTGTTTTGAAAATATTTTTTTTTTCATTTCATATTTTTAGAATCCTTCAGTCTTAACACCGTCCTTTTTTTTCCTATATCTTGACTACGCTTAGACTGTGTAGTCAAAACATTGGTTTCATTTCTTGGGTTTGATCTTTTGTGAACATCCCTTTCATTCCTCTTTTAGAACATTTTTTAGAAACTCTCACTCCAAACAATGATCTTAACAACCTTTTGAGAAGACCCCTCCTATTTGAACTAATTGAAGTTTGGATCATCCCTTGTCATCTTTGACTTTAATTTTCCAACACCTAAAAAAATTGATTTTAAATTTGAAAAGTGTTGAGAACTCATTGGTCTAGAATACTGAGATTTAGACTTAAAGTCCCCTTATCTTTGCAAGCAATGTCCATTGCTTAGTTGGTATCACACACACAATCATCCGAATATTTTGACAAAGAAATACCTCTTCCTAAATTTGGAACCAAAGAGTAGTTAGTGAAATCTTGAGAGAAAATCTCAAGTGCACCTCACCCCCTCATGGACTAACATGTCTTTAAAAGCAACACATGACCAAAAGCAAACACACAACATAAAAGAAAAACATACTTGCAGAAAATAAATGCACTTACAAAAATAAAAATCTAAACTAAATGTAGAAATAAAATCTAACTCATTTTTGTTTCTTTTAGGCTTCAAAATAATGTTTTAGAAATTGCCCATTTACGGGCAAAGGAAAAAATTCAATCTATAAGGAACTGAGCCTAAATTATTATTTGCTGACGATTTCCACAATATAATAATGACCTATCCACAAGTGTTGAAACTTGGTATGACTACCCAACTTTTCTTTTGTCTTGTCCCATAATAGAACAAGGTTCAAAATTCTAAATGAGTTTATCGTGGCTTGCTTGTCAAACCATATTTTCATGATGGGTTGGTGTTTAGCCATATGCTCCAATGTAGTTAGTTGTCTGCTTCTCTTCCATCTCTAAAAAATTCATCAATCTAATTTGTACTTTTTCAGCATCTTTGGTGTATCCACTCATGAATTTTAGAATAGGAATCTTGAGGTTAAGTGGGAACACGAGTTCTAGTTTGTAAACAAGAAAATACAGAGAAGTCCCCAAAGCATTTTTGACTCTTACTCGATCTATCCATAGGGCATATTTGAGTTGTGTATGCCAATCCCTAGAATTCTCCTTCAACATCATCTTATTACTGAGATCAAGTTCTTATTTGTAGATTCTGCTACCCCATTTCCTTTTGTGTAATAGTTTGAAGAGAACTTGATAATGACTTGATTTTCAAATGCTCATTGGGTCATGAATGTTGATGTGAAAGCAGACTTGTTATCACACACAAGGGAGAGTGGCATTCTTAATCTAGTAACAATGTATCCTTCAAAGAAATTTGTTACCACCTTAGCAGTGCAGTTTCTAAATGTTTCTACTTCTATCCATGGTGTGCTAAAATTCATAACTGTGAGAATAAATGCATGTCTAGTTGATGATGGTAGATTAATTGGACTAATAAAATCTTGCCCCCACTTTGTGAAGGGGCACACCTTGTACACTGGCTATAATGGCATAGTCAAGTTCCTTTCTCTATTAGCACTAGTTTGATAAATATGGCAAGAGCACACATGCTTGAAAGTGTCTTTGAATATCAAGGGCAAAAAATAACATGATCTTAAAATCATGTGAGTCGTTGTTTCTACTAAACCATGTCCTATACCATACTTTTCATAAAAAAATTCTAAGACTTCCTTTGCTTCTTCATGTCCTAAGCATTTCAAATAAATCCCTTCATAGTTCCTTTTATATAACTTGTTGTCATGTGGCATGTAGGATTCACACTTCATTTTGAGTCCCCTACATTGTGAACTATTCATCCAACTGGGATATTGGTCCTATAGAAGATAATAAACAATGTCTTGATACTAAATGTCTGTCACCACACCTTGACCATTATCAACTTGAGATACAATCATTTTATTCTGATCATCCTCATTTTTTTCACTGTCAAACTTGAATTCCTTTTCATTTTTGTCTTGGTTATTAGCTATCATTTTTGACAACCCTTGACCTCTGACTAACCTCATAGGTTAAAATTTTAGATCAAATTATTGAATTATGGCCATCCATTTACCTCTCCTTTCACTGAGTTCATTCTGCATCAAAAGCATCTTTACTGCTAGATTAGGTACAATTGCATACACCTTGCTTCTTAGTATGTAATCGTGAAACTTCTTCATAGCTTTGATCAATGCAAAAGATTTCTTATCAAGGTTTGACTAATTTAACTCTACATTCTTTAGAGAGCAACTCATAAAAGTGATTGGTCTTTCATCTTCCTTTTTCTTTTTCTACATCAAGATCCTAGCACAAGCGTGTTTTGAAGCAAAGGAATATATCTTAAAAGGTAACTAATAATTGAGACTTACTAAGAATAGAGCTATAGAAATGAAAACTCTAATATCTTCAAATGATTTCTTAATCTTTGCAGCCCATTCTATCTTAGCCCCTTTTTTGAATCATTAAGGGGATGAACTATCTCTATAAATCTGCTTATGAATTTCCACACAAAATTTATCTTCCCAAAGAAAGACTTGAGTTATTTTTGACTATGGGGAGGTAAAAACTCTAGAATAGCATTGATTCTATTAGGATCAATAGAGATCCTAGCTTTAGAAATTATATGACCCAAGAGCTTTCCTTTAGTGACCCCAAACAAACATTTCTGGGGATTGAGGGATAGGTGACATCTATTGAATACCTTCCTTAAATCAGCAATGTGAGTTCTTCTATCTTTTGAAAATATGGTTAAATCATCCATGTAGATGACTATACATTTATCCACCAATATCTTAAAAGTTTCATCCATGGCTTGTTGAAATGTAGCCCCTGCGTTAATCAATCCAAAAGGCATTCTCTTGTAGGAAAAACATACCCATTTTCATTGTGAAAGTTGTTTTTAGTCGACCTCCTTCATCAACCATCACTTGACTATATCCTGAATATCCATCTAGGAAAGACATCATTTTTGAACCATTTACAATTTATAGAACCTTGTCAAGTGAGGGTAAAGGATAATTGTCCTTTTAAGATGCCATGTTCAACTTATGAAAATCAACACAAAGGCAAATATCTCTAGTCTTCTTCTGCACATGAACCAAATTAGCCACCCATGTAGAATAGCAAATGGGAAATATGATCTTGGCCTCTAGTAACTTCTTAAATTCTTTCATTATTAGTGGTTCAATGATAGGATTAACAGGCCTTTGTCTTTGCTAAAGAGTCTTGGCATTTGGTTTCAATGGGATGTCATGAGTTATAATCGCAGGGTCGTATGCCTTTGATTCTTTGTAGCTCCAAGTGATAATGTCTTTATACTCAATAAGAAACTGGAACATTTCTTCCCTTTCTTGTGCATTGCATGCTTTCCCTATTCAGACCATCCTTAGATCTTCTTCCATTCCTAAGTTGTATTCATCACACTCCTCAATCCCCTTTTCTTGGGTTGTTCTTTTATTAAGTGCTGATTCATCATGATAAAAAATGCATTCTAACTCAACCATCCCCTTGGGAATAGTGTTAGTCTTTAAATTTAGGATCTCATTTTCATCTTCAAGTTCATTGTCCTCAAGCTTGTCATTTGGATTGTCATCAATTTATTTCCCTTTAAAGTGACCATTGCACATGATAAATTCAAGTATGTGTTGATCATCCTAAAAGACTTGAAAGCTTGTAATATTGTCTGGAATAGATGAGGCAGCAACCAACTCTATTGAAAATATTTTCAACTTCATTCTTTTGACTAGTTGTAGTGCACTTGCTGAAATAACGAGAGTGATTTCCACCATGTTCTTCCTTCTTGGAATGGACCTTATGTTTAAAGCTTTAAAATCATCTAATAAATACCATACTCTCTTCCTATAAGAAAGTAACCTTTTTCCATTGCAAGAGTATAATTATTTTACTTGTTGAGTAACCAGTAGAGAATCTCCTTCAATTATGAGAGTCATGACTCCTTTCTTGAGTGCAAAGAGAAGTCCTCGGATCAACACTTCATATTCTGTAGCATTGTTAGTACATCTAAACTGTAATTGGTATGCTACATAAAAGGACTCACCTTTTGGATTAACCAATTCTATACCTGCTCCAACCCCTAATTTTCATCTAGAACCATCGAAGAAAAGTGTCCAAATTGGATCTTCCTTGGGCTTTTTAACCTTGTGTTTGTTCATTCTTAACTTCTCTTTTACCTAAGAGTTAAAAGATTGTTTCTTGGGAACCCATTGCAACTTCTTTTGGGGTGGACTTGATGATTCCCCTTTGTAACATGTTGATAGAGGAAACATATGTTTTTCTTGTTTGTCTTGAATTTCCTCTATTAATTCTTTAATTTCATCTATTTTGGGTTCAAGATGAATGACGACCGAAATCCACCCTTGGGCTTTCACATGCCATCGTCTTCTCTCAATCTTGATCATTCTTGGGGGAGGAGAAGACAAACCTCCACCATCTAAAGAGGTATCACTATATGATAAGTTTAGATCTTCAATTTCTTCTTTAATCTTCTCTATTGACTCAGTTGAGTTTATAGGACTTTGATCTCCCATGGGTCCCTTCTCTAGAATTTGATAATCATTGTCTTGCATCATATGTGTTAACACCTTTATGATCACTTCTTGGCATGATGAGCATTCAAATTCAGAGTGGCTAACTTTGCATAGTTAGAAAAATCCTTGGAGTAAGATACAAGGATTAGCTTCTTCTCCCAAGCACTATAAATTAATCACCATGTTATCTATGAATTAAGTCGCAATCTCATCCTTTGGAATTGATATATTGAGTTATTTATCCTGATTGCTCGATGTTTTGGTGGGAATCATGTTAGATGTCATCACTTTGTATGAGCCCAAATCTGATTGGAGGAACACCACCTCATTTGGAGCATTGTATTCTATAACCATTGTTTTCAATTTGGGTTCTACATATATCTTGATTTGATTTTTTAATCCCTTCCATGGTAACCATAACTGAGTGAAATCCATAGAAAACCATCCTCTTAGGCATTTCATCCATTCTCTACTTAGGAGCAACCCATACATCTAAAAAATTTCAACCACATGTATATTAATAACATCTTGAATCTGGGGATTGACTATCAACTTTATTCAAACATCTTTCAATACACTAATGATTTTCAGCTCTATTTTGTCTAATTGTATCACTATCTGATTGGAGGACTGAGGACTTACTTGTAACCTTTGTGCTATTGATAATGGAATTACATTACATGAGGCTCCTAAATCAATAAGGAAATTTTGAAGATCCTTCCCATATATCCTAATGCTAAGCAAAAATGGGGGTACCTCAACTTTTTATTTGAACATAGTGAGCTTCACTTCTGTAGCATTCACTTGTTGAGATACTATCTTTTAAGGAACAATATTCATATTTTAAGAAACCTTTGTATAATCCAGTGTCTTCATAAGAGCTTCTCATTGTTTTGGATAGTTCTATAACATTTCAAACATGGACATATTTTCCTTAGTCCTTTTCAAGTCCTCTATTGCATTGTAATTTTTAGTAGACCAAGTAGGATTTTTCAATATCATTGGAACATTCACTTGATTCTAATTCTATTGTCCACCATATGGTGGCCTAATTGGTGCTAGATTATTACTTTCTCTCAAATTAGGAGGAGTTGGTTGTAAAGCTAGAGGAATTTCATCCATCCAATGTTCATTTCTATTTCTCAAATTATACATATTTCGATTGTCATTGCGAAAAGCAAACACCTCATCATGTTGAAGGTCGAGTTCCTTACTGAATGGAAAAAGGAACTCTCACTATCTGGTTGCTCTACTTGCACATTCTATGTAGAATCATAGGATTCTAATAACATAACATTAAATTGTATAGGAGGAGCATTGTCATTCACTTGTGAACTTTGAGTCATCTCTTGTTTCCCATTATAATACAAACCATCATTATTGGATGCATTCTGACTATTGTCATACTAATTAATATTTGCATACTGAACATTGTTATTGTTGTTGTTGGCAGGAATGCTTCTATTATTCAGTCGGGTGTTCCACTGTTAGTTTTGTCTTTGGAAGCCATTATTGTGATAAGGGGGATTCAAGTTCTTCCCCCCAGTTTGGTTTCCTACATTATTGTTGTTGTTTCCACTTAAGTTCCTATTATAATTCTAGCCATAATTGTTGTTATAAGGACTATCATTGTTACTTTGGAATTTTTTGTTCTATCCTTGTGACAACCTTAGATGATTTAGTTTGTTGTTCATTTGGTACATAGTATTTTTCACCTGACCAAATTTGGAAACAAAACCATTGTCTACTTTAGTGGGTGTTGTCTTTTGCTCAAAGAAGGCAGCTTTCAGAGGTTTTGTTGGCTCCAAATTTAACAATTTTACAAACAACCAAGAAACCAAACAAATGCATCTAAGGCTAGCAAAATCCTATGATGAATGCACCTTACTATAGTCTTGGGCCAACTATAAGGCATAACTCCTTCACTTTAGGCTCTGCAAAACCTAGGTGAGTAGACCTCAGATTCAATTGATATTGTACCAGTGTAAAAACATATCCCTGAATCTATTAAGCAGATCAAAACTCCTAAATCTCCTAATAACCTATGCAATAACAAAGAAGTTTAGTAGCAAATTAAAACTCTATGAAATGCACAAGTTGAGTGAGGGTTAAAATATTCTAGCTCTTCAACTTAAAATGGAAAGAACATTTGATTAATAATGTTGAATTCAGAAAAACCTTAGATATGAAGCAGTAAGACTTTAATGATCTTGTAGCTGACCAATGTCTAATCCATTGCGCAAATCCATGAATCAAATGCATGCATATGGATATCTGATACTTATGTATATATTTAGATATATGATTTATCTATTTACCTTGTAAATAAACATCTATCCTCAATCCAAAACTCATTCTTACATGATATCCTTCTCAATAAACCTGCAGCCTTGTTGATTCACTAAAGAATTTACATAACCCCTTGAGTTACAAGCAACAATAAGACAACATGCAGCCTTAAGGGACTGCAACTACGATCTAGGCTCTTTGTTCAAAGATCATAAAACATTGAAGCTCACTAAGATAGGAGACAAGATTCAAGATGAAACTCAACTTGTTGTTCTTTGTATTAATTTCTTTGAAACAATACAACCATATGCATGAAATGAAAACATGAAAACACCTAACAGATCTAAACTATTTGTATTATCCTTCCTAATTCTAATCATATAAGAGAATTATGTTGAAAGAAATGGTATCATAGTTATGGGAATACACCAATAACTAGAACCAAAACCTAGTATCACAACAGCGAGTGGTTTTTTCTCCAAAAAATTGGAACCTATACAAGGAGAAAGAAAGGGAATGATATAGGAAGAAGTGAATTCTTAGATCTTTTCTACAACTAACAGGTCTCCAAATAGGATTCCTTCCCAAAAAGATGAAAAAACCTCCTTCTACACTCTCTCTTCAACTGCATATCAAATCCCATCATTTGGACTCTCCAGAATGAAAAATATTCTTTTCTAATTTGAATTTACCACATTCAAGCTTCAAAAGGTCTTCAAATTTGTCTCATGACCAGATCTGATACTCAATGATGAAAAACACCCATTTTGTTGAGAATGCCCCAAAATTTATAAAATGGCCTATAGCATGAACTAGTGAATACCTGTGCACAAACTAACTTCATATTTGGAAAATTTAGATCTTCCCAGTTTCGGTGGTATATTGGAGTGCCAAATTTTAATGAAAATAGCCCCTATTATGGCTATCTAAAGTTCAGGTTCTTGCTATGGCCTTGCACATTAGAAAAAAATGAATTTTAAATTTTTTTAAAAATTCTATAGTTTAAACCAGAGGAATTCATTATTTGAAACCAAAATTTTCAAATTCTACATTGAACATGCAAATAAGGGATATTATTTTTTAAAACTCCTTTATATCCCCTCAACCTCTCAAGTGGCACCACATGTCATCGTATTACTGGTCCTTTGACTACTACGGGTCCCACATCTCATTGAGCTCCTCACCAGATTCTTGGATTTTTTGGCAAGTCGCTATGTCACTTGTCAAAAAATCTCTCATTTTCTAATGGTGACATGGTGACCACTGGTTTTCGGTAACTTTTTTGACATCTTACTCTAACCACTCACGAGATACCACTTGGCAGCTTCTAGTTGATTGGAGACATCTCAACAAGACCCATGGCAACACCTGCCAAATTCCAAGGTTTTTTAGTGGGTCGCTATGTCATTACTAGAAAACCTTGCCATTTTCTAATGGCAACATAGCGAGGTGAGTTTGACTACGCTAACATCATTAGCCTCAATTGCATTGTTAGTCAAAATTATCCTCTTCTCTATGCCAACAATCATCCATTGTGGATCCCGTAATATTCCTTGGCTTACAAAAGCCTTCAGTCTTTAAGACACATAGTCATTGTGTCTTTTAGTATTTAAAACTTAAAAAGTCCCTCCTGCGATGAATGTGGGATTATATCACTTTCATTGTAATCTCTCCATAAAAACATCTCTCTACTTCTAGTGAGAACATTTTTCCTTCCTCATGCCATGGACTACGACTTCTTCTCTTAATGATTTTCCTTTCTAACACCTTCCTTTTTTTTGGCTTCAATTATTTTCCTTGCATTGGCTCTAAAGTCAACATGCTATTTTATTTTTATATGCTATAGCTGCCCTTGCTCCTCTCAGCGTGGGCTTCTTTTACCTGCTATCAGTGGTCTTACAATGTGCAAGCCATAGACTTCCTTTTGGCTATGAAATTGTTATGCCGGGGCTATTCTTCCATAGCATGTGGTGCCTTTTCTTGATACTTTTCCCTTTGTGTGGGTATTTTTACTTTTGATTGTGTCAAGGACCTCTCTATTTCAAAGGGTGACTTCTAAGTTGGTGGCTCTCCAAATTATGCTCTCAAATTCCTCCTTGTGGTGTCTCTATTTACTACTGTGAGTTCTTCTTTTTCCACTGATGGCTTCCTCAAATAATTGGATTGCCCTCTTAACTTTTCTTTTTTCTTTAATACTGCTGCCCTCTACCTTAAAATGGCACCTCCATCCCCTGTTGTTGTTGTAGATGCTTTGTTTCCAAGATGTCATGAGACTACTCTGCCTCAACGTGATTAAGAGGCTCTTCTCCTCCATCTTTCTTCCTCATTGTTCTTTCCTTCCTTTGGCTCCCCAAGCACTCTTTTTTACTTTGACTGTGGCTTTTTAGTGTGCTCCCTTGTCTACTATTACGGCTTTCCTCTTACCTGCATTTTCACCTCAAAGTGTTTCTTTTGACAACAATCCTCTTTATGCTGCTTTGAAGTTTTCCTCTATAGCCGGCCCCTACATTAGAAATGCATATACCTTCTGAGGGGAATACACTTTCTTGATTCTGTAGTACATCTTGTTCCTTCAGGAATGCTTTTACTTTATATAGCATTGAAAAATATCTGTTTCAACTTATACACTTGCATCATGTGTGGTCACACACAATTTCTTTTTCTTTTTAATTTGTTATCAAGAATAAGAAAAGCTTCAAGAAAAGCTCAAAGAATGGGCAAGAACATGCCTCCAACAGCTCCTCACTTCCGTGAGACATAAATTTGGCTGCCAAATATAGAAGATAACCATACACTAACAGGAGAAACAAGTTCCCCAATATAGACACAATGCAATACATGAAACCATATGTCTCCTCGCAACTACCACTTCCTAAATCCCTCCTTTCCTAATTAATTAAATCCATTGATTTATATCCCTCTAAAATCTTCTCATCCTCTCCATCAAATGGTACATTCTTGTAATTATTTCTTTGAGAATGTAGAAAGAACTCGTCAATGTTAGTACCTTCATTGTCATCGAACTCATTTAAATTCAAGGATTGATGTACATTCTTGATAGGGTTTAATTCTACATTGCTTCTCTTGTTTTCCTAATTTGTAGAACAATCATAGACTTCCCTGTTCACAGATACCTCCAATGCTTCCTTGAAAGTCCTCTTGTTGGTTTGGAATTCTCCATTGATGCCCTCCTCACTTTCAAGATCTATACTTCAAATTTCCAAAGGAAACCTTTCCTGTGTGGAAGCATCTCGTAAAGTTGAAGGGACCATACCACTAACCAAATGAACCAAAATACCTATAGGCACTTTAACAACCTTGTCAACTCCTCTACTTCCCACTTTATTTTTGGAAAATCCATTGCCCCCTTTCTTTGCTTAAAGTGGTGTTGCAGGTGACTGAAATCCCAAACTCCTGCAGAGCTTTCAAGGATGACATCACCACTTTTTCCTTGACTTTGTTATGAATGGTCTTTTATTTGTGAGTTAAAAAATCATCTAGATGATAATAATCACATACTAACATTTTTTGAGTCATAATTATTTCAATCTCCCAAAATATGCACAATCATCATGTATTTATTAGCTGATGTAATTAGTTGGGCACTAGAGTGGGTGTTGCTAAAAAAAATTCATTTTCGAACAACGAAGATTTCAAACTGATCCAATGAACCTTTGATACTGATTTGAAGCAAATTTGACAATGTGCAGTCAAATTTAAAACTCATTTTATCATTATTTTTCAAACTTTGAATTTCATGTCAGGAGATCTGTTGACTGAACTTAAAAATTTACTTGAACAACTAACCAAGCTCTGAAAATTGGGGCACTAATTCTGTCTTCTGCATACTCTTACCCTGTCAAATCTCATCTCATGATGAGTTCAGGGTCAAAAGATATTCATTGTCAAAGCTAACCTATCAGAATTGCCTACAAGTAAACAAGTCAGAAAATAATAAACTAGGTTTAGATTTGGCTTTGAAAACAAGGTAAATGGATACTTGAGAAAATGAAACTCAGGGCACTAGTTCACTATCACGAGGAGAATATGAATCTATGATTTGGGCTCATGATGAATAGCTGGGCACAAATGGAAATTAGTCAAAGTGGGCTACTTGGATTTTACAGACTGGAAACAATGTTTGAAAAGCAATTTTTGCAAATGGAATTCACCTGGAGAAGTGTGCAGATGGATTCATCATGACCTAAAAACTAGAACACTTAAAGTATTTTTAGAGTAAAATGCAGTGGTACAATCCATTTGATCTCACCTATCATGGATTTCAGGATATGACATCATGAACAGGGGTACCAAACAAATCTACATATGCTGAGACCAGTAAAAAGATAGAAATTGCATTTGGAATCACATTTGAAAACTGATCAAACGGATTCGTCATGAGTTGAAGCTTGAAACATAACAATTCTTTGACATTTAAAATGCAATGCAAAAGGAAATTCAACATTTTGGTCAACTAGGTCAAAGATATAACACGTCAAATAGGGCTTCATAGAGCTATGTGCAATGTGCATCAACATGAAAACAGTAAACTACCAACTTTGAGGGATTCAAAAACTAGTCAAAAAGATTCAAAATGACTCGAAATATGAAACATAGGCTCTTAGGTATGGACATTAAACACTCCCAAAGTGGTGTGTCATGACACATTTTTGGGTGCAAGATATTTAGTTGCAAACATAGCCTCCTATCACTGTCTAACACTAGGCGAAAATGTAGAATTGGTAATTGCTCAAAATGGGGCTTCAAGAAATGGCTCGGAATGATAATTTATCATCATGGAAAAAGTGGATGCACTAAATGAAAGGTGTTAGAAGCATAAAACACCTCATGGGGCTCAAACGTACAGTAAGGTACATAGGCATTTAAAAGCATTTATAGGGCTCAATTTTCTCAAAAGTGCTCAAAATTTGGACTACAATTTTGAGCACCAATAGTGGCTCTATCTGGGGATGCATGCCCCTTGTGGGCATGGAAATATTTTAGATCTCTAGGATAAGTAGACCACACACCTAAACTTCAAAACTCTCTCAAACAACTTTATTTAAAACAAGAAACAACTAATTATGTACAAATGATGGCCCCAAGCCAACGAACTTCAACAAAATTGTTTACCTCTATCATAAACATAATTCTCATCTGAACTTGCCTAAGATAAACTAAAATTATCACTCATATCAATTTCACCAATCACATACACATCTTGAATCTCACCACTTAGCAAAACTAAATCTAAACCTTGACTTTCACAATGCATATAAAAATTTAATTTACTCTCCACAACTCGTACATCATGAAAGTTTTGATCAACATGCTTATAACTATCAGACTCAAACTGAAAACTCTCTTCATTTAATGAATTACACATGCTATCAACTTTGAATATGAGTGCATCATATTCAACATGGGGAAAAGGATCACTTATACCTTCAAATTGTGTATCCTTTTGCATAATCGGAGGGTACTCGAAAGAGCAATCAGACTTATACTCACGCATGTCATCAATGTTTGAATATGATCTAGAGTCCTTCAATGATTCTTCACAATCAAAAAATGAATCATTAATATTAAAATATCCATCATAAAAATCCTTGCAAGGTGTAGGAAGATTTTCAATAACTGTTTCATCAAACACCTTGTTATTCATATCATGAGATGCAATCTCATCAATATTTTCACCATCACACTCACAAGAAGATACATCTAATCTCTTGTAGCAGTATGATAATTCATCGTCATTTAACTCATCCTCAACTAAATTTGAACATTCCATGTGCTCTTGAAATGAAGGATTGATAACTCCATGTAATGATCCCTTTTGAACATCTCGACAAAAAATTGATTGATCATCGTCATAATCTTCATCATATAAAGTGTTAGTATACACCTTAAATTCACTAACCATTTCATCTTCATGGAGACTTTCAGCATGTGAATAAAAATCAAAATCATTACCTAAAGACACACTATTAACTCCATCGATGAAGAATGTAAAATATGAATCAATATTTCTTTCATTGTCTTCATGTAGGTGATTCAAATGTCTTGCAAACTTATCATTATTTATCTTACCAACAGGTGTTGATGCATTAACCTTAGAATTATCTGTCTGCTGATTACTACTACACTCATTCTCAAGACATTTATCTACACAATTAGGTAATCCATCTTTATAACCAACATCTTTGTCCTCGTATTGCGTAGACAACTCTTCACAACTTCCATCATCTAGCTGACTTGTATAACTTTGAACTGGAACTTCACTTTCAAATTTAGAAATAGAACTCATACCTCTACTGACATGAGAATACTCACTTCCATCATTGCTTTCTTCCTCCCAATTTTCATCTGATTCACATGAAGCCGAACACATACTAGCATTTTCCTTTTCTTGACTTGAGCAACCACTCATCATTTTCTTCACATGATGCCTCTTCATAATACAACAGATCAACAACTTCATTATCACTTGAAAGATGACTTTCAGCTTCATCATACTCACATTGATATGACTATCTTTCAAATTTAGATTTAATAACATTCTCAACATGATGCAATCTCTTAATAAGATAATTCATTTATACCTATCTTGTTGATCAAGAAAATACATCTTACCATCTATTGCTGAAACATTATCAACATGTGAGTTTAGTTCTTCTGACTGTTACTGAGATAAGTGTAACTTACATTCTTCATCCTATGTTATCTCTCCATGACATGTCGGATCAGCAACATTAAGTTCATGATCAGAGAGATAACTTTCAACCTTCTCACTTGCACAAAACTGAGATCTAGGTTTAGCAACTTTAAATTTTGGAACATTAGTTACACCATGTCATACATATAATTATCATGAGAAGAAATTATTGCTATAACTAAAATTTGATCGGTAGAATCAACATAATGTTGAAACCTATCAGAGTCTGAAATATATTTACTACTGTAGCATCATGAACATGTGTGTTTCTATTTGCAACTGGACTAACCTTCCCTATACACACATTCTGATTTAAATTCTTAATTTTATTAAAACCTATAGTAGGAGTGTTGATATTCTGATTTGAAATTGAAGAATCAACACTATATTCCACTTTTCTTTCAAACACATTATACTGGCAATCATTCATAGCAAAATGACCTCTAATCAATCCATACTTCATATTATTCTCAATATCCCTAGTAGTCACAAAAGCCTAATATAACATTTATGGTTCTTTATCCCTTAGTAGATAATTCATTTTCTTGTCAATTGCATCAAAATACACTACTAAACACATTTGATCATCGGGTCTATAACTCTTAGGGATTTCATTCAAAACTCTTGCAAATCTGATGTTAAATTGAGGGACAAGTTCATCACACTCAATGTGAATCTTCAAGAACTTATCATAAGAATCAGATATGCTTACATGTTCTCCAAATTGCTCCATAAAAGCGGAATACAACTAACCCCAAGATGAAATAGAACATGCTGGTAAAAAGGAAAACTAGTCTCTAGCATCACCTTCCAAGGTTTGAACGAATAACTTCATGTGCACATCCTCATGAGCAATCTCATAGTCACCCATCAAATCACTAAACAATTCAACATGATGACTAGTTGAAACAAGATGGTTCCCACTAAACTTAGGCAAACATTTCCTAACATCATTAGGAATGACTTTCAAGAAACCATGAATACCATTAAAACATAATGGCATATACCTCTTAGTAGAAATGGATCTAGGAACTTCCCTAACTAGCTACATCTTAGGTGAAATGAATTTTGTTATTCCTTTAAAAATTAAATCTCAATCACCAAGATTACTTTTAGTATTCATTAATTGTTACAGATCTATACCGTTCTACCAATCTCAACTTCAAACACACTTCACAAACTTAAATACAACCGACTGAAACTTGATCTAATGAAGTGTACAAAACCTTAAAACTATTCTCCTCTTCTTATTGCTGAAACTCACTTGATGGAGAATAAAATTTTATACCACTTTCTTTCATGACAAGAATAACATCATGAAAAATAAAATACCTCAAGTGTTGTTGCTGAAACATTGATCTGTTGATTGACCCGGTGTTGATCTCAATTCCTCACAACACTGATCATATCTTTATAGAGTCACCATCTCCTTTAGGAAAATTAAATGGAATCACAACTGTGGTTCATTTTTTATCATTTCAAAACTTATGACAGCAAATCAAACAACACTTTTAAACTTATCAGTCAGAAACTTATATAGATCTCTCTTCTTGTTTTAAAAATTTGACACAACTTTTAGATCTACCTAGTTCAATTGAAAACTCTTGAAAACATTTATACATAATCGATCTACACTGGTTCAGAGATCCTTTAGAGAGTTGCCACTCACAATTGTGAGAATGATTGTAAACACAAAATTTATAACATGACAGATCTGAACTAGATTTTCACTTTGAAAAACTTTGCAAATCTTTAAACACTTAAAAGAGATAAACCCTTTTTCAACAATTATAACTCTAAATTACAACAGTATTTGGGAAACAATAATTGATTGACATGACTGAAGATGAGCACTCTTAGCAACACAATCTATGTCCAACCTTGAAGATATAGTTGCAAATGGATAAAACTTACTGGGGTGCATGAATATTTAGCAAAGAGATGCAAAACACTACATGACCTTGTTGTTGTAGAAAACTTTCTAATGTTTTGAATCTTCTTCAAATCCTCAAGGTTTTACCATCATATAGATTCAACACATTCCCCAGAAGAGTTTCCATTTTGTTGGCTCCTGATTTAATAGTTTTAAAATAACCAAGAAACTAGACAAATGCATCTAGGGCTAGCAACTTCCTATGACGAATGCACTTGACTGCAGTCTTGGGCCAACTATAAGGCATAACTCCTTCTTCACTTCAGGCTCTGCAAGACCTAGGTGGGTAGACCTCAGATTCAATTGATATCGTACTAGTGCAAAAACATATCCCTGAATCTATTAAGCAGATGAAAACCCCTAAATCTCCTAATAACCTATGAAATAACAAAGAAGTGCAATAGAAAACTACAACTCTATGAAATGTACAAGCTGAGTGAGCATTAATATATTCTAGCTCTTCAACATAAAATGGAAAGAATGTTTGATTAATGATGCTGAATTCAACAAAAACTCATATATGCAACAGTAAGAGTTTAATGATCCTATAGCTAACCAGTGCCTAATCCATTGTGAAAATCCATGAATCAAATGCATACATATGGATATCTGATACTTATGTATATATTCAAATATATGATCTATCTATTTACCTTGTAAATAAACATATGTGCTCAATCCAAACATCATTCTTAGATGATATCCTTCTCAATAAACATGCAACCCTGTTGATTCACTGAAGCATTTAAATAACCCCTTGAGTTACAAGCAACAATAAGACAATATATACCCTTAAGGGACTGCAACTATGATCTAGGATCTTTATTCAAAGATTGTAAAACATTGAAGCTCACTGAGATAGGAGACAAGATTCAAGATGAAACTCAACCTCTTGTTCTTTGTATTAATTTCTTTGAAACAATACAATCATATGCATGAAATGAAAACATGAAAACACCTAACAGATCTGAACTATCTATATTATCCTTCCTAGTGATGTTCATACAAGAGAATTATGCTAAAAGAAATGGTGTCACAGTTATGGTAATACACCAAAAACTAGAACCAAAACCTCGTATCACAGCAATGAGTGGTTTTTTCTCCAAAAAATTGGAACTTGTACAATGAGAAAGAAAGGGAATGATATAGGAAGAAGTGAATTCTCAGATCTATTTTGCAACTGAGAGGTGTCCACTCAGGATTCCTTCCCAAGAAGATGAAAAAGCCTCCTTCTACCCTCTCTCTTCAACTGGATATCAAATCCCATCATTTGGACTCTCCAGAATGCAAAATATTGATTTCCAAATTGATTTTACCACATTCAAGCTTCAAAAGGTTTTCAAATTTGTCTCATGACCAAATCTAATGCTCAATGATGAAAAACACACATTCTGTTGAGAGTGCCCAAAAATTTATAAAATGGTCTATAGCATGAACTGGTGAATACTTGTGTGCAAACTAGCTTCATATTTCAAAAAATTAGATCTTCCTAGTTCTAGTGGTATATTGTAGTGCCCATTTTCAATAAAAATAGCCCCTATTATGGTCATCTAAAATTTAGGTTCTTGCTATGGCCTTGCATATTAGAAAAAAATGAATTTGAATTTTTTTTTTAAATTCCATAGTTTAAACCATAGGAATTCACTATTTGAAACCAAAATTTTAAATTTCTCCATTGAACATGCAAACAGGGGATATTATTTTAAAAACTCCTTTATATCCCCTCAACCTCTCTAATGGCACCACGTGTCATCGTATTACTAGTGCTTTGACTACTGCAAGTCCCACATCTCATTGAGCTCCTCACCGGATTCTTGGATTTTTGTCAAGTCGCTATGTCGCTTGCCAGAAAATCTCTCATTTTTTGGTGGCGACATGGTGACCACTAGATTCCAGCAACTCTTCTAGCATCTTACTCTAACCACTCACGAGGTGCCACTTGGTAGCTTCTGGTTCATCGAATACATCTAGGCAAGACCCACAACAACACCTACCAGATTCCAAGGTTTTCCGGTGGGTTCCTATGTCTCTACCAAAACACCTTACCATTTTTCGATGGTGACATAGCGCCTTGCCAAATTTTTCAATTTTTTGAGTGAGTTTGACTATGCTGACATCATTAGCCTCAATTGCATTGTCAGTCAATATTATCCTCTTTTCTAGGCCAGCTATCATCCACTGTGGACCCTGGACTATTCCTTGGCTTACAAAAGCCTTCAGTCTTTAAGACGCATAGTCATTGTGTCTTTTAGTATTTAAAACTTAAAAGGTCCCACCCATGATGAATGTGGGATTATATCACTTTCATTGTAATGTCTACATAAAAACATCTGTCTGCTTCTAGAAAAAAACATTTTCCCTTTCTCACGGCATGGATTGTGGCTTCTTCTCTTAATGATTTTCCTTTCTAACACCTTCCTTGTTTTGGATTTAGTTATTCTCCTTGTGTTGGCTCTAAAGTCAACATGCCACTTTTTTTTTATATGCTATAGCCGCCCCTACTCCTCTCAGCATGGGCTTCTTTTACCTGCTATCAGTGGTCTTCAAATTTGCAAGTAGTAGACTTCCTTTTGGTTGTGAAACTGTTGTGCCATGGGTGTTCTTCCATAGTGTCTGGTGCCTTTTCTTGATACTTTTCCCTTTGTGTGGAGATTTTTACTTTTGACTATGTCAAGGGCCTCTCTATTTCAAAGGGTGGCTTCTAAGTTGGTGGTTTTCCAAATTATGCTTGTAGATTCCTCCTTGTGGCATCTCTGTTTACTACCGCGGGTTCCTATTTTTCCACTGGTGGCTTCCTCAAATAAATAGATTGCCCTCTTAACTTTGCTTTTGTCTTTAATACTGCTGCCCTCTACCTTAAAATGGCACTTCCATCCCCTGTTGTTGTTGCAGATGCTTCGTTTCCAAGATGTTGTGAGACTACTCTACCTCAACATGATTGAGAGGCTCTTCTCCTCCATCTTTCTACCTCATTGTTCTTTCCTTCCTTTGGCTCCCCAAGCACTCTTTCTTACTTTGACTATGGCTTTTTAGCATGTTCCCTTTTCTACTACTATGGCTTTCCTCTTACCTGCGTTTTCACCTCAAAGTGTTTCTTTTGACTATAGTCCTCTTTATGCCGCTTTGAAGTTTTCCTTTATGGCCAGCCCCTGCATTAGAAATGTGTATACCTTCTGAGGGGAATATAGTTTCCTGATTCTGCAGTACATCTTGTTCCTTTAGGAATGCTCTTACTTTATAAAACATTGAAAAAGAATCATTTCAACTCATACACTTGCATCATGTGTGGTCACACATGGTTTCTTTTTATTTTTAATTTGTTATCAAGAATTAGCAAAGCATCAAGAAAAGCTCCAAGAATGGGCAAGAACATGCCTCCAATAGCTCCTCACTTTTGTGAGACATAAATCTAGCTACCAAATATAGAAGATAACCATACACTAACAAGAGAAATAAGTTCCCCAATATAGACACAGTACAAGACATGAAACCATATGTCTCCTCGCAACTACCACTTCCTAAATCCCTCGTTTCCAAATTTATTAAATCCATTGATTTATATCCCTTTGAAATCTTCTCATCCTATCCATAAAATGGTACATTCTTTTAATTATTTCTTTGAGAATGTAGACCAAAATCATCAATGTCAGTACCTTCATTGTCACCTAACTCATTTAAATTCAAGGATTGATGTACATTCTTGATAGGGTTTAATTCCACATTGCTTCTCTTGTTTTTCCAATTTATAGAACATTCTTAGACTTCCCTCTTCAAAAATACCTCTAGTGCTTCCTTGAAAATCCTCTTGTTGGTTTGGAATTCTCTGTTGATGCCCTCCTTGCTTTCAAGATCTATACTTTAGATTTCCAATGCAAACCTTTCCTGTGTGGAAGCATCTTGTAAAGTTGAAGGGACCATACCAATGACCAAATGAACCAAAATAACTACTTTCACTTTAACAACCTTGTCAACTCCTCTGCTTCCCACTTTATTTTTGGGAAATCCATTGCCCCCTTTCTTTGCTTAATGTGGTGCTAGAGGTTACTGAAATCCCAAACTCTCACAGAGCTTTCAAGGACGACATCACCACTTTTTCTTTGAGTTTGTTATGAATGGCCTTTTCTTCATGAGTTAAAATTTCATCCAGCTAATAAGAATCACATACTAACATTTAGTGAGTCATAATTATTTCAATCTCCCAAAATATGCACAATCATCATGTATCTATCAACTGATGTAATTAGTTGGGCTCGAGAATGGGTTTGACTAAAAAAAATTTCATTTTTAGAGAACTGATATTCCAAAGTGATCCAATGAACCTTTGATATTGATTTGAAGCAAATTTGACCATAGGCAATCAAATTTAAAACTCATTTTATCATTATTTTGCAAACTGTGAATTTCATGTCGGGAGGTCCATTGACTAGACTTAAAAACTAACCCAAACAACTAACCAAGCTCTAAAAATTGGGGCACTGATTTTCTCTTCTGCATAGTCTTACCCCATCAAATCTCATCTCATGACAAATTTGGGGTCAAAAGATATTCCCTATCAAAGCTGACCTATCAGAATTACCTACAAGTAAACAAGTCAGAAAAAAATTAACTGGGTTTAAATTTGGCTTTGAAAACTAGGTAAATGGATACTTGAGAAAGCAAAACTCATAGCGTTTATTCACTGTCATGAGGAAAATATGAATCTATGATTTGGGTTCATGATGAATAACTGGGTGGAAATGGAAATCAATCAAAGTGGGCTACTTGGATTTTACAAACTGGAAATAGTCTCTAAAAAGCAATTTTTACAAATGGAATTGACTTGGAAAAGTGTTCAGATGGATCCATCATGACCTAAAAACTAGCACACTTAATGTATTTTTAGAGTAAAATTCAATGGTACAATTAATTCAATCTCACCTATCACATATTTCAAGATATGACATCACAAATAGGGGTACCAAACAAATCTACATATGCTGACACTAGTAAAAAGATAGAAATTGCGTTTGGAATCACGTTTGAAAATTGATCAAATGGATTCGTCATGAGCTAAAACTTGAAACATAACAATTCTTTGATGTTTAAAATGTAATGCAAAAGGAAATTCAAAATTTTGCTCAATTGGGTCAAAGCTATAACACATCAAATAGGGCTTCACAGAATTATGTGCAATGTGCACTAGCATGAAAACAATAAACTACCAACTTTGAGGGATTCAAAACCTAGTCAAAAAGACTCAAAATGATTCAAAATATGAAACATAGATTCTCAAGTATGGACACTAAATAGTCCCAAAGTGGCATGTCATGACACATTTTTGGGTGCAAGCTATTCAGTTGCGAGCATAGCCTCCTGTCACTATCTGACACAGGTGAAAATGCAGATTTGGCAATTGCTCAAAATGGAGCTTCACGAAATGGCTTGGAATGATAATTTATCATCATGGAACAAGTGGATGCACTGAATGATTCAAGGTTTTAGAAGCATAAAACACCTCATGGGGCTCAAAGGTATAGCCAGGTACATAGGCAATTGAAAGCATTTATAGGGCTCAATTTTCTCAAAAGTGCTCAAAATTTGGACTACAATTTTGAGTGCCAACAGGTTCAAACCCTAGATACGTTAGAGTGAGACTTTGTAGTTCAAGTGCCTATTGTAATGGAACTACATTCATACATATGAATTGACTAGGTATCATGGGTACTCAGATGGGGTATGTTAGCATTGTTGTGATAGCTGGAGATGGAAGGATTAATCCTCCTCCATTAGGATTAGCTTTCTTAGTGAAGGTAATTGCTTCTATGAAGACTTTATCCAATGTGTCGATATTCACTGCAGGAAGTCTTCTCAAAAAGATAGTAGTAAGATGGTCCATAACATTCAAATAAATCTAAATGGCAACTTCAACTAGTATAGTTTATGGTGCCTCTCGCTTGTGATATGCGATATGGAAGTGATGGTTGAAGCAAGAGACCATCTCAGCTAGGTCCTTTTTGATTGATATGAATTGTTGATGTATCACAACTAGGTTGATAAATGTTTTGAATTGTTCTAGAAACAATTTTATGAAAGTATCCCAATCTCCAATACGTCCAGGTGGCAAATTAATGTACCAATTAAAGGCAATTTTTGCCAAAGAGTAGGGGAATAAATGAAGAATCGCATCCTCATTAGCAACCTACTTGTGGTTGCAAATTTCTTTGAATACATTGATGTGACCTTCAGAAGTTCATGTCTGACCATAGATGAACCTTGGGAAAAACTTCTCAAAATTCTTAGGGAGGTCATGGAGTCCACCTCTCAAGTTTATTGGTGAGTCTATAGTGTTTGTGAAAAAGGCCATCAAAGGGTTTGGTGGACCTTACAGTGGTTGTTGAGGTGTAGCTATTGGAATATGTGGTGGTCCACTAAGTCATTGGAGTAGAGGTGGAGTTGAAAAAGATGATGATATTTTGAATGAAAGTGGTTGATTTTAGGGTATTCCCTTATAACTACATGGTTTGCAGAAGTGGGGTAGCTTAAGGAACTCATGTGCACTTGTCAAAGACCTCAATGCTCACTAAAATGGGGATTCTAGATTAGAACCCTCCATTTTGCATCAATTCTAGAAAAAGTACACCCCTATAGAAGTACACTTTTTCGGCTCACTAAATTTTGTCCACCACAAAATTTTGTGCATCTGCAAATTCATGTAGCTATGGATATGCATACCTGCAGACCTACTGAGTTGTGCACCTGTGCATCTGGGCACCTGAATTTTTCAAAACTCAAAAAAAATTCTATACTTGTCTGAAGCACAGATTTTTGCAAAAAAAGTGCAAAATTTCAAAATTTCACAAATTTTCCTTCCTTTTCTAAGAATCAAAAGTATGGCCCTCCTTGTAGCACCACTTCTATTGAGCCTTTATTTTACACAATGCTAAATGGCAGGAATTCTTGCAAACTCCTCTCTTGAAAATCTAATTTTTTGAATTGACTCCAAGGTTCTAAGTGATCTTGCAACCTACTGGAGTCCGCTCAGTTGAAGATAAATGTGTATGTTCATGAGGAGGCCTTTGCTAGTTCATTTTGATCTTGGATGACATGAAGAATCTGCACATTATTTTAGAAATAACACTAAAAAAGAACTATGTTTTTGTATTTTTATGTTTATTATTAATGCAATATAACTATGTAGCTAGTATGAAATCCTATTCTAATAAGGAGGTTAATAAAACAAATAACAAAAAAATTTCAAAGCAAATAACATGAAATTCAAAGAAAATAATGTGAAATTGAAATCCTAATGGACATAAGCTACAAAAAACAACATGTTTGAGAGTTAAGTTTTCAAAGAAATTGGTAGGTAACCAATGAAAGTAGTAGTGCTTCCTCAATTTCACTGATGCAATCGTCGGTGACAAACTTTAATGATCGTATGATATTTCACCCTTCATCAAGTCACAACACCGTAGAAAGTGTGCTCATGTGAGACAAAGAGTTATGCAGGTACAATTTGGTGATTTCTTCTCGAGCTAGTTATTTCAGTAGAATTCATCAAACTGTAGCAAACACCAAAACTAAAAGATCACACAACCCGAAACAAAGAAATAAACCTTTTGCTCAATCACAATTCCATGAACAAAATTCACAAAAAAATATGACACATTCAGGCAAGAATCACTACACTCCAAATGCGAGCACCAAAAGCATAATTTTATTGCAAAATTGTTGGTGTAAATAAGTATTCACTTATTACACTTACTTAAGTTTACTTAGGTTTATACATTATTTAATTATTTTGCATTATTTTATTATTTTTATTTGTGAGACACTCAGGAGTTTGTGCACCTTTTGAGTTGTCATGTAGACAACACAGGAGTACACAACTCTATTTAAGCACATGGTGTCTACAACACTGTTTTGCATGTCACACCCTGGTAGGCTTATCCTCTCATCACCGCACTTACTTCTGTGCTTAATGAAGGACAACCCATATCTGGTGGACATGTGCTTGGTTGTATGACACATCATGGTGCTGATTACAAGGCATTCTAGATGTATCTCAGAGGCCTTTATATTCAGGCACTCCTAGTGTACTCTTATCAACCAGTTATTGAATGAATATTGTTATTCTGATCATACTCTCTCTCTTTGGTCTACTGTGTGCTTGTGTTTGAGTTCTTAGTTCCTGGGTAAATTTTTCCCTTAGGAAAATTCTTACATGGTATTAGAGATGCCAACCAGACTAGTAGATAGAGACCACCGGCCAGGGTCGTTAGAATGTGTTGTGTGGCTGAAAAAGTGTGGCAATGTTTGCCCACTATGGATTTGATCTATGGTACAGCTCGTTTAATAAATATGAGCTGCAAAAAATAATAATTTCCACCACCAAAATAATAGAGCCGAGCTAGGGTGTCACTGCCTGATTCGGCCAAAAAAAATTCTCCGCTAAAATATTACCAAAATTTGACAAAAATATAATAGAAATACAAAGAAAATACAGATCCAAATTAAAATTGGATTACAGATCTGAAAATAAAATCATACCCATACTGCAAATCGAGCCTCTGGGTTCCAATTTTCAAAAAAAAAAAAATTGCCTCACGATCGACTTAGGGCCAAGGTAGCCAAGTTTACAGTTGATTTTCACTAGTTCAACACTCTGGATGCAATGGTGAGGTCAGATCTAGTTCTAGACACTCTCAATTTCTGCAACACTCCAAATTTAAGTTGAGGTTATGAAGCATGCAAGAGGTCTTGAATGACTTGTGATGAGAAAGTCTCCAAGTTTCTCTGATACCATGTAAGAATTTGCCTAAGGGAAAAATTCACCTAAGAACTAAGAACTCAAACACAAGCACATAGTAGACTAAAGAGAGAGTATGATCAGAATAACAATATTCATTCAATAACTAGTTGATAATAGTACACTAGGAGTGCCTGAATATAAAGGCCTCTGAGATACATCTAGAATGCCTCATAATCAACACCATGATGTGTCATACAACCAAGCACATGTCCACCAGATATGAGTTATCCTCCATTAAGCACAGAAGTAAGTGTGATGAGAGGATAAGCCTACAAGGGTGTGACATGCAAAACAATGTTGTAGACACCATGTGCTTAAATAGAGTTGCGTACTCCTGTGTTGTCTATGTAGACACCTAAATCTGATTACATCAATAAGTAGTCATATTTAGTCATCTCCTAGGACATTATTGATTAAATATTTACTATTTAATTAATCGTCATCCCCTAGATAATTTATTTAATTAACTATAGTCCAATTGATAAAATCAAATGATCACCCAAAATCAATTTATCAATTAAATCCCTATTCCTCTATTAAATTGGATAAATCATCAAATCTATTCAATTTAATTCCATACTCCCATTTTATTGAATAAAAAATTTAATAAAATATGTAAAATCCAAAAGCCTTCCTAAACCTTATCCTAACCCCTAATCCAACCCATTCACCCATATTAAACTCACTTAGCCACCTAACTAACCCATTCCATCAAAGCCAAATCACTCACCACCTAACCCCCCTCTAAGCTAATCCTAACCCTCTTCTAATCATGTGCACAATCATAAACATGGGTTAAGACTTGCTAACCCAAGCTAAAGTCAAAAAATATCTTCCCCTCACCCTCCAACATAAATGACCCTCAAATTGTTGGAAATGAGAATAGAGTAACTGAGAGGGGGAGGGGGTGAATCAGTTACTACAAAAACTTTCCACAGTCTCTAAGATGTCTGAATATACCCTTGATTTGATTAATAAAATGTTGAAACTTGATAATGCATCAAATGATAAATATTAAGAACTGATATGATATCATGCACAAAGTAATTTAGCAATTAAGAACGCAAGAGACACCAGATTTAACATGGAAACCCAATATGGGAAAAACCACCAATGTAACTTTTTCACTCTTCTAAAGTGAGCCCTATTAGGAGCCAACCTTGTTAAAGGTTACAAAAACACACTGTTAGGTGTGACCCTATTAAAGGATTTAATCACCCTGTTAGGAGTGGCCTTGCTAGAAGTCTTTAGAACAATTCAACTAAACTGTCACCTTGTTAGAGGATTTATTGAATGGTTGTTAAACTAACTTTGTTAAGAGATTTTGAATACACTGTTACAATGGTTAGAAAGCAACAATGAAATGACTTGTTATAATGTGCAACTTATCTTTGCTGATTGCATATCTCTGTTATGCTTGATTGGATCCTTACTGATCAAATACAACTTTGCAGCTCCTTTAACACATCTGATCCTTCATCAAACTTTTCTCAACATTCACCTCTTCATACTATAATTCGTATTCATAACCCCCCCCTTTTTTTTAATCACACACTTTAATTCATAACTTGAATGACCATATATACCTTTCAGATTATCTTAGTCGCCTCAAATCACTGACTAAATCAAACAATTACAATAGTCGACTAAAAGTAATTTATTAGCAAACCCCTATACTAGTCAACTCTGCATGGTTAACTTTGTTCAGAAAATAATTCCTGTGTTAACTGACTAAGCTCGGTTGATACAATGAACTTCATGACAAACCATCAATCACCAAGAGAGCTCGATAATTACTGAGTTTCCTAAGATAACTGAGTGAGCTCGGTGGAAACTAACCTTTGGAGACTGAGTGAAGCTCGATTAACACTGACTTTTCCACAATTCATTTGATGAATAAGTGAGCTCGGTGGAAGCTAACCTTTGGAGACCGAGTGAAGCTCAGTTAACACTGACTTTTCCATAATTCATTTGATGACTGGGTGAGCTCGGTGGAAACTAACCTTTGGAGACTGTGTGAATCTCGGTTAACACTAGCTTTTCACATTTTCTTCGTTGACCGAGTTAGGTCGGTTAACACTATCTTTCACATTTTTTTTTGATGACCGAGTGAGCTTGGTTGGCACTGTAAATTGCATTGCAGTCTATCTAATCTTAGTGAACTTGAGACTAATGACTGATATGACATTTGTGTAACATCAAGGACAACATTATCCAACAATCTCCCTCTTTGGCATTGACGGCAACACAACATGTCATAACAGAAATGAAATTTTGAAAACAAGTTCAGCAAGATAACAGACTTCTCCCTCTTTCAATAGTCTCCCTCTGTTAAGGGACTTCATGGCAAACTTTTCAAATCTTCACAAATTTTAGAAGTTTTAGAAGGATATGATAGTAAAATCTCTCCCTCTTTAACAACACATGCCAAAGACAACAAAAGTTAAGTGAATTATAATGTACCTTTAGTACCGATTCATATGCAGTGATTTCTAATTGAACTGCATCAACAGATAGATCTTCAATCCTATATGCATTGATGCATCACTAGAACTTATTTTTAGTGAACTTTAGATAGAGGAATGACCCCTAACTTACCTCTGAGATACAAAAATGCATCCTTAGGTAAAGGCTTTGTGAATATGTCAGCAATTTTTTCTTTTGTATGGACATATTCCAATCTGATCTCCTTGTCTTGCACCAATTCTCTGACAAAATGATATTTTATTACAATATGCTTGGTCTTGGAATGCATCACTGGATTCTTAGATATGTTGATTGCACTAGTATTGTCATAGAACATGACAATTGGTTCGTTGATTTCCATCTTCATTCCTTGCAATAACTTCTTAAACCAAACAATATTTGAACAGTTTACTGCTGCAGCAACATACTCTACCTCTGCTGTAGATTGGGATGTACAATTCTACTTTTTGCTTGTCCAGGGAACTAATCTTTTTCAAAGAAAGAATGCTCCTCCACTTGTACTTTTTCTGTCATCAAGGTTTCCTGCCCAATTAGCATCAGTAAACACTTTTAAATCCAAATTACCTCCAAATTTGTACCATAAGCCATAATCTTCAGTTCCTTTCAAATATCTTATTATTCTTTTGATTGTCATCAGATGAGTTTCTCTTGGCTTTGCTAAAAATCTTGCAACAATACCAACTGCAAGGGCAATGTCTAGCCTGGTATGAACTACGTATTACAATTTCCTAATCATAGATCTATACAATGTTTGATCTACCTCTTTGGATTCATCATCTTTGGTAAGTTTCAATCCAGTACACATAGGAGTTCCAACAGGTTTACAGTCCTCCATACCAAACTTTTTCAATATCTCCTTGATGTATTTTGATTGAGTGATGTAGATGTCATTCTTATTTTGTTGAATTTGAAGACCAACAAAGAATTTTATTTCACCAAACATAGACATTTCAAATTCCTCGTTCATTTGTTCAGAAAATTCTTTGCAAAGATCATCATGCCCTATGAAAACAATATCATCTACAAATATTTTTGCCAAGACAATCTTATTATCTGGTCCTTCCTTTATATACAAGCTACTATTATCATTAGTTCTTTGAAAACCAATTTGAATAAGATAGTTATGCAATCTTTCATACCATGCTCTAGGGGCTTGTTTCAGACCATACAATGCCTTGTGTAATTTTTAGACCATGTCCTTTTTATCTAGATCAACAAAGCCTTCAAGTTGTTCAATGTAAACCTCTTCATCCAATATTCCATTAAGGAATGTTGACTTGACATCCATCTGATAAACTCTGAATCCTTTGTGAGTAGGATATGCAAGTAAGGTTCTAACTCCTTCCAATCTTGCAATAGGAGCAAAGGTTTCTCCATAATCTATGCCTTCTTCTTGAAAGTATCCTTTGCATACCAATCTGGCTTTGTTTCTGGATACTTTACCATCTTCAGTCAACTTGTTTCTGAATACCCACTTGGTTCCAATTACATTCTTATTTTTAGGCCTGGGTACTAGAGTCCATGTCTTGTTCTTCTCTATCTGTTCTATTTTCTCGTTCATTGCCTCAATCCAACTATCATTTGGCAATGCATCTTTAATGCTTCTAGGTTCAAAATCAACAAGTAAACAAGTATTTTTCAGTTTACTTCTTGTCAAAGTTCCTTTAGACTTGTCTCCAATGATTTGATCTGGTGCATGATGTCTTCTGACATATTTAGCTAATATAGGTTATTTGCCTCTTGAATGAGTTTCATTGCTATCTCCTTGTGCTTCAATTTGATGTTTAGGTTGTTCTAGTTCGGTAAGAATTGGCTCAAGTGCTTCAGACTCAGTAGATACTTGCTCGATAGTGTTTGAATGTTGTTGTGGCTCGGTTTGAACTTTTTGCAACTCGGTTACTGATGACTCGGGAGTTGAGGATTCTTGAGTGAACGGTATGCTTGGTATAGTATCTGGTTCAATGTAAACAAATCTTCTGTAATCTTCAGGTACCTTTTTTTTCTCTTTTTCAGATTTGTCTGTAAACTCATCAACTTTTACATGTGCACTTTCTATAACTTTGTGAGTGGATAGATTTAAGCATCTATATGCTTTGCTTTTGCAAGAATATCCTAAAAATATTCCTTCATCACCTTTTATATCAAATTTTCCTTTTCTATATTCTTTCAAAATATAACATTTGCTTCCAAATACTTTTAGATAACTTACATTGGGTTTGTAGCCATACCATAATTCATAGGGAGTTTTGAATGAGTCCTTCCTCAACTGTACTCGGTTTAAGGTATGAACTGTAGTGCTAATGGCTTCCTTCCAATATTTGATAGCAACCTTCTTTTCTATCATCAAGGTTCTTGCACAATCCATGATGGATCTGTTTCTTCTTTTAGCTATTCCATTTTGTTTAGGAGTTCCTGGTGTTGAGACCTATCTTTTAATACCTTTTTCAATGCAGAAGTTGTTGAATTCATGTGAGATGAATTCACCACCTCTATCTGACCTTAAGCATTTTAGTCTTTTTCCTATTTCTTTTTCTATTCTTGCTAAATACCATTTGAATTTCTCAAATGCTTTTGATTTATTCCTTAGATACATGACATTCATCATTCTTGAGTAGTCATCAACAAAAATAATGAAAAACTTGTCTCCAGTATAGCTTTCTATTCCAATAGGTCCACATAAATCAGTATGCACAATTTCCAATATATCTTTAGACTGATAGTTCTTACTTTTAAAACTAGTCTTTCCCATTTTACCAATCTGACAATTCTTGCATAGTCCAACCTAAGGTTTCTTAATGTTAGGAATGCCTCTTACTTTCTTGAATTTGCTTATTTTTACCAGGTTATCAAAATTGACATGACACAACCTTTTTATGCCACAACCAACTTTCTTCAATTTGAACAACAAAACCTGAGCATTCACCAAGTTCTAGATAGAACAAGTTACCTTTAGTTTGGGTGCCAGATCCTATTAGCTTTCCTTGCTCATTCAATAGTCTTGCTTTTCCATGCATGAATTCCACCTTGAATCTAGTATTGAGTAACTGTGCCATGCTTAACAAATTATGTTTAAGACCTTCAACCCAATAGGCATTATTACATACAATTTCTTTGGTTAGATAGATTCTTCCTCTTCCTTTTATGAAACAAGGTTCATTATTACCAAACCTTACACTGCCGCCATCATAGTCTTCAAACTGATCAAACTTAGTTTTATCACCAGTCATATGATGTGAGAAACCACTATCTATAATCCATGTATCATTCTTACTTATATGAGAGACAAGTTCCATTTTATCTTCCTCATCATTGTCAGAATCATCTTTAATGGCAATATAAACAATTTCATCCTCACTATTATCAGAGTCTTTAGAATTTTCAGCCATGAAGCATGATTTCTTACCTCTTTTTTTTGAATGTTTTGAAGTCTTTCTTGCCATTCCATTTGTAATCTTTCTTTTCATCATTGTTTTGCTTGTTTGGACACCTTGCTGCAATATGACCAATTTCTTCACAAGAAAAATAGATTAGAGGAACTTTACCTTTGTATTTTCCTCTGCCTCTAGATTATTTTCTTGCTAGTAGAGCTTCAATCACTTCGAGATCACTGTCTGAACTTTGGCTTGATTCATCTTCACTTTCTAACTGAGATTCCTTCTCCTTTTTGTTTTTCCCTTTGAGTGAGAGCTTGCCTTGAAATGCTGATTCAATGTTTTTGGAGGCTAGAACATAGTTATCAAATTTATCTAGTTCAAATGCAGTTAGTCTTCCAACTATGGCCTCAAGATTTATCTGATGATTTTCTTCACACCTTCTTTCCTGAATTGCAAAAACTCTGATTGCATAAACATGAAGCAAGGTTCTAAAAACTTTGCTTATAACTATTTCTCCTTTGATATCACCTCCAGATGCTCTGATTGCACTCACACATGCTTTAACTCTTTTAACATACTTTGCAATGTTTTCATCCTCTTTCATCCTCATTTGATCAAATTGTCCTCTTAGAATTTCTGCTTTTTCTCTTCTTACATCATCATCTCCTCCATAGATCTCTTTTAGCTTGTTCCATATCTCAAAGGCAGTTGTGCAGTCCTTAATGTCATCAAATTCTTCATAAATGAGAGCGGATGCTATGTCTATTATCATATTGTTGTGAGTCTTCTTTTTAGCAATGTCATTGACAGACAATGTGCCAGTAGGTTCTTCATATTTTTCTTCAAGGTATTTTAGTCTAGTATCACCAACAGTAGCCAGATGAAGTCTCATCAATCCTTGCCATGAGGAGAAGTTATCTCTATTGAGTTTTGGAATTTCTCTTTTGTAAGACATCTTGATCTTAGGCTTAGATCCTTGAAATCCTTTTTTGCAAGCACCAAAAGCTCTGATACCAATTGTTGGAAATGAGAATAGAGTAACTGAGAGGGGGAGGGGTGAATCAGTTACTACAAAAACTTTTCACAGTCCCTAAGATGTCTGAATATACCCTTGATCTGATTAATAAAATGTTGAAACTTGATAATGTAGAAAACGATAAATATTAAGAGCTGATATGATATCATGCACAAAGTAATTTAGTAATTAAGAACACAAGAGACACTAGATTTAACATGGAAACCCAATATATGAAAAACCACCAATGTAACTTTTTCACTCTTTTGAAGTGAGCCCTGTTAGGAGCCAACCTTGTTAAAGGTTACAAAAACACACTGTTAGGTGTGACGCTATTAAAGGATTTAATCACCCTATTAGGAGTGGCCTTGCTAGATGTCTTTAGAACAATTCAACTAAACTGTCACCTTGTTAGAGGATTTATTGAATGGCTGTTAAACCAACTCTGTTAAGAGATTTTGAATACACTGTTACAATGGTTAGAAAGCAACAATGAAATGACCTGTTATAATGTGCAACTTATCTTTGTTGATTGCAGATCTCTGTTATGCTTGACTGGATCCTTACTGATCAAATACAACTTTGCAGCTCCTTTAACACATATGATCCTTCATCAAAATTTTCTCAACATTCACCTCTTAATACTATAATTCGCATTCATAACCCCCCTTTTATTTTTAATCACACACTTTAATTCATAACTTGAATGACCATTTATACCTTTTAGATTATCTTAGTCGGCTCAAATCACTGACTAAAACAAACAATTACAATAGTCAGCTAAAAGTAATTAATTAGAAAATCCATATACTGACCGACCCTGCACGGTGAACTTTGTTCAGAAAATAATTCCTGTGTTAACCGACTGAGCTCGATTGATACCGTGAACTTCATGACAAACCATCAATCGCTGGAAGAACTCGGTAATTACTGAGTTTCCTGAGATAACCGAGTGAGCTCGGTGGAAACTAACCTTTGGAGACCGAGTGAAGCTCGGTTAACACTAACTTTTTCATAATTCATTTGATGACTGAGTGAGCTCGGTGGAATCTAACCTTTGGAGACTAAGTGAAGCTCGATTAACATTGACTTTTCCATAATTCATTTAATGATCGGGTGAGCTTAGTGGAAACTAAACTTTGGACACCAAGTGAATCTCGGTTAACACTGGCTTTTCACATTTCCTTCATTGACCGAGTTAGCTCGGTTAACACTATCTTCCACATTTCCTTTGATGACTGAGTGAGCTCGGTTGGCACTGTAAATTGCATTACAGACTATATGAGCTCGGTGAACTTGAGACTAATCACTGATATGACATTTGTTTGACATCAAGGACAACATTATCCAACAAAAATATCTCTTACACTCCTCTTAATGGCTCTTACATCCTCACTCATGACTCTTCCATACTCAACCACCCTCGTCAAGCCTTTGACCAACAATTATCCTGTCCTCTCACACTGATCCTCCTTGTGACACTTGTCACCTCTTCATTGGTGCTAAACAAGCACAATCCATGTGCTCCCCGTTAAGTGCATCCTAAACCTCCCTCACCATCTTGCCATCCTTGCATCTTGGCCCTTCATTCCTCCAACCCTTGGCCTATAAATTGAACCTTCCTCTTTCACTAAAAGAATCCATCCTCCATGCAAAGTTATAATACTATTTTGAGAGCTCATAAACTAACAAAATACAATTATAATGTTGGAATCACTCCATGAATCCATTATTGAAACCTTGCCTCATTCATTCCATCCATCCATCTAAGCTTGAGCATAACTTGTGAGCATACATACTTTAAATCAGGGACAAATCCATTGCATCATGATGTTATACCATTAGGAGCCTACCATTCTTGGTTTTCTTCCTTTTGTGGTGATAAAAAATTAGTCCTATCTTAAGTGTTTACTCATTTTAGTATTGTTAATGCTTTCCTTAATAGCTAGTATTCATGTTACACTAATAAACTAGGTGATACAGTCTACATGACAACTCAAAAAGTGCATAAACTCCTCTATGTCTCACAAATAAAAATAATTAAAAAATAATTAAATAATGCATAAACCTAAGTAAAATTAAGTAAGTGTAATAAGTGAATACATTTTTAGTTCACAAATTTTGCAAAAATTGCATTTTTTGGCAACTGTACCTGCATAATCTTGCATTTTGCAACTTCAAAAGCTCTGTACGGGCACATCTATTCACTTTTTCAGGTTCTATTTTTTTTTGAAAGTGCATATTTTTTTGTCTACTTTCTAGATCTCAAGTCAGATTCTAGGGTTGTGTGGACCAATTTCTCACTTTCAGAATTAGGCTGTCTTTAGCATTGTAATGATTTGATTCTTTTTAGAATAGTTATAAAACTAGCCTACAGTGCTTAACTGACAGATTTTAGCCTCATAAGGCAGTTGTAAAAGAAAAATTAGAAAGTCCACTTTGTTCATTTTGACAAGTGGCCCACTATAAATGCACTACTTATAAAGTGCCAAAAACATCTCTTTTGGGGGGGTCTTTTGATTGAGTGAAAAGGGGGGGTGTGTGTTGTGTTTCTTGTGTCTCTATTTTGTGCTCCTTTCATTTCTGCATCATGGGTTTTAAATGTCCTCCTCTAACTTAATGCAACTATTTTACATGGAAAGATATTGCATGGAGTAGATTAATGGAAAAAGGATTTAGTTTATATGTTGATGGTACAATTACCAAACCTACTGATGCTAAAGAACTCATTGATTGGCAAAGACAAGACCGACAAGCTTTAGGTGTAATTAGGAGTTTTTTACATGGGGATCTTCTCTTTCACATTAAAAATTGTTTAGAATAGAAGGAAGCTTGGGATAAACTTGAACAGTTGTATGGTAAAGTGGATGAAGAAAAAGGATTTCAGATTGAGGATGATCGACTTCTCTTAGATCCTAAGAATTATGACACAATTCAGGATTACATCATCAAAGTCAATGAGTATAGGGCACTTCTTAAAGATTTTGGAAATCTCGTGAAGGATGACAAGTTGTTTCATTATATCCTAAAGAGGCTACCTTCTGAGTATGCCAACTTTGTTTTGATTTTTAATACTCACATGTTAACCATGGGATCTGCTTACTAGAAGCCTTTCTTTGATGGATTTACAGACATGTTGATTGTTGAACAATCTCACTTCCTGGATTTTGGACTTCTTAAGTCATCTAAGACCAAAGCCTTAGTGGCTAGTGATGATCACAAATCAATTCAAGGGGGGGAAAGCAACAACAACAAGAAGCAATGGAAGTAGAAAACACAATCTGAGACACAAAAATCCTCCTCTCAATAATGCGGTTCTTCTTCAAACAAAAAGGGAAGTAATGAAAAGAAGGAAAACCTCTTTTGTGCATACTGCAAAAAGTCAAATCATGACGATTATCATTGCAAGACAAAAAGAATCAATGAGTTAGAAAATCTACTCAAGAAGAACAAGATTCAAGTGCCAGGTACTTCCAAGAATTCTACTCCAACCTCTTCAAAAGGTAAAACTCAAGCACTTATGGCAAACTCAAGTTCTTCTTTGGAATGGATACTTGACTCTGGTGCCTCTTATCATATGGGTTCTTCAAGGGAACACTTTTCTTCATTGAATCAATCAAAGGTACCAGACATCTTCGTGGGAGATGATACTAAAATGGAAGTTGAAGAGAAAGGACATGTTGAAATGGAAGATGGGGAATTTAAAGATGTTCTCTATGTTCCAAATCTAAGCTCTAATCTCCTATCAGTTTACCAAATCACTCACTTTGGAGATGGTCATAAGGTTGAGTTCCTTCCAGATTCAATGATGGTGTGAAGTCTTAAAGATGATTCATTGGTAGCAGTTGGGAAATTCTATGATGAAAAGAGGCTTTACTCCTTCTCCTGCTTTGTACCTAAGAGTTCTTATCAAGCCTTGTTAACTCACTCTACTTCACAAATCAACTTATGGCATGAGCGGTTTGGTCACCTTGACTTTCGCTCTCTTCAGCAACTTTTCTCAAAACATATGGTTAAAGGTCTACCTAATATCAACTTTTCTAAGGGAGAGTGTTCATCTTGTTCAATGGATATGAATCTCAAGGAGAAGTATGATAAAGGGAAGTCTTCTCGAGCTCTAGTTGTTCTTTAGCTAGTTCACATGGTATTAGCAGGACCCTTTGTAGTGACTTCAGTCAGCCAAGGCCGCTACATACTCACATTTGTTGATGACTTTTCAAGATTCACTTGGGTCTTCTTCCTTCATCATAAGAATGAAGTGGTTCATAAGCTTCAAGATTTCAAGACTCATGTTGAACACAAGTCAAGGAAAGCCATCAAAGTATTGAGAGTGGCTAATGAGAAAAAATATGTAGACAGAAGACTTAAGCACTTTTACAAAATTTAGGGGATTGATCTTTAGAACTCACCAAAATTTAGTCTGCACAAGACCGATGTTGCAGCTATGAGGATTAGGACTCTTAAGACCATGGCAAGTTGCATGATTAAGGCCAAGTCTCTCGATCCTACACTTGAAGTTGAAGCCATTAGCAGTGGTACTCACATACTTAACAAGTCTCCTCATTTAGCCTTAGATGGCAAGACTCCTTTTGAGGCATGGTGCGACAGAAAACCAATTGTGAGTCACCTTAGAGTCTTCGGTTGTCCAGCATGGGCGAACCTATCTTCCAGGAGTTGCAAGGCACTAGGACCTAGGCCTTTTACTTTCATTGGTTATGAAGACAATGTAAAGGCTTACAAACTAATGGATCTAGAGACACATGAAATTTTTGCGGAGAAGGATGTTCACTTTGAGGAAAGATTACCCAACTTGTCCTCTACTCCTCTCCACACATCATACACAGTGGAAACTGATAGTGACTCCAGCGATAGTGCTTCAATAGGTTTAAACATGTGGGGTTCTATTGATAGTTGTAGTGAGAGGTCACATCAATCCAGTCCACATGCTTACATTACCACAATGAAAGGTCCATCACAACATGGTACATCTCATCTTCCAACTCTAGCTTTAGTTGACTTGGGAGACAAACTTGAGCACTTACATCTTCTCATTGATGATGATTCTTCTACAGTTGTTGCGAGGGCTCACTCTGACCCTCATGTCCATTCTCTACATGATCAATTTGAATAGGTTAGCATGATTGTGGATCCTTATGAATAGTAATTAGTGGAGGTCTCTTTTTCAATTGAGGAGATAGATGGTTCAGTGGAACAAGTTCAATAGACATCCTTGACAAATTTGCATTCATTCTGTTCAGCACAGTTGGAAGGGGTGAACTTCAACATCAATATAGGGATACTTGAGTAGGTTTTTGGGCCACCATACATCTTCAAGACTATACCTTTTCCTTTGTTTCTTCCTAAGGGGAGGAACACCATTCTACATTCTTGGACCAGCTTCTTCATTGGAGTAGCTTTCACTTGTTGGCATTCTTCTTTTGGGGCGGGGGGGGGGGGAGCCTATTCCATCTCTCTTCCTTCTTTCATTCTTTTATGTATATACTAGATGTATGTCATAATGGGGGGGTCTTGATTACTCCATCCATCGATGCATCCATATTTATCTCTCTTTTTGGTGGAGGGTTTTTCCCATGAGATTTTTCCTCTTTCCACACTTTATAGGAGATTGCATTTTCATTATGTACATGGGTACCTAATATGGCCTAGTAGTTTGGACCCATTATGCATCTTCATCCTAGTTTGTAAGCTTAAGGGCATTCCCCTAAGTTGCACTTAAGGGGGGGTGTTGGTGTAAATAAGTATTCACTTATTACACTTACTTAAGTTTACTTAGGTTTATGCATTATTTAATTATTTTGCACTATTTTATTATTTTTATTTGTGAGACACTTAGGAGTTTGCACACCTTTTGAGTTGTCATGTAGACAACACAGGATTATGCAACTCTATTTAAGCACATGGTGTCTACAACACTATTTTTTTTTTCACACCCTTGTAGGCTTATCCTCTCATCACTGCACTTATTTCCATGCTTAATGGAGGATAACCCATATCTAGTGGACATGTGCTTGGTTGTATGACACATCATGGTGCTGATTATGAGGCATTCTAGATGTATCTCAAAGGCCTTTATATTCAGGCACTCCTAGTGTACTCTTATCAACCAGTTATTGAATGAATATTGTTATTCTGATCATACTCTCTCTCTTTGGTCTATTGTGTGCTTGTGTTTGAGTTCTTAGTTCCCGGGTGAATTTTTCCCTTAGGAAAATTCTTACAAAAATAATAGTGGCCCTAATTACATGTTACAATGGAGTATTTATAAGAAAATGTCTCCTCAATTTGTGTTGAGAGTGACAGATATCTTCATGCAATAAAATGTTTTTAAACAATAAAACAAACTAATTATATACAAACTAACAAATCTAACTAGTGCTAAATATGACTCCATCCATATTTTATTCATTAATTGGATGCATGAGCCCTTACATGTTAAGAAAAAAAGAAATTATGAGAGGAGAAAGGATGAGAAAGCTTTGAGTTGAAGTGGGAGTGTTTGGAAGTGCCAAAAATGGAAGTTGATCCTTCACTGAGTGTGTGTTAGAGTTAAACTACTGGTAGAATACTTTTCTTCTGCATGAAAAGCTCTATTTTTGGAACTGGCAGTTAATTTTTGGCAGAGCTTCTAGAAATGCACATCTGTGGACCTACGCACCTCAAAATGGTCCAAAATCATAAAATTTTACCAAGTCTCAAAATTCAAATTCTGACTTCTGGGTTTTGTTCTCCTTCTTCCCAAAGCTATGTTTGGATGTTTGCCCTTGAATTTCTCTATAATCTTAGTAATTTTACTCACATCTGGTAAACTTAAAGCCTCATATTTTTCCTTGACCCTTTTTCTATAGTTGTCTACCTCAATTTGGGGATCAGCAAAATCCTCGAGTTTGGTATCCAATTCTAACAAAGCTTCTTCAGTCCTGAAGGCTTGCCAGATATCTTCATCATCAGTTGCTTCCACAAAAATCTTCTTAAAATTCTCTACAATGTCTCTACAAGAAACAATTTCTCTCATTCCTCATCTTCAAAAATATCCAAGCAAGCATCGTTGTAATGCTTTTCTGCTTCCAAACTTTTCTCTCGAGCTCGGTCCTTGAGCCTATGGATCTCCACATATAATGTTTCCATCACTTTATTACTATCTACAATTTTCTCTAGCCAATCATCAATCATATCCAATTCTTCCCCTATATATACATCTATCAAAACTCTATAGCTTTGCCCCTTTATGGCTTGCAAAATTTGTAAGTCCTTACTCCAAGCCCTTACTTCATCCATAATGCTAAAGTCTTGCTTCAAAATTGATACCATTTTATTTACATTCTCATGTGTAGCATGCAATAACTTTAGGTTCCTCTGAATAATCAAAATGCCCTTCTCCTCAAAACTTTTTTGCCATTGTTGATAGGCTTTCAAAAATGGGTCTGATTGTACACCTCCCCCTTCTCTAAGTATGGTATTCAATGTCTCCTTGGGGCACTCAGGATCTAGAGGACCAACTACTTTAGCTAAATATTCCTTTAGGATCTCAATCTGCCTTTGAAATGTTTGGATTTCTACCTCTTCCTACTCCATGCTCCTAAAGACTTCTTTGATTCCCATGGTCACTACCAATTGGGCCATATCCTATGTGGGTCTTCTCAACATAACCTCCTTCAATTGATAATCTTGAGGACCAAGGCTTTCCACATCCATGTCTTCAGGAGGGACAGAAACTTGCGCAAACAATTCTTGGTCTCGTGTATTGGTGACAAATGTCAACTGTCTTGCCTCATGTGATGGGGACTTAGGTTTATTCAAAATCTCTGCAATCTCAAAAATGTCTTCCTCAATAGCATGGAACTAAGGTCTGGTACTCCTTATTATTTTTGTCTAGAGCCATCTTGGGATATTCTTAGCCAAAGACCTACCTCTCAAGGATGAAGGAGTATGTTCTTGCTACCTCCTTTCCCTTATCACTCGTCCTTGAAGTACTTCCCCTTTATATGGGATCTTCCTTTGTAGTCTCAATAGTGGACCCTACAACTTACACCTCAATGTCTTGGGAAGGTGGTTGAGAATATTCCACCATTTTTCCCTCCCTTGACACTTCATTAGTCACCATTAGTTTTGGTTCCTCCCCTTGTGATGGTTCCTTTTGAACTTTTTCTTCTTCTAAACTCTAAGGCAAAGGAGTAACTGAGCCTTTATCTACCACTGTGACTTGTGGTGAAGATGGGGGAGTAAGATCAGGACCCTGTTGTAGAACCAGAATCAGTATGCAAAGAACATTAACAAATGAAGTAAACATTCACAAACCAAAAACTAAATTCACATATATGCTTAGACTAAGAAAGAAAATAAGAAGTGCAAACCTCACAAGAGAAAACACTCCATGCTTTCTTGATTCTGTAGATGTGTCCTTTTGCTGTGGATGTATGCTCAAGATGCTCAAAAGCTGCTTCAATGGAGATGGGTAATGGCAAATTGGTAGCTTTGTGAGCTCTCAATTTGGCATTCCAAGGGTATGATTGATGGCTTTGGTTCTCAAAATAGCATGGTAACTTTAGCTCAAAGATTGTTGATGAAATGGCTTGGGATGGGATTCAATTTATAGGCTAAGGGGTAGAGGGATGGAGGGCTTAGATGCAAGGATGGATGAAGGCTTAAGGAGGGCTAGGATGCACTCAAAGGAGAGCACATGGATTGTGCTTGTTTAGCACCAATGGGAAGGTGACACTTGTCACAAGGAGGATGAGTGTGAGAGGGTAGGGTTAAGGGTTGGTTAAAGTCATGATGAGTGGGGTTGAGTATGTAAGAGGGATGTAAGAGGAATGAGTGTGGAAGAGGGAAGAGTGTGGAAGATGGATGTAAGAGTCATGAGTGGGCTTGTAAGAGTCTTTTATGTTTTGTAAGAGCACTCATGACTTAGTGGTTGGGTTTTTTGAGGGGAGACTTTGGTTTGGATTAGGAAAGTCTTAAACTTGTTTAAGGAATGTGACAACATTAGGGGGTGGATTAGGCTTGGGTTTAGGATTAGATTAGGGATGTTAGAGATGTGCAAGTGGATGGCATTAATGAGGGTGGGTGAGTTAGTGGCTAAGCTTGGTTAGTATGGGTGGATGGGGTGGATTAGGCTAAATGGAGGATTAGAGATAGGTTAGGGGTTTTTGAATTTGAGGATTTCATTTATCAAATAGATTTATTTAATAAATGGGGATTTTTGGAATTAGATAGAAGAATAGGATTTAATTGATAAATAATAGATTATTTGATTTATCAATTAGGACTATAGATGATTAATTAAATTAATCAACTAGGGGATGACAAAGGATTAATTAAATAGAAATTTAATTAATAATGCCATTTTAGATAACTAAATAGGATTACTAAAGCGATGTAATCAAATTTAGGTGTCTACATTTTGCCCCTCTTTGACATACTGTTGAGACAACACTATTTCAAAGAAGTTCGAATGAAGACGACACGAGGAAGATGTTTTAGCAACGAGGTTGCCCCAGTCTCAGATAAGAAGAGGAGAGACTAGACTTAGATGATGCCCCCTCAAGAAGGCGACGGGGAGAGAAATGAGGCTCGACGACTTCTTGAAAAGTACAAGAAATTGAGATGAGCTAAGACACAGGTTGGCAAAGAGAAGGAGTTGAATTAGCTCAAACTCTCACTACAGGAGAATGATAAAGGGAAATCAGAGGCACAAAAGTAAAGCAAGCTTTAAGACTTTCCAGGATTGGGGGGGGGGGGGGGGGGGGGGGGGGGGGTGGGGGGGGGGGGGGGGGGTGGAGGAGTGGAGTGCTCTAAAAGGAATCCATAGAAGCTTTTTGAGCGGGGGGATACTTCGAAGAGAAGTACCACCATGTAGTTGAGCACTAGATTTGCTATAGGACTGTTGGTTAATTGCCAAGGTTACCAAGAACATCAAGGCCTTTTCACCAACCGTCCAGAGGACTGACGAACTGACTCAAAACAAACACACAAGGATTGCCCCAGTATCACACATGAATCCCAGAGGAAGCAGCGTGGAAACGACACTAGGTAACCCACAAGTAGAAAAAGAAAACAAGCAAAAGACCTGATCAAGACCTTACGCTCTAATTGCCCCATTCGCAGCATACCATGATATGGAAGATCATGGCAACCTTGAGGAGGGAACAAGGAGATTGCTTGGAAAAGATATTTCAAGACCCAAAAGGGAAGATCCCAAATCAAAAGAAAGTGAAAATCTAAAAGAGAACTGTTTGCCAACGAGATGGGTAGGATGAGGTACTAACGGACCAAGATCAAACATGAGGAAAGCTATATCCTGCAAAAATCTATCAGAGAGCACCTAAGCTGATGGATCTGGATGAGTGATGCATTTGGCAAGCTGAACTAAGAAGGATAACACTTTGGTGATAGGAGATCTAGCTAAATGATGCATTGGAATATCTAACCAAGCTGTGCGATGTGTGCAAGAAGTTGACCAAGGACGAACTAACATGAAAGCCAGATAGATACAATGATACTAAGCTAAAGAGAATGTACAAGCTGACAGACCAAGATATGTTACAAATGTACAAGTTTGTTCATGTTTTGGTTTTTTGTGAGATGGGAATTTTTGTGAAGGATGGGATGTCTATAATAGTTGATAGGTGGATAGGTAGATGGTTTGTGAAAAGCTTAAGAAAAATGGGATTCTGTGTGTGCATGTGATAGGATACAAGCTAGGATACAAGATCATTTACAAGATGGAATATTGTACAAGCTTTGGACAAGATTTGGATATATACAAGGTATGGTACAATATTTACAAGGTATAATACAAGCTTTGGTACAAGATTTACAAGCTGTATAGGAGGTATTGACAAGCTCCATCAGATTTTGGATATTTGATTGGAACACCAAGGGAACAAGTAGGTGTTTTATGGGATGGTGGGTGGATGGATGAGGGATAGGATAGTGATAGATAATGGATTAGTCTTTAGCACACAAGGTGCCTGAATTACCAGGTTTTCACCAAGGTACCTATCCAAGGCGCTTGAATTGCCAAGTTTTCACCATTGGACGCTTATTTCTCTTTACTATTTTTTTCTTGTATTTTTCAAAAGCTGGGTATACCAAGGATCTTCAAGCATAGAACTTCTTGAGATGAATGATGTTAGTGGGATCATTCAAGAGTTCTCCTTCTGGTGTAGATAATTGATAGGCTCCGGAGCCAAAGGAGGCAATAACCACATAGGGACCAAGCCATGTAGGTTCAAACTTGCCTTTCTTTTCTCGATCTGCTTGGACTTTCATATTTTCTTTGAGGACCATGTCACCTGGCTGAAAGTGTTGTGGGAGCACCTTCTTGTTGAAATTCATTTTGAGATGAGTTTGATAGACTGTGAGATGGTCATAGGCTTGTTGTCTCTTCTCGTCTAAGAGATCTAGCTGGGTGAGTCGAGCTACTCTGTATTCTTCATCTGAGATTTGCCCTTGCAAAGATATACGTAGTGAGGGAAGTTCAACTTCTATAGGTAATACCGCTTCGGCACCATAGACTAGGGAGTATGGAGTTGTGCCTGTGGATGTACGGAAGGAAGTTCGATAGGCCCATAGAGCCGGATTTATTTGAAGGTGCCAATCACGGCCGGAATCATTGACAACTTTCTTTAGGATTTTGAGGAGGGTTTTATTAGTAGCCTCTGCCTGGCCGTTACCTTGTGGGAAATATGGGCTAGAAAAGCAGTGATGGATGCGGAGGGAAGTGCATAATTCTTCCATGTTGAGATTTTCAAAGTTACCTCCGTGGTCAGTGAAGATGGTGGATGGGATGCCGAAGTGGCAAACAATGTGGTACAAGATGAACTTGGAGACTTGAACTCCTGTAGCTGAGACTAGGGGGACTGCTTCCACCCACTTAGTGAAATAGTCTGCAGCTGTTATTATCCATTTATGTCCATCAGATGAGAGAGGTGTGATAGTTCCAACTAGATCAAGGCCCCAACAAGCAAAAGGCCAAGGTGGTGCAATAGGCTATAGATCCTGTGCTGGAGCGTGCACAAGATTTGCATGCTGCTGACATGGGAGACACTTTCTGCCAAAGTCACAAGAGTCTTCTTCAATGGTAGGCCAATAGTAGCCTGCTCTAAGGATTTGTCGTGCTAGGACAATACCACTCGTGTGGGCACCGCAAAGTCTAGAATGTACTTCTTTTAATGCCATCGCGGCCTCATTTTCATCTAAACATCGAGAGAGAGTATCGTGGTAACCCCGATGATATAGGGTATTGGCTATGATAACATAGCGGGATGATTTTCGGATGAGGTTCTGGCGTTGGGTACGTGTGAGGTGAGGGGATATGATACCATCGTTAAGGTAAGCGTGAATTTCATGGTACCAAGGGGATTGGGGACCAACCAAGATACAAACACGGTTTGAATCCTCATTCACATAGGCAGGTGTGAGGAGCTGCTCAACTAAAAACTCATACTGCGTAGCTTCTTGTGGAATTTCCAAGAGTGAGCCAATAGTGGCCATGGCATCTGCTGCCTTGTTCTGCATTCGGGGCACTTGTGTAAACTGAAGCTTTGTAAAATGCTGGGTCAACTGATCAACTAGCTCTTTGTAGGGTAATAGCTTTTCATCTTTGGTTTGATATTCATTTAAGACTTGTTTGATGATGAGTTGGAAATCACCAAAGACTTGTAACTCAGTGATATTCCATTCTGCAGCTATCTTTAATCCTGCTACAAGAGCTTCATATTCTGCTATATTGTTGGTGCTAGGGAATTGTAGCTTGAAGGCTTTTGGAATGTAATCTCCTTGAGGTGTAACTAATAATATTCCTGCCCCTGATCCATGAGAGGTGTATGATCCATCAAAATAAAGCTTCCATGGGGGTTGTTCTTCAATTAGGCAGATATGCTCATCTGGAAATTCTGTGAGCAAAGGATATGCATCTACTAGAGGTGCATCAGCTAGGTGATCTGCTATAGCTTGCCCTTTGATTGCCTTTCTGTCCACATACTGGATGTCAAACTCACTTAGTAGCATAACCCAGTTGGCCAAACGGCCTGTAAGTGCTGTTCTGGAGAGCATATACTTGAGAGGGTCAATCTTGGAGACTAGTTGGATGGTATGACTTAGCATGTAGTGGCGAAGCTTTTGAGTTGAGAAAAAAATTGCCAAACAAGCTTTTTCCATAGGAGTGTAATTGAGTTCATAACCAACTAGGGTTCTACTGATATAGTAGATGGCTCTCTCTCTGCTATAATCATCATGTTGTGCTAGAAGTGCCCCTAGAGCAGTAGGTGTTGCTGATATATACAAGATCAAGGGACGACCAGGAACTAGTGGAACCAAGATAGGGGGATTGGTGAGATACTGCTTGAGCTGATCGAAGCTGCGCTGACATAAAAGATCCCACTTGAAGTTCTCATTCTTCTTTAGCAAGTGTGAAAATGGTGTACACTTATCTGCAAGTTGGGAGATGAAGCGCCAGACAGATTGAAGTTTTCCTTGAAGAGAGCGAAGCTGTCGCAGTGTCTGGGGAGGGGGCATGTCTAAGATAGCCTTGACCTTTTTGGGGTCGATCTCTATACCCCGTTTAGAAACTATGAAGCCTAGAAGCTTGCCAGATGTGACCCCAAAGACACACTTCTTGGGATTTAGCATGAGATAATATTGGGCCAACCTATCAAAGACTTTTTCTAGGTCAGCAAGATGATCCATGAAGGTGTGAGATTTGACCAGGATATCATCCACATAATCTTCCAAAATGCTATGGATAAGATCATGGAAAATGGCTGTCATAGCTCTTTGATAGGTAGCCCCAGCATTCTTTAGGCCAAAAGGCATCATGGTGTAGCAAAAGGTTCCCCAAGGGGTAGTGAATGCTGTCTTATGTTGGTCCTCTTCTGCAATCTTGATCTGATTATACCCAGAAAATCCATCCATAAGGGACAAAATTTCATGTCCAGCTGTAAGATCTACAATCATATCTATGTTGGGCAAGGGAAAATCATCCTTTGGACAAGCTTTGTTAAGATCTCTAAAATCAGTGCAGATTCTGATGTCACCGGAAGGCTTAGTGACAGGGACCATGTTGGAGATCCATTCTGAGTAGTCAGTAGGCCGGATAACCTTAGCAGCTAACATTCCTTCTAGTTCAGCTTTGACTAGTAATGCCACCTTGGGGTGCATTTTTCTAAGCTTTTGTCTGACGGGCTTGATCTTTGGATCGACTGCAAGATGATGAACTACAAGATTTGGATCAAGTCCTAGCATGTCCTAATATGACCATGCAAATCGGCCAATGTTCTCTCGTAAAACCTCAAAGAGGAGGTCAGCTTGGTCTTGTGATAGGGATGCAGCAATGTGAACAATTCTAGGGATCTCTGAAGAACCAATGTTGACTTCTCTAGTATCCTCTATTAGAATAGAAGACACCTCTGGTCGATTATCTTGAGGAGGCAATACTAAATCCTCATGTTCTACTTGTGGCTCTGGATTTTCTTGCTGAGGGGTTCTCTTCGCTGCCTTAGCTAGTCCTAGATTTACCTTAGTTCCAGTTTTGGGTGTATCGAAACTAGGTTGGGGATTTTCTCCAAAATACCCCTTGGGATCTAGCTTGTAGATGTAGGCAGAATCTGGCTTTGTCTTCTTATGAGGAGTTTCAGCTCCCATAAATCTTAGAAGCGCTTCCTCTGATGCAAACTCATCAATATGTATGACACTTGGTTGGCCCCAATCTATGAGTTGTGGATGAGCAAGTGGTAGGTCAATGAGATGGATGGATAGTTCTCGAAGAACAGAGTCTCCTAGGAAGATTTGGTCTGGGATATCATCGTAGGCTCTCTTTTCAACTTCCTCAGGAATGTCTTCGATTTCGACAAGGTCGCGGTGGATGTTCGAAAAAGTGTGATCATTCTCGTTGGTGCCCCCAGTTGTGGGTATGCCAAAGCCAAGACCTGACTTTATTTCCCAATCATGTGCTTCGATGGGACATTACATGCCCCTTTCTTCTGGTCCTAGTCCACCTCCTTGATAGTTCCATTTTTCAGTGACGAGTTTATGTTGTTGGGGATACTTCTGGCTGAAGTGATCAAGGCGTGCTTGATTTCTTGGAGGTGCATCCTTATGTAGCCAATTGTTGATATCTGGAGTGAGCTCCTCATGAAGAGGGGTTTTTGAGGACACAAAGGTGGTTGGGCCAAAATGTTTGTATCGAGGAGGTGTAATCTCCTTAGCTTTGTGATATGTTGGCCGTCCATGGGTATGTGGATCAAGTGGGATTGCTCCAACAGCAAATGCATCTGATAGACTATATTCTCCACATCCTTTGTTGTTGATCTTTACAGTAGATAGGGTGGAGGCAAGGATGGTTTCTGCATCATTACAAGTGTGGGATGAGCTGGCGATGGCTGTGCCAATGTCTATTCCAGGGCAATGGTTTGTATATGAAGCTTCAATCGCATTACAGTAAGCAAAGGGTTCTGGATCGGCATGGATGGTTACCTCAGTGCCTTGATGCGGAAATTTGATGCACTGATGGTAGGTGGATGGAACGGCCTTCATAGCATGAATCCATGGGCGACCGAGGAGGATGTTAAATGGTAGGTTTAGATCAACAACATGGCAAACTGTCTCTTGAATGACTGGCCCAACCTTGATTGGTAGCAAAATAGTCCCTTCTGTTGTCCTTTCCAAGTTGTCATAAGCTTTGATGGTGATAACCTCACTGATCATATCTGCCTGAGTATACCCAACTTGTTTTATGAATTTTAGGGTGCAAATGTTCAAGGCTGATCCATTATCTATCATTACTCTTTTCACTGCAAAATTGGATACCATGATGGCTATGCGAAGTGGAAGGGTGTGATCTGGCTCAACCGCGGGTATGTCGGTGGGTTTGAAAGATAGGGCACATGAGGATGAAAGGTGTCCAACAAGATTATGAAAATTAGTAGCATTGATATCAGAAGGGACACGGGATTCTATGAGAGCACTGTCAAGGATGTCTTTGTACACAGGACTAGTGCGGAGAAGGTCTAAAATGGATATTTGGGCTGGCATGTTCCCAAGGTGTTCCAAGATATTGTACCAGCTTTTTGATGGAGCTGATGGTGTTGATGAAACTGGTGGGCCTACGATGTTAAATCGTGCTCTTCGAGTGGTGACCGCACACTCATTGTCTGGTCCTCGGATATTAATAACATTGACAGAAGGCTCTTTCTCAGATATACAACCTATAAGGCTACCATAGTCTATATAGGATGAAGTGTGGTCATTGTTCTTCCCATGCTGTTGGTTTGGCTGGCGGTTGTTGGTGTGGTTTTGGATAGGTGCTTTTCCAGGATTTTGGTTGTTGTGTGGAGGAAAAGCATTTTGATAAATCTGTAAGCCTGCATTGGGAGAGGTTTGGGCACCAACAGTGATTTCCTTCTGATCAATGAGGTCTTGCACATAGTCTTTCAGTTTCATGCATCTGAGGGTGGTGTGACCATTTACCCTATGGAACTTGCAATACTCATTGTCCTTGTACCATGCAGCTTTGGATTGGCTTGGATCAATTTGCTGGGTAGGAGGAAATTTGATGAGGTTTTCCTTAGCCAACTTCTCAAAAATAACATCCAATGGCTCACCAAGGGGTGTATAGTTTCTAGGTGCAGGTTGGAATCTGGGCTTTTGCCCTATAGCTACATTGATGGCATTAGCTTGATTGTTAGACCCTTGAAAGTTGGGTCTTGTATTGTGGTTTTGATAGCTTTGGTTATTTCGTTGTTGGTAATTGGTAGCTTGTTGGTTGTTTGTTTGATATGGTGGGTTAGACTAGTTTTGAGAAGGACCAACGATATTCACATGTCTGGTGTCAGTAACCCCATCTGTTGCAACATGCTTGTTTTTGTTCCAATACCTAGACTTGTCATTGGAATGTGATTGATTTTGGTTGGCCTCTTTGTAAATCTTTACCACACCATCTTTGATGAGTCCTTGCTCAAGGATCATTCCTTTCTCTTTGATATCCTTATAGGTCTGCAAACAGTTCATGGTCATGTGGTGAGCCAAGCTGGGATGTGCATTATCAATAAACATTTTCACCACATGGTGTTCTGGCAAGGTGCAGGATATGCGGGTGGTAAGGGTTTGCCATCTTTGCAGGTATTCGGCAAGGCTTTCTCCACCTTTTTGCTTGGTGTGGACAAGATCAACTATTGATAGCTCTGTTTCAACAAGATGGGCATATTGGGCTACAAATGCCTCAGATAATTTAGCAAAGTTTTTAATTGTGCCATAGGGGATTCTATAAAACCATTCAAGAGCTAGTCCAGCCAAGCTTTTGGGAAAAAGGCGCAAGAGGAAGACATCATTGTATGCCACGTCCTGGCAATGCATGTAAAATTCTTTGATATGTGTGACAGGGTCTCCTTTTCCTCTGAACTTGTCAAATTTAGGTACCTCAAAGTGTTTGGGAAATGGTGTCATGGTAATGGCTCTGTCAAATGGGTAAGGACACACATTCTCAAACTTGAATGTCTTTGGATCATTCCCTTCTTAGATGGCTTTCAGAGCTGTCTTCATTTGCTCCCACTCTGAATTGATAGGTGATGGTTGGGGTGCCCCCAATGTAGGAGTGCCTTGAGGTAGGTATGTGCTGGATGGGGCCACTGAATATGGATGGCTGTGAGGGATTTGCTGATAGGGATTGTACATTGTTTGGGCAGCTGCATGGTGGATGACGGGTTGTTGAGGGGGAGGTGGCGCATATTGCTGCATGTGCTGCGAGGCTTGCTGTTGATATGGGATTTGAGGTTGGGATTGAGGAACATAAGCTGGCTGTGGGATAAATGGATTGCTTTGTGGAGGTAAGGTATAAGGTGGTTGTGAGGCTTAGGGAAAGGATCAGAGGGCTTGTGGGGTTTGACCAATGTATGTGGGTTGTGCCCCCATTTGGGATGGCATCTGCAAATAATTGGTGGTTGGATGGGGTGGTGGATTACCTCCTAGAAGTGGCATTAAAAAGTAGTTGGTAATTGGAGGTAATGGATTAGTTGGTGGTGGGAATTGAAAGCTTGGGAATGGAATTGATGGGGTTTGATAGCTTGGTGGCTAGATTTGGAAGCTTGGTATAGTGGTGGCGGGAGGTGGGGTCACTTGGGAGCTTGGTAGAAGATTGGCAGTAGCTTGTGGGATTTGATAGCTTTGTGGAGTGAAGGTAGTAGCTTGTGGATTTGTGGCTGGTGGTATTGAGCTCCCAAGACCTAATGGAAATGATGGGATTGTGCTTTGGGCCATGGTGAACAAGCTGGGGGCGATGAAAGGTTGATTACTTGGCCCCATGGGTGGCATCCCTTTTATATTGCTGAGGTTGGCCAAAGATGCTAGCACTAATTTGGGAGATGGGTGGATTTGGAAGGCTAGGTGTGGGAGCAGCAGCAATAGTGAAGGGGGTGAACGGTGAGATGTTTTGGGTAAAGGGGGTTTGGAGTGGAGAGGTATGAACCAAGGATGGAGTGGTGGTGGCTGGGTTGGCTTGCGGCATGGAGATTTCAACTTGGGTGGATGATGGTATGTTTGGGTCTGTTGGGTCATATGGATTGGCTGGAGGCTCTTCTTTTGGAATAAATTGAGGATAACTTGGATCATAAGAGCCTATGGGTGGTGGCAGCTGCCCAAACAATGGGTGAGATGGATCTGATAATGGAGGGGGTCTTCCAAAGTCAAAGGTTCCTACATTGTCCCTTCAAAAATTAGCCATGATTGTCTCTTTTTTTTTGTCTATAATGGCGTTTACCAATACTGCATTTCCTGGTTGGTTCATGAAAGCTTCAATGTCAGTAGGTGATGGCATAGCTGGCTCTAGGCTGAAGGATGGCTGAGTGCTCAAGGGGGGTGAGGCTGTTCGATCTAAATGATAAGGCTCCATTGTTTCTTTCTTCTTGGCTAAGCGAGTGACGGGTGGCATGAAAAATGCTCCTAGGGATGAGATGCAATAATGCTGATGGATGCAAAAGGGGGAAGGCTTTTCTATGCAAATGATTTCCTAGGTTAAGGCAAAGCTATATGACAAAACCTAAAGAGGATTGGGTTGGGGATTCTAACTTCAAAGATATGTTGTCAAAGTACAAAAGGTCTGCTTTCCTATGTGCAAGCTTGGTGGTGATTGTGTCAACTTAAGGATAGACTGATGATCCTTTAGGAAGAACACAAGATTGACCACTTGTGAATCCCAACCTTTAGCTCAAGGTGATGAGGGATAACAAGTGACAAAGCTAGATTACCCTAGACAAAGCTCTGTCAAAGGGATAACCTTGGTGAGATTGGTGGATTTGGAAGATTTTAGGAATGGCAAACTTTTAGCAAGGTGACAACAATTTTGAAAGTTTAGATGTGCAGATTTTCGATTACTAGCTAGATGGTATGATTCTAAATGAGATGGATGAGCTAATAATGCTTAAGGGGATAAGCTAAGATGGCTGGCTTTTCTACAAAGATAACTCTAAAGTGAAGCTTATCCAAGAAGATGTGGAGAAACAAGGGTGTCTAATCATAGAAATCATGCCTAGTTGGTAAGGCATAAGCAGGATTAACTCCTGGACGTTGGCTAAATTTGATGGTGCGCTCTAACCAGGCCTCTTGAAGTGCTTCGTCGGTAGCTTTGTCCTCTGCTTTGTGGAGTTTGGAAATTCGTGGGCTTGGTGTTATTGCTTTTCTCTTGGCTGAAAGTTCTTGGTATGCTAGAGATGGCTTGAGTTTGACCTTGTGAAACTTCTGTTTGGGTTTGGGTTGTTCCGACATAAATTCCTGAATCTGCTTGGCTTTGGGAAAAATCTCAGTTGTTTTGCTTCAACTTGTTCAACTTCCAAAATAGGCAGTGACTACGCTAAGTGTGCCCTAAGCTAGGATTGACCAAGTTTGGCAAACATTCATTCAACAAGTAAAATAAAAACAAGCAATAGATAGGGAACACCCAGATAGAAGTTTGTGGTTCTCAGAATGTGGTACTCTCGCCAAGGAGTGTGTATGTTCTACAAATGTTTCGATCAGTCACTCCAAACACATTAACATCCTAGATAGTTTTCTGCAAGGCAAACAATTGGTTTAGCTAGGGAGTCCTCGATATACGCAAGGTACGTGAGGCCCAAATCCGTAGATGAGACCAAAAGGATGTCACACAGCCGAGAGGAGCGGTAACCCACTTCTCCTCTTTCACTTCTCAAGGGTATAAAGTTCCTTGAGGCTTAGCTCGAATGACAAAATCTTGATCCCAAGAGAGGTGTCTTTCGATTCACCTCCTGATTCTTATACTCCGCCGGAACGCTGGAGTTGAGGTCGTCCAAGGGGTGATGAAATCCCCAAGCAGGCCTCCTAAAAAAGAAACAAGGTTTTGGATCCTAATCTTATGCACCCAAGATGGCCTTGAAAGACGAAAAGGGGAGAGAAGACTCGGATGACCTTGGGCTAAAAAACACGCTTGTTCTTTTACCAACTGACTCTTATGTGTGCTAATCTAGACTTTGCAAGCACTCATGTTTAAGAGACAATGTTCAATTCCAACTTGAAGCACCAACAAAAGTAAATCGATCAAAGAATGCACACAATAAGAAGAGTTAGGGTCAACAAAAGCAAACTCGCGCGCTCGGAGGCCCTCCACGTCAAGTATCGATTAATTTTCTTTAAGGCATTCAAGATTGAGTGTGATTTTGTTTTAAGCCCAAAACAAAAGTGTGTGAGATTCGATTTCAAGCACGCGCCCGGAGGCTCTCCACGTCAGTTGTTGTTCAATTTTAGTGCCCAAACTTGAAGTGTGATCGATTTAATCTAGAGTTTTGACCATTTAAGAATTTTGATAAAGTTAAAGCAAACGTTGAAAGACCAAGTGAGTGAGTTAGATTGTGGAACATTTAACACCTTTTTCAAGTAGACCCATCCCCATAAATGGCACTGAGATTGCAACCAATGGTTAATATTTGATGGGTGATTAGAAAAGAGGTGAGTCCAAGGAACTACTCAAATTGATTTTTGTAAATTTGTATTTTAACTTAACAAAGTTTCTTAAATGTCCAAAAATCCAACTTTACCTAGATTGCATGTGAAAAAGAGATTTGTAATGGTTAATTGATCCTTGGCATTCAAGATTGAATTTTTTTGTTTTAAGCATGCATTCCAAAGAAAGTTGATTTTAATCCATGACATTCAAAAGTGTGTTTTTGAGCAACATTCATTCAATGAAAAATGTGTTTAACCATTCAAGTTCATTTTTTTTTTAGCAACATGCATTCAAAGACAAATGGTTAAACATTCAAGTTCATTTTTTTAGCAACATGAAAACCTGCAAGAAGCATGGTTAGTGGTTCCATATGTGCTCCAACCTGCAATGAGACAAAAAAAAGCAATTTAGTTAGTTAGCCAAAATCTTCAAAAATGAGGGCTTAACTATGGGAAAAAAAAATTTTAACTTTTTTTGTTGTTTGTTCTACGCGTAAAAATGCTTTAAACGGTCTAAATAGTAAAGCAGAAATGGAACATAAGCAAGCAGAGAACACAGTCTGCCAAAATACGAAGATGCTGAACTACAGAGGTGCCAAAATATGAAGAGGACAAAATAGATTTGCAGCACAGAACCCAGGTGACAAGCAGAGATGTCGATTTTCGCAGACGCAGATTTTCACAGACGTCGATTTTCGCAAACGCGGATTTTCGCAGATGTTGATTTGCGTGGACGCGAATTTTCGCAGACAGAACAGGTTGCAGACGCCAAAACCGTGCCAAAAAAAAGCTGAAAAATGCGATTTTTTTTTATTTTTTTTTTAGATGGTATTTCTTCTTCCTAAGTGCGTTCTTTAACCTGCAAAAACAAGCAAAACACCCTCACAACACACTCAAACAACAGAAAACATTAGATGGTTAGAAAAATGACATATAGATGAAAATAGATGATTAAATGACCCATAGTGGGGTCCCACCGGGCGTGCCAAAATATGAAGAACCAGAATCAGTATGCAAAGAACATTAACAAATGAAGTAAACATTCACAAACCAAAAACTAAATTCACATATATGCTTAGACTAAGAAAGAAAATAAGAAGTGCAAACCTCACAAGAGAAAACACTCCATGCTTTCTTGATTCTGTAGATGTGTCCTTTTGCTGTGGATGTATGCTCAAGATGCTCAAAAGCTGCTTCAATGGAGATGGGTAATGGAAAATTGGTAGCTTTGTGAGCTCTCAATTTGGCATTACAAGGGTATGATTGATGGCTTTGGTTCTCAAAATAGCATGGTAACTTTAGCTCAAAGATTGTTGATGAAATGGCTTGGGATGGGATTCAATTTATAGGCTAAGGGGTAGAGGGATGGAGGGCTTAGATGCAAGGATGGATGAAGGCTTAAGGAGGGCTAGGATGCACTCAAAGGAGAGCACATGGATTGTGCTTTTTTAGCACCAATGGGAAGGTGACACTTGTCACAAGGAGGATGAGTGTGAGAGGGTAGGGTTAAGGGTTGGTTAAAGTCATGATGAGTGGGGTTGAGTATGTAAGAGGGATGTAAGAGGAATGAGTGTGGAAGAGGGAAGAGTGTGGAAGATGGATGTAAGAGTCATGAGTGGGCTTGTAAGAGTCTTTTATGTTTTTTAAGAGCACTCATGACTTAGTGGTTGGGTTTTTTGAGGGGAGACTTTGGTTTGGATTAGGAAAGTCTTAAACTTGTTTAAGGAATGTGACAACATTAGGGGGTGGATTAGGCTTGGGTTTAGGATTAGATTAGGGATGTTAGAGATGTGCAAGTGGATGGCATTAATGAGGGTGGGTGAGTTAGTGGCTAAGCTTGGTTAGTATGGGTGGATGGGGTGGATTAGGCTAAATGGAGGATTAGAGATAGGTTAGGGGTTTTTGAATTTGAGGATTTCATTTATCAAATAGATTTATTTAATAAATGGGGATTTTTGGAATTAGATAGAAGAATAGGATTTAATTGATAAATAATAGATTATTTGATTTATCAATTAGGACTATAGATGATTAATTAAATTAATCAACTAGGGGATGACAAAGGATTAATTAAATAGAAATTTAATTAATAATGCCTTTTTAGATAACTAAATAGGATTACTAAAGCGATGTAATCAAATTTAGGTGTCTACACCTGTGACTCTGGTGGCATTTGTGTCTAGTCTTCTTGTTGGGGTTCACTTGTAGGGGTATCCTTGATCTTATCCCTAACTAGCTCTATTTCAACAGGCATAAAATAAAAATCTAACATTTTTAAAATGTCATCACCTTCTTCACCCTACTCATCCACCCACTATTATACTTCATCCTCTAAAGAAGAAATTTCCAAAGGTCCTACCAGGGTGGATGGTGATGTATCTATGGTATTGTTTCTCCTTTCTTTCTCTATGGCTCTAGCTAGCTGGGTTCTTCTCTAGAGGGGTATTTGTTCTTCTTCATCTATCTCCTCTTCTTCCGCCTCTTCTCCTTCTAGAATGGTTTTAGGAATAGATGGAAAAGGCACCATTCTCCTAGTCACCCTTTTCCTTTTCTTCATTTGAATTTTAATCCTCTCTTTTTTTGTGGAAGTAGAAGGGGATGTTGGCTCTTCTTGCAAAGGAGGGATGGCAACCTTTTGACTCTCTCCCTCTTTTGATTGGCTAGGCACAAAGGGAGGAAATTGAGGGTCATCATATGCTTGAGTAGCTCTAGTATCCTCAGACCCTTGTACACTCTCCTCCTATTGTTGGGGAGGTACTTAAACTTCACCTTGTTCTATTTGAATCCTTTGAGGGGAGGACATCTTCCTTTTATTCTTTCCCTTCCTTTCTGGAGGATGATAGTATCCAACTGGGCAGTCAAGTTGGTATATTGTCTTTGGCCTGATGGGAGACTAGGCCACAAAGGTAGGAATTGTGACTTTCTTCCCTTTACCATTCTCTAGGTGGGCTTGTGCATGAAAGATCAAGGTGTCTAGTATTGGATCAAGTTGAAAAGGCTTCTTGATCCAATCCTTGGTTATTCTGACAATGTGCCTTGCCTGATGATTAATATCATCACCCTCCTCCCTGTCAAACTTGGCATTCATGATGGGTCTTTCTCCTATTTTGTCTGAGTTGAACAGGGGGTCCAATAGCTCCTTTCAATCTTATTGCCTTATTTCCTCTAGAATATTGAATTTGAGAGCCCTCTTTGCAAGATACAAAGTCATCCTACAATAATCCCTTATGCGAACATCGTAGTTATTTGTTGTGTTCATCTAATGATCTTTAATAGCATCTTCATGATGGAACTCCTTACTGGTAAGACTCTCCACTCTCCTGATATTATCAAAGTAGGGCCTAGGGGAACTATATTCTTTGAGGGGATAATTCTCCCATTCCCATTCAAAGGAAGGAATATCTTATTTTCATTTCACCTGGTATGGTCCTATGACTAGGGACCATGCCCACTAAGGTCTTTGTTGTCTCTTCACCCTCTCATATGTAGATTCAATCTAATGTGCAATCTCCAATAACATCAATTTTTCACTTGGATATCTGGGGAGCTTCTTGGGGTTGACAGTGGAACAAGCTACCTATAGATACATGAATGTCTTAAACTGGATGAAGTAGGCCCCGAGAGTTGTTATCTACGTTATTGCCTCATTAGATAATGTCTTTGCATAATCATCTTCTATGAATTGGATGATTGAAAAAATGAATGAGTTATTCATGATTTTGTACTCCTTACTCTATGCTAAGAGCTTCTTCTTTACCAACTGAGGGTAGACAATGTATGACCAGGCATTAGGATCTTGCATACTGCCTCTCTTCTACAAACTAGGGTAGTTTGTCACCCTTGCTACATGTAGATATATCATGTAAGAAGTCATATAGAACTTCTTCTTGTCTTTAACTGCCCCTAGTTGCTCACACAAATTTTCACTAAGTGTGGTGGCCTAGTCGAGTGGCATCCTTGTTGTCCTAATTGTCTCAATAAAGTTTACCATAAAAGCACTAAGGTGGCCAATTTTAGGTAAACCCATTACTCTGCTCAAAGGAATGATGGAATAGACAATATCTTCCTTCATGTATCCCCAAGTCATATCCACCTTTCCTGTTATCCTACCTCGAGGAGGCTTCTCAATGAGGTAAGATGATTATATACTTTTTGTCACCTCCTTTTGGTGTTCCTTGTACCATCTCTCTGATGCTTCATAGGAGAGTCTTATAAATTGATCCACCCTTGGCAGATGGAAGACCCTTTTAATGTTTCTGGTTCATAGGTCTAGTACCACTTCTCTAGTTACACTTTTAACCACTCTCTTTTCAGGAACAAAATGTTGCACCAGTGTCATGATCAATTCTTAGTGTCTTTGATTTTCACATAATTGTCTTGAACCCTTGACTTTGATGGCACACCTTGATGTTTGAACACAATGGGCTTAGGTGCCATTTTCTCTTTGGATGTGGATGCCATTTAACTTGCATGATACAAGAAAAGGTGTTTATTAGTTGAAAATAATGAAAACCTAAAAAAAATTCAAAAAAAAAAGTATTCAACTACTTTTTAATTAATTATTGACAAAAAACAAAGATGAAATGAATTGTCTTTTTATTATATTATTATCATAATTTTTTTCAAAATTATATATATAATTTTATATTTTTAGGGTTTTTTAGCTCTTGGAGGTGGAAGTGTGTGTGTGCATGAAGTGGGTGCACGAGCACAAAGCGCACATGGCAAGCGGTGCAGTGTGCACACACACTCGATGAGTGTTTTGGAGGTGTGGCATGACATGTTGCATTGTGCACGTATGGGTGAAAAGCATCGTGCAATGGGTTTAATGTGGACATGTGTAGGTATGAGGACCATGCAATGGATTTTGATGCATGAAGTGAGTGCAAGGTTTGGGATGCAATGAGGATGCGCACGAGTGCGAGGGCTGCGTGGTGTTTCATTGCTCACCTTATGCAGCAAACTAGCGAGATTGAAAATGAAACAAGTTGGAGTTTTATGGGGCAATGGGGTTTTTTATAACCTCACCTATTTGGGGGGTGCACAGCGTGCCCCTGCATGGGTACACAGGTCTGCAATGCGGACCACATGGGTGGTGCATGCCACGTGCCTTATATGTGTTTTTTTTTTTTTGGTTTTCTTTCAATTTTTAATTTTTATATTTTGAATTTTATATTTTTTCTTCTTCAATTTTTCCTATTTTTGGTCTTTTCAAATTTTAAAAAAAAAATTTGGTCTTTTCAATTTTTTGACTCTTTAACATTTTCCCATATCCTAAATGATGAATTCAAGAACATGAAAAAAGTAGGGGGGCCTCATTCCTAGTAGGGAATGGTGCATGCATTGTGGGACCACAACACAATTGTTATGGGATCATGCATTGTATAGTAAGTCTTGGTATTTTAGATTTTGATATTGTATTGTGATGATGTGAATGTGTATTATGTTCATGTAAATTTTCTTGGCTCTCTTTCTTGATCTTTTTGTTTTGATTTGAATGTCAAGTGTTGTTATGGGTGTGAGGGCTTCACTCACCCTTTGGGAAGGGAAGAGAAGTCTAGGGTGAAGGGCTTGGTTGGGATTGAAATGTAGTTGAGAACCTTGGAGTATGGGCTCTATTTTATGTCATATTCATTCATATCTTGCTTTGGGGGTGATAAGGGAAAGATGGAGTAGAAAGGAAGTTAATGGAGTATGGAGGAAGCTCTAAAAGGGCATGGAATTTTGTTGAGTTGTGAAAAGCCCCAAAAGGGCATGAAAAATTGTTTATTGTAGATATGGTATGATATGGCAAGTCTCCTTTATGAAAGCACACCTTCACCCTATGTTAAAGGTTCCAATGGTGAATCAATGTGCAAGCCATGGGAGGGTTTTTTTTTGTGTTATGTGATATGTTTCATGCATTGACAAGTTTTGTGTGTGTGTATCCCATTTGCACTTGTTTCCCCTTCTTGGTGGGCAGCTTCATAGAAGCCTAGGATAGGAGGTGAGCCTCCATGATTCCTAGTTTGTGTGTATTTGAAGGTCTTGTGAAGATGGATTCCTTGAAGATATTAGGGTTTCACCCTTGAAAATTTTGAAAAATCAAGTGTATAGAGAGACCAATCTTCCCATGTTATCATAAAATGTGTTGTGATGTTAACTCTCCATTTTGTTTCAATGAGATTTAAAAATAAATTGTCTCATTATTGCATATTGTTGAAATTGTGAAGTTGAGAAAATTGAACAAAGTAGCCTTTGCAAGAAATATTCATTATGAGTACACAATATGCGAATTGATGTATTATGAAGAAGTTATGTAATAAGATCCTTCTTCTTATGTTAAATGAAAATCATTTGGTAGAAATATTTCATAGCTGTTGTGTGGAAGATTATTATGGATATAGTTGAATCAATTCAAAATATAGATGATTGATTTATAAATTCATATGTTATGTAATGGAAGAAAGTTATCATACTTTGATAGTTCATTTTATGCGTATGAAAATTAGATAATTTGGTTTTCAATTTCTAATAAATTCTGAGGTTAGATAACACCATCACATCATTAAACATGTTCACTAAAAATGCCATGGTAGGATTAAGAGAAAACTAGCTTGAAAATGAATACATAGTCCAAATGCATAAGTAAGCAAGCCTATAGGTGACATTTAATCCTCTAGAATTTGTATGAGGAATGGAAAAAAAATCCACTTTCTATTACAGTCTAATATTTTACTCAGAGGGAATATTCTTAGGACTTTGTGCATAAAATAATAATAGAAAATATCTTGACTTGGAAGAAGACTCAAACAAAAATAAACATCTAGTCCTAAATCATTTACAAGAAAGGACTCTCATGAATCCTATGACCCTTGTATCACTATTTTAGAAAATAATACCAATAAATAAATATACTAAGTAAGACTATGATTATAGGAAGTCTAGACACCTACTTCTTAAAACTAGGAAGTTCCCAATGAAAATCCCCACAAAATAATAATGAAATTCCTAATAAATATATAAATTAGAACACACCCAAGTGCCTACTTTTTTCCTTAGGAAGGTTTTGGGCACATGAACAAGGGATATGGGGGAGGGAATCATTACTGACATGAAGTCTGACCCTAATTCCTAAGCACCTCCATCTTGGGCCAAGGGAAGTGTACTTTTCTAGGGTCCTAGGTGCCAAGTTTAAAGGAGGACCAACAAAGAGAAAAAAAACCTAAGAAAAGTTAGGAAGAATGCACCATATTTGGAAGGGACTTTAGGTTTTTACAAGTGTAATGTCCCTACCACATGTCAGGGACTATTCCCTAGGTAATCCATCCTCTTCAAACATTACTTGGTGCCTATGCAAGATGGGAACATGAATGGGTTTTGTCCTCACATAAATTTGAACTCTAGGCACATAGAACATGATGGGAAGGAGATGTGTCCATTTCTAATGAGTGGCTTGTTCTTGGTAAAGTTTCCTACTAGATGGGATGGTTTAAGGTGGTTAAGTAAGTGTGAAGGTGGTAGTCCTTTGAGGTATTATGAATCAATATGCATAGTGATAGAGTCCCTAATTAATTGTTAGTCATTTCTATGAAAATTTATTAATGGTTTGAGTTTTAGACGTGGGTAGTTCTAGTTATAGGCAACAAGTCAATAATTAAGTTTCTACCCAAATATTCATGGTGTTTCTAGTGCTTCATTTTATTATAGTTATGAAAAAGGTAAAGGTAGGATAGTGGGGAATGTGACTTTAATCAAATGGATAAATTAATAATGTATGGTTTAAGTATAAGTTTTTTTTTAAAGTAAGGTAGATATTAGTAAGTGGGGTGGAATAGTAATTAGGGTAGAAAATAGCATGAATGTATAGGAGTTGGTAGTTAGAACTTTATTTAAAAACCATGTGTTAATAGGAAATATGTGTAGCTTTTGGGGTGGTAGTTAAGGGAGCATATGGTTATTTTTTTAATCCTGAAATTAATTATATGTAATTTAGTAAATCGAAAGAATAATTAATAATAGTAATAATAATTAATTAAAATCAAATCAAATAATTAATTAATAATTAATCTTAAAATAAATTCAAATAAATAATTAATAATACCTAATTAGTAATGTATCAATATGATCGAAGTTGAAGAGAGATAAGATGTAAGAAGTTCATTAAAGGGGATGTATATATATGTACAAATAAATGAAAATGAAAGATAAATGGATTAGGCACATATTAAGGCTGTGACTTGTATTCAAAACACTTAGGACAACTACAAAACATCTCTAAATTCACAACCATTGGATCATTGCAACTACATTGATAAAAAAAATTGTACTTCACTTGCATATATGAAGTGTCTTAATTAGGGTATAGAAGGTAAAAATTAAAAATAATAACATCATTTAACTCTATCGATATAACTTGGAATTCCAACCAATGATAGAAGACTAGGTGGCCTCATGGAAAAACTTGAAGTCCAGATTTTTTAATGAAACAAATTCCTTTAAACTAACTAACATTTTCATCTCAAAACTCAATGATTGAATTAGTAACCTTATAACAACCTCAAGGAAACATGAATTGTTTATCCAAACACCTCATAGTTTGTTAGAACATCCATAACAAGTAAATATCTATACACATTACCTTTACCTCACCTTTCAAAAAAAAAATGTTGGTTGTGTTTTACCTTGTTAAATTTAGGGCATGACAAATATCCCTTCTTTCCTAGTTGATGAATTATTTATTCTTTCCTAAATCATCTCCTCTTGAGGAAAGGATACTCATTTTACATCTTATTCTTAAGGGAATTACAACATTTCATGATTTCTTCCCTTTGGAAGAGTCAAAATCACACATCATTAATTGATGTGTTTTGAGAATAATCATTTATTTCCAAAATGGTTGATTGCTTCCTCAATATCCTCTTCTTATAGAATGATCTTTCCTCTATATCTTAATCTTTCAATAGTTTTGCAACTCTTTATTTTGTGTCTATTGTACTTTCGTTAAACCTAATTAAATTCTAAATTTATATCACAATTATATTATATTTTACTTTTTTTTTTTTAAAAAAATTACAACTAGTGTTTTTTCTCAATAATTTACAATTATAATTTATTATTAAATCTAATTTCAAAATAGGGACGTTAAAATGAAACTACATAATTATTTTTAAAGATTTAAGATTTTCAGAGAGCTTCCATTTTCAATGTGTTTCTAGCTTGTTTCTATAGCCTTAAAGTTTTCTTGGTATAAGGTATTTATAGGAACTTCATCATTTAATGATTGATCAAAGGATGGTATAAAGAAAAGGGAAGGAGAGCTTCAAATATTGATAACCAAGTTTAGGGAATGATTCTCATTCCAAGAACTTTTAAGGAATAGTCTTACAAAGGCCATAATTATTCATCTATACTTTTTCATTATTATCACCATCTACCTTATTGTATGTTGGTGTTTGGATTGAATACATGGCATATGTTTTCATTGATAAATTTTGAATTTTAATTTTACTATATTTAAGTGATGAAATCAGAAAAAGATGGCTTATATCAACTGTAATTTTTCCTTTCTTAACAATGCAATCCAATATTTAAGCTTAGCAAAAAGATCTAGAAGTTTGTAAAGTAAAATAAAAACATAGGCCTCCTTAGTTAATAATGTAATAGTTCTCAACAAGAGGCATTTAGCACAAATTAGTGTGTATGGGTAAAAAAGTGTGTTATCTATAATTATACCTTTCCTTGCATTATTTGGCTTCTTTAATTCAGTTTTTATATCTTAATTTTAATATATAGTATATGTGATTGGGTAGGTGGGGTGTAGGTGACCTTGCATCGAGATGTTAATAAACAATTTTCAAGAGTACAATACTGATTTAAAAAAGAATACTAGGAATTTTTAGAGTGTTGATGCTGCCACTTCTACATAAAACATCTCCTAACTAAAGAAATAAAAAAATCTACTAAAATACTCAACAACTTGAAATGTCACAATATCATACTTCTAATGTAACTAAAATGAGTGTGCTTAGATAAAAAAAATGAACCCTATAATTTTAATTCACTGTTCTTATTCCAAAATGTCCATATGAAGGAATGCAGCATTTGGTTTCAATATTACTATGTCTATGTCCACCTACAACCTTACCTACTCTAATAGATAGTCTCCTTTTCCAATAGTAGTGCTCCTTTTTTCATTTTGTGTTATACTTCAATATTTATTTCATATGTGAAATCAAAGTAGTAAAGAACTATGTTTATGAATTTTTTTTGACCTATATGATTTAATCATGCTACACAATCACCATAACTTCTCTAGTAAGATCTTATTTCAGCATAAATGTATGTTTCTACTTCAATAAAGCATTTTTTGGTATATATTAAATAGATCCCTAACTTAAGATATTTTCTACTTTCTATTAGAAAATAGGCATTTCTTGTCAAAAATCTGCATAAAATATGGGTTAAATGTTATCTTATGATTTTGAATAGATTTTTTTTATTTGGATTATATAGAAATGGTTGTCCCTTTATATCTCTAATGTCTCTACTAAAGAGTCAAAAGGATAAATAGGCATTTTCAGAAGAGATTGAGGGATATGTGTAGGATCATGGTGTGCCAAAAAGTGGTGACCTAATAATTATGTTGTTATGAAATGCCTCAAAGCATTTCAAAATCTATTCAAACTTTTTTTCCACCCTTCCTAATACCAAACCCAAAAGCTAATACGTTTATAAGGCCTATTATATCTTTTGATAGCAACCCAACATGGTCAACTTATAAAATGTCCGGAAAATGTGTTTTTGGACTATTCTTGTGTATTTTTATACATCAAACATGTAGCTGACAACTTTTTTCACCCAAATTTGAACAAACAAAAAGGGTTTCTTAAGAATGTTCTTAGCTTTCCGTAAATTTAATGTCTGTTAAATTACAAGTACAACAAGTTATTATTATTTATTTACTAATGGATTTATGTATAAAATGTTGGATACAATTGTTAATTGTGTATTGTCTTTGATGTTACACAAATGTCATATCAGCCATCAGATAGAGTCTACCGAGCTCAGATGGTCATATCAAAGGATTTTGTAGCACAAAGTTAATGTTAACCAAGCTCCCAAGGTTAACAAAGGGAAAATCAATAACTAATAAGTTCACTCGATCATCGAAGAGAAAGTTAGCTTTTATCGAGCTCACTCGGTAAGCAAAGGAAGGTTAGCTTTTACCAAGCTCACTCGGTAAGTGAAGGAAGGTCAGTGTTTATCGAGTTAACTCGGTCACCAAAGGAAGTTGCAAAGTTTCCAGTGTTTACCGAGCCTCACTTGGTTAACACTGGGGAAACTATTCTAGAGCAGTGGTCACCGAGCTAGGTCGGGCAGCAAAGAATTTTATTGTTCTAAAGAATTAAGTTTAATTATTTTGTGTAGCCGACTGATTTAATGTTTTTCAGTTGTTGTAACTTGTAATTGAGCTGACTTGACAATCTATAAGGTATATATGAAAGGTCAAGTTTTGAATTCATAAGATGAGTAAGAGTGTGGATGAATAAAAGTGTGAATGTATGGATATGGAATGAGTGAATATTGAATATATGAGCGAATGTTGAAGAAGGATTTGATATGCTTAGGGAGCTGCAAAGTTGTATTCGATCAGTAAGGATCTAGTGAAGTAGAATAGAGATCTGTATTCAGCAAAGATAAGTTGCATATATTTTAGATCACTTCATTGTTGCTCTCTAATCATTGTAACAGTGATTCAAAATCTCTTAATAGAGTTGGTTTGATAGCCATTTTGTAAATCCTCTAACAAGGTGACAATTCAATTGAATTGTTTTAAAGACCTCTGACAAGGCCACTTCTAACAGGGTGATTAAATCCTCTAACAGGGTCACACCTAACAATGTGTTTTGTAACCTTTAACAAGGTTGGCTGCTATCAGGGCTCACTTCAGAAGAGTGAAAATTGGTAACTAATTACTTGGTGGTTTTTCCCAAATTGGGTTTCCATGTTAAATCAGGTGTCTCTTGTGTTCATGTTATTTATTTATGCATGCATGTTAATCACTTTAAATGCTCAATAAGTTAACAGAACATCTATCAAGTGTTAGCATTCATTTGTGTGGTTACCTAGTATCAAACAAAACTATATTTTAAGACATCTAAGGATCTGTGGATTTATTTTTGTGGTAACTGATTCACCCCTCCCCTCTCAGTTACTCCATCTCTATTTCCAACAATAAAATGTTGATCAACACACTGATTTAAAAACAACTATAATGTTCAAATGGTACAACATTTTTAAAATCCAAAAGAAGCACCACATTCTATCCTTCCTCTACTATAAGAAAAAAATATTAAATTTTGTAGAGTTTTGAATTAGTTAAGGTGGCAAACATGAGGTTTTTTTTTTCTAAAAATACTATAGTAGAAAATTAATAATTGTTTTATTTATTTAGAATAAAAATACCCAAAAATATGTGTCACATCCATGAATGAGTCTAATTCTTATATCTAGAATCTTATTAAAAAATACTATCATTTGATTTTGATTAAGGTGGTCTGACATATGTCTACTTCTTATTTTTGTCCTAAACTTTTTGTACTATTGCATTAAAATTAAAAAAATTTACCAATCAATTTTTTCTTTTTCAGATAAGGCTTAGTATTTTAGAAACTAAATTCAATTTCCTTGAGATTCTTTTTTATCAAATTTTTGATAGAAAGTTCATAGTAAGTTGACAATTACACATCAAGTTGACGTAACCCTAATTTGTTGATTTTTCATTGCCACTTAAGGGAATAGTTTGGTTGACCATGATCTGGCACATACCCTAAGAATCTTTATGGATAGATTCAAGGAGTTCATATGGTTTCTCAAGCTCAATATCTCCAAATTGAGGTAATATAATACAAAGGATGTATTGTAAAATCCACCATAGCAGTGCAACATCTAATGTAACATTACTAGGAAAACATAACTTCTTTGGCATTTGTAATTTTGTGTAAATAGAAATCCTTGAAGGCTCTATGACCAAATTTGAATCTTACTATAAATGTCCATAGAATAAAATTTTGATGGATTGATTCTATTTGTGGTGGTATGCACTTTCTTCTCCAAGAAAATAAATAGGCATCTTGTAGCTTAAAATTGGACACAAACAAAGGTATGCAAATTTTTAAAGAAAAATAAGAAAATAGAATAGATTTATGAAAACTTCACGAGAAAAATTAGAAAAATACCAATTGTAAGAAGAAAAACAATAATCCATTATAACATTTATCCATAGTCTATGCAAATAGGGTGTACCATGGGTTTGTGTCTCTATTTTTGAAATTTGACCAATTCCTAAATTTAGCCTTACATAGACCACAAGAATACCACAACTCACTTAGGAAACTTATCCATAAAAAGTGCATACTCATTTTAATAGTTTATAAAACAATATGATTTATTACCCATGTTAATACAATTGTTTGAAACTGATTAAAAATCTTACAAATTATTGTTGTATAGACATCTTGTTAGACTATGCACACATCAGACCATCCAACTAGCGATAGTCATGTCAAGACTATATTGTGATACATGAGACCATTTAAATTGATCTTTGATGGCACCATGTAATTACTTTGATTATTGATTTGTTGTCATTCTCCCTATAATTGTACATATTTGTCTACTTAATATGATTTGACCTTAGATATCTACCCAAATTAGTTAGAATCTCCCTTTAGTAGGTTTTTGTTTAATGTGATGATCATCATGATCCTCTAAAAATTTTCAAAACTGTAAGCTTCAATGGTGATTATCAAGATGCGGCCCTATATGATTTGAGTGATCAATTTTTTGTTAGGTTCTACCCAAAAATAAAGATAAACAACATAATAAAGAGAGAATAATAGATACAAGAGACACACAAGATTATCCTGGGAAAACCTTTCCATGAAGGGAAAAACCCAGCCATACAAAAAAAAATCACTTTTATTGGTAATGAAATGTTCCCGTGTACAATGCTTTTCACTTGATACAACATATAAAGGATAGATGGACTCTTTGTTAGACAGTTGAAGGTCTCTTCAATTTCCATATACATCTCTCAACACATGTCCTATGACACATGTCTCTATATTCAATATTATCAAGAAAGTATTGTCAAAAATATCTTCTTCAAATGAAGGTGACCATAATGGTCATAACAATCATATTCCCAATAATCAAAGATAAGGATTTCTATCACAGCTACAATCTTCATTCCCTCTTAGGAAGAGAGATATCTTTACTCTAGTAGTCACACATAGCTACAACTAAAAAATGTCAATGATAAATTTTATCACATCAATTTTCATTAACAAAATATGCTATCCTAGCATAATTCATGGAATCACTCAACATGAAAATCCTTCAAAGATCACAATGAACTTACATCATGGACTTTTGCAACATCACAGGCATATAATTATCACAACTAGCTTGCATCACAAACTTTCAACATGAAGTTGTCGTGAAATTTATTAACATGATATCCAACTCTCATAATAGAATCTCTCAACATAATGACATCATGAAATCTCTCTTCATGATGTTCAATAAGATTTACCTCATAAGTTAAAGAGTTATCATAGTTGTCCTTACAACTTTATTAATTTCAAATGAATAAGAACTCATAATCAATAAGAGAGGAAATCTCAACAGTAAGATACTTGATGTATAATTATTGAGATTCTGAGAAGAACCTCCTTATAGCAATATCGGGAGAATGCTCGAAATAACAGAATACAAAGTGATAGCAGAACTCAGAATAAATCTACTGATCGCAGGCCACTTCGAGGGGGTAACCTCCTTTGAGCAAGCTCAATACAATAAATTCGTCCGTGCCCATCAAGGGCCTCAACCTATTCTTATATACTGGGTACGATCTAGAAAAGTAATACTACCTATGCATGTGGGATAATAAAATAAACTCACGGGACGACTTACAAAGCATATGCGTCCAACAACTCTACTCTAACAAAATAAACAGAAGGAACACACAGGTTCCTAACATCCCCTCTCCCTTAGAAAAAAGCTTTGTCCTCAAAGCTTAAGGTGTGGAAATTGTTGTTGAATCTGAAGAAGGGGTTCCCAGGTAGCATCCTCTGGTTGCATGCCATGCCACTGAATCAAGACCTCAGAGATGGAGCGAGAGCGAAGCTGGCGAGTGCGCTGGTCAATGATTGCCACCGGCTCCAGGATAATGGATCCTTCCGTATCCATTTCAGGGAGAGTAGTTTGTGCTCTGACAGTGGTACCCAAAACTTTCTTTAGACAAGAAACATGAAAAACTGGATGAATGCGGGAAGAAGGAGGAAGTTCGAGTTTATAAGCAACTGAACCAATCTTCTGCAGAACCTGATAAGGCCCATAAAATTTTGGGGCCAGCTTATGACGCCCTTTCAGCTTTAGGGAGGATTGTTTGTATGGCTGTAGACGAAGAAAAACCATATCCCCAACTTGAAATGAACGCTCAGAACGGTGTTGATCTGCTTGCTGTTTCATCCGATTACGGGCCATGTGAAGATTATCCTGTAAGGTACGAAGAATCTGATCCCTGCTGCGGAGAACTATGTCAACTGCCTGGACTGGTGAGCTGTTGGGAGTGTAGGGAAGGAGCACTGGAGGTGCCTGACCATAGACTGCTTCATATGGAGTCATTTTAGAGGCAGTGTGGTAAGAGGTATTGTACCACCATTCAGCTAAAGGGAGCCATTTGGCCCACTGATGTTGCTGTTCGGAAGTGAAGCAACGAAGATAAGTTTCCAAGCATTTATTGACAATTTCCGTTTGACCATCAGTTTGTGGGTGATAGCCCGAACTCATCTTCAGTTTGGTGCCAGTTTTCTGAAACAGTTCAGTCCAAAAATGACTGGTAAAAGTTGCATCACGATCAGAGACAATGGAAGAAGGGAGTCCATGAAGACGAAATATCTGGTCCATGAAGATTTGTGCAACAGAGGAGGCAGTATAGGGGTGGCTGAGGGCACAAAAATGACTATATTTCGAGAGACGATCAACCACAACCAAGATCACTGTCTTGCCACCGGATTTAGGAAGCCCTTCAATGAAATCCATAGAAATATCAGTCCAAATCCGTGTAGGGATGGGCAATGGTTCGAGCAAGCCAGGAAGGAGGGTCGTTTCACCCTTGTGGCGTTGGCAAGTATCACATTCAGCCACCATCTGTTGAATCGTCTGTTTCATTCCTTTCCAAAAGAAGTTTCTCCTTGCTCGCTCATAAGTTTTGAGGAAGCCTGAGTGCCCTGCTGAAGGAGAAGCATGGAGTTCATAAAAAATAGCCTGATGTAGAGCTGGGTTCTGAGGAAGCACTAGCCGACCCTTGTATCGAAGAGAAGCACCATCCCAAGAGTAATGTGGTATAGCAGAAGGATTATTGGCTAGCTGGTGAATGATTTGAGATAAAGAAGAGTCACTGTCATAGCCCTGCTGAACAGACGCTAACCAATTGGGAATGGGCCTAGAAATAGCGGAAAGGGAAGCTTGATTATCAAATGTGCGAGAAAGAGCATCTGCCACAATATTCTCCTTACCCTTCTTGTAGGTGATCTCATAATCATACCCCATGAGTTTGCTGACCCATTTCTGTTGTGTAGGAGAGGATACCCGTTGTTCCAGGAAGTATTTCAGACTTTGGTGATCGGTTCTGATGCAAAAATGACTCCCTAAGAGGTATGGCCGCCATTTCTGTACAGCATGCAAAATAGCCATCATTTCTTTTTCATAAGTAGAGAGGGCTAGATTCTTACCAGAGAGGGCTTTGCTAGTGAACGCAATAGGATGGTCATCTTGCAGGAGAACAGCACCCAATCCATTGCCGCAAGCATCACTCTCAATAGTGAAGGGTTTGGAAAAATCTGGCATCGCGAGAACAGGTGTACTGCACATAGCCTGTTTCAGTTGTTCAAATGCAGTCTCAGCAACAGGGGTCCAGGAGAAGGCATCCTTTTTTAACAGAGCTGTCAATGGTGCTGCAATTTTCCCGTAATCTTTGACAAACTTGCGGTAGTAGCCAGTCAACCCCAAAAAACCCCGAAGGCTCTTGAGAGTTTCAGGATGCGGCCAAGTTTTCATGGCATCTATTTTTGTAGGATCCACCCGCACTCCATGGTGTGCAACAATATGCCCGAGATACTCCACTTCCTCTTGGCCAAACACACATTTAGATAGTTTTGCACAGAGTTGATGATCAGAGAGAAGTTGCAAGACAAGCTCCAGATGATGGAGATGCTCAGCCCAAGTTTTGCTATATATGAGGATATCATCAAAGAAGACCAGAATGAATTTCCGGAGGTATGGTCGAAATATGTTATTCATCACTGCCTGAAATGTTGAAGGAGCATTCGTGAGGCCAAAGGGCATGACTAAAAATTCATAGTGACCATCATGTGTGCGGAAGGCAGTTTTAGGTATATCCTCCTCATTAACCCGAATTTGATGATACCCAGAACGAAGATCTAACTTGGAGAAAAAATGAGCCCCATGAAGTTCATCAAGAAGTTCATCAACAACTGGAATGGGAAACTTGTCCTTTATAGTGAGATGATTAAGTGCTCGGAAATCAATGCAGAGTCGCCATGACCCATCTTTTTTGCGAACAAGCAGAACTGGAGAAGAAAAGGAACTGGTACTAGGGCGAATAATACCTTGCTTCAGTAAGTCACGGACAAGTATCTCAATTTCGGTCTTCTGATGAAATGGGTAGCGGTAGGGCCTGATGTTGGGCGGAACACTGCCAGGAAGGAGCTGAATACGGTGGTCCTCTGGACGAGAAGGAGGTAATCCCACAGGTTCAACAAATATACCAGAATACTTGTCCAAAATGTGTTGGAGATCGGCAGGAGTGCTAGAGACTGCTGATGGCTGCATCTGAATGGAATGGAGCTGAGCGATGACACCATGTGAATTCTTCTTAAGAAGTTTTTCCATACGGTGTGAACTGATGATGCTGAGAGACCCTGGTTGTAAGCCTTTCAAAGTGTGTTGGTGCCCCTCGGCTGAAAACTGCATCCAAAGTTCAGCAAAATCCCAGAGAATGGGGCCAAGAGTGCGTAACCATTGGGCACCCAAAACCACATCACAGCCACCTAAGGGTAAGGCAAACATGTCAGAGCGCATGTTATAATCTCCAATAGAGAGACGCACATTGCGACATTTCCCTTTACAAGGTAAAGTGCCCCCATTGGCAATCATGACTTCAAAGCTAGAGCAGGGATGGATAAAGCAATCAGCCTGTTTGGCTATTCGTGGATCAATGAAGTTATGAGTGCTACCGGAATCAATGAGTATAGTAAGAGGGATCTTCTTGAAGAAACCCTGGACCCGCATGGTTTGTGGAGTAGTGACTCCTGCCAAAGCATGGACAGATATCTCTGGTGGAGCTTCTGGGGAAGGAGGTTCAGGCTGGTGAGGCTCAACCTCAGCATCCACTGTTTCCTGAGCATCTACATATTCTTCCAGTTCCGGTGGAGAATCCACATCCAAGAGATAGAGCTTTTGCTGAACACATCTATGGCCCCGAGACCATTTCTCATCACAATTATAACAAAGCCCTTTGTCTCGCCTAACTCGCATCTCTGTTTCAGACAAGTGCTTGATCGGAGTAGTTCTGGGAGCTGGTATGACTGGAGGGTTGTGAGAACCTGTATTTCTGAATGGAACAAAATTAGATCTGGAGCGTTGTAGAGCACTAATCTTGTCTTCCGCTAACTTAGCCAACCCAAGGGCTTCCATCATTGTAGTAGGTCGAAACATTTTGACTTCTGAGCGAAGTGCATCCTTCAGACCACTGACAAAACAACTACGGAAGAATTCATCAGACAAGCCCTCTGTGTGATTAGCTAATTTTTCAAACTCTGTCTGGTATTCTCTTACAGTGCCTGTTTGACGCAGTTTAGTGAGTGCTCCTGTGAAATCATCAAAGGAACTAGGGCCAAAGCGCTCCAAAATGAGGGTGCACAATTCGCTCCACGTTGGGCCTACATTAGCCTTGATGTACCAACGGAACCATTGAAGAGCTTCATGTTCCAAATGAAAAGATGCAAGGGAGACTTTGTGGTTATCCAAAGTATTATGCAAGCTGAAATACTGCTCTGCCCTATAGATCCATCCAGTCGGATCAGAACCATCGAAGCGTGGAAAATCAAGCTTTGGTCCACGGAAATTGCCAGAAGAGGACCCAGTATCTCCTGAATGGTTTCGGCTCATGGCTGACTGCTGAAAGTTAAGACCCAGAATTTTGTCATCCAGATCTTGAAGTCTGGTTTTGAGGGATGCAATTTCCTCTTCCATGATTTTTGCTCCTGAAGGCCACGACAGAAAAAAATTTGATGTAATTTCCACCCAGCGAGCCCAAGAGAGTGCTCTGATACCAGATGAGAAGAACCTCCTTATAGCAATATCGGGAGAATGCTCGAAATAACAGAATACAAAGTGATAGCAGAACTCAGAATAAATCTACTGATCGCAGGCCACTTCGAGGGGGTAACCTCCTTTGAGCAAGCTCAATACAATAAATTCGTCCGTGCCCATCAAGGGCCTCAACCTATTCTTATATACTGGGTACGATCTAGAAAAGTAATACTACCTATGCATGTGGGATAATAAAATAAACTCACGGGACGACTTACAAAGCATATGCGTCCAACAACTCTACTCTAACAAAATAAACAGAAGGAACACACAGGTTCCTAACAGATTCTCTCTCAACAGAAACTCCTTCTTAGGAAGGACAACTTTTTTTACCACAATAAGCTAGATGATGTAACCTCCCTCTAAAGAAAAACATCTTCCTATGAATATGTATTGTCAAGGCAACATCCTCATCTCATTGCTTCTTGTTGCATCCTACAATCAAGAGAGATTAATAAAATCAATCTATCATTAAGAAATAAATGTTGAATATTAAATATTATTTTGAGTTCCATAATAAAAATTTAATAATCATAACATACTTATCTCATCACATATCCATGTAAATTTACCAAATTTTTTAACTCAGTATATTAAGAGGATCTATGTGTTCTAAAACATCTGATATATTGATGCAAAAAAAATTTATTTTTATTTTGTGTGTGTGTGTGTGTGTGTGTGTGTGTGTGTGTGTGTGTGTGTGTGTGTGTGTGTGTGTGTGTGTGTGTGTGTGTGTGTGTGTGTGTGTGTGTGTGTGTGTGTGTTATTTTTTATTTTTTATTTTTTCACATGTGACAACACATTTATGATCAGAAGAAATACTAAACAACAATTATAGTCCCCTAAAATGACCAAGGTCAGCCAGTCTTTTTCATAAAAATACTGACTCAATAAGGCCAAATTAATTGATGACAATAGATTACAAGAAGAGTTTAAAGCATCATATGCATGATGCCAGCAAGGTGCCAAGGAGGGGACAATGTAAATACCTTCACCTTCAAAAAATGACTCCTTTTCGCATATAAAGCTCTGAAATAATAATAGACTCCAACTTGACATTTGAAGGGAAATAACCTAATTGATGTCATGTGTAAAGAACAATCAACATAATAAAACAACCAAAAAGGAATCAAGACTCCACTAATAAATGAGAGATGTGACTACCAGTATTATCAAGTCAACAAATACCTAGCCTCTAGGTGATGAGGAAGATAACACAATGTAAGCAATAAAAGAAACCAAAAACTAGCACTAGCACTTGCACCTTTGAAGGGTGCAAGGATTAAGTCAATAGTGTCATATACTTTTGATTATTTCTTGAAAATCTATTCATAACATCTCTTGTTGTCTCTCATTATGATTATCTATCATGCTAACTATTACTTCCTCTGCCAAATGGACAACCCAACTTTTTGAAATCAATAATTCAAAATTATTTGTATCTTGTCATCTCTTCTCTTTCTAGACAATATTATTCTTTTGTCTATTGTGATTTTGTAATAAATAATCTCATGCAATAAAAAGGAGAAAACATGACAAATAATGGCATAGAATCAACAAGATCAATGTGTAAGTTTTAAATCTTAACTTTGAATAAATCTAGAAGTATATAGCCAAAGTGGTTATGTCAATAGTGAAATGTACATTAAATGAATATATGTTTTGGTACATATTTGTAAATTTGTATCTCTCTCTATTTTTATATCCCCATCTATGTGATTCACACTCTCCTTATATACCTCCCCATCCTTCCCTATATACCTTTCTTATACACATATACACTCCTTTCTCGCTCCCTATCTCTATCTTATCTTACCCCTCTATTTACCATTCACCTCTCACTGTTTATATTCTATGTGCTTAATATCTCTTTAATAAACTCTCTCTATCTATTTATATACTATCTATCACCTCAGATGTGTTTACCATTCCATCTCTTAATCTCCCCACTCTCATATCTTATTTCTTATTTATCTAACTCCACCTTCCTTCTTCATTGGTATTTCCTTCACAATCATCTCCCTTATATACACACTCTTAAGAGCATAAAATATACATACTATGACACAAATAAACATATTTATAAGGATGAATTTAAGAATTTTATATGCAACATAAAACTTATCTAATTGTGCAAATATTTTAAAACTAAAAGTCACTTGAAACTATGACAAGCAACTTACCTAGAAAATTGTTATAAGAACTTGGGTCAATACTTGCTATTTGATGTCTTATCAAGCTTTTAAAATGACATCATCTTATTCTAATATAATATCTAACATTTTATTAATATGTAAAGTGTTTATTACTTACTAAAAAATCTTTATGTTGTCCAATCAAATTTTTCTTTAATATTTGTAAATTGAAATAGAAAATAATCAATTAAAATTCCCCAAATTATTGGAATTTACACCACAACAATTTTGAATGATAATTTTTTTTTTCAAGAAACATTTGTATCTCACTAAATTGTACAAATAAATCTTTTATATAGTGTTTTTTAGAATACGTGAGAATACAAAATAGAGATTGGCTTATTGGAACTTCAACTTGGTGATTTTCTCAAATACATTTTGTTAAAGATAGGATCCATTAATCTATTCTACAACTTGTAATAGCACTTGTGGATATTTTATGTTTTTTCTAAAGTTACTATACGAATGAATATATATGATATAAAGAGGCATGTCTCTTGAAGAGACATGTGTCTTTACTATATTAACTTACATTAGTTATGGTTATATTACAAGTAATATACTCTCAAATGATTATAATGATATGAAGGCAAGATATACACCATATACCAAAAATATATCTATACAAGCAACTCATAGATAATCAAATTGATGATATCAACTGCATAGTTGTTGATTTATAAGATAAAGCCTTCACATGAAACAATTTTGAAAAAATGAATCATGCTACAAGTTATTGTAAGGACGTTACTTTACAACAACTTCTCCTAATACAAGTGATAATCATTTAGAAGTCGTCACTTCTTCATGATGTACACAAGGGACAAGTTCATACATGTATGAAATAAAAGTTCACATGAAGTCTACATCAATGGTTTCATGTGGTGTTGTCACAACATTCACCATAAAACATATCAAAGAATAAGGTTTCTCCCTCTTAGTTTGATATCAACTTTTCTGACCTCTTAGCACAAGGTTCTCTCGGATGAACTATCAGACTTCCTCTGGATCTATTATAATCCTTCTAACCTCTTGGTAGCAAGTCATGTCATGTTTCCCTAGTTCAATGGGTATCCCTCTTTTTCAGATTTCTTCTTGATATAAAATGATACTCATAATCTCAATAAACAAGGGTATCTTGCTTCAAGAGCCTCATGATCATCGTTCCTCTTTGTCCAAGTATATCTTGCTTCAAGAGCTTCGTGATCATCATATGACTAATGCTTTACTCTTCTTTTCTTGTAAGAACATCCAAGAGAGAAAAAAAGTCAAGGCAAATAGCTTCTTATAGTACGTATGGAAATACAAATAAGATAGAGACTAAAGTAATACTCAAGGATGTAAATACTTATCTATACATCAACTTCTTTGATACACATTTCTTCAATAAGAAAATGCCTTCATATAAGAAGTTGTCAAACAATGGGAAGGGTACATTGGTTATATTCCCCCCTACAATGTGAAATTCCCACTTTCTCCATTTACTAGTCACTATCAAGTTCAATGAGAGACAATCATGTATGAATGATATCACCTTCTAACTATGTTAGTTATCAACTCAAGTCTCACAGTAGAAATTATCAACCTCTTTCTTTAATGCAATCTCTTATGCTTCTCAATCCATCTTAAAGGACTTTTAGAGAGATTTCAAATAGTTCAACTAACTATCCCACACAGATATACCAATGATAAACATACAAGGTTTTATATCCCTCCTGAGTTGATTTTAGCTTGATTGAATGACACTCTTTTAAATGCATCTCCTTGGTGTGATTAACCTAAAAAACATGTGTATGCTGCTATCAACCAATAATCTAGGAAAATGTATTCTACCCTCTGGTACATCAAATCTGTTTATAATTTTCTTTTCTATTATGCCTAATCAATGATTTGTTGCTTCCTTAAGTCCAATTTACATATTTGTACGTTGTGCTCTGAGGAGGCTTTATGAACCATTATCTAAAGAATTTCCTCGGTGTCCTCTATAGCAAGGAGACTGCTAGCTATATCTCTATGTATCTCTAATGGTTGAATTTTATCTATAACTCGCAAGTTGAGAGCTATAAAAATGCTCCATTATATTGTCACCTATTATCTTCTCTATAATCTTCGATGACACTAAGAGATTTCAATGGTTATTCACAATAGTAGATTGTAGTTTAATCTTTATGTTTTTCCCATTCCAATAATAGTAGAAAGTTAAATTTATGAACTAGAGAAACTTATCTATCATCAAAGAATTGTTGCGATAACATTCACAGAATATGCAGATTGAACCAAAAAAATTTGTAGATAGGTTTCTTGATGCCTAGTAAGAGATACAACATTAATAATCAACAATCCTTTGATGAATCACTCCAACTCTAGTGATATTCATTTATGAAAGGGGTTGTAGTCCCTAAAGTTTTGATGCTGAAATACCACTCACGACGCTTGAAAAATATATTGATCACCAGTAATTCCTTTCTTGTGCATTCTCCTTTGAATGTTGTTGAAGATGAAAGATATGGTGATTATCAATTATTCATGGACCTTATCCACTATGATTCTTTTAATGTTCTATATATTGGTTTTGTCATCGCAGATAGTGTTGTATGTTGCAAGAAACTTTAATCTCTATTTGTTGTACAAAGTTTTGAGCCTCATAGTAAATGGTCTCGCCTGATAATAGACATTTTCCAATAGAGACATTCATTCCCATCTAAGAATCGCATCGTCAATAACACAACATACCTCTGGGAATGAAGTATTGTTGAATACTACATGGACTATTATCTATATTAGCTGAAAATCTCCTTGGATTTGGAATGAAATTGGTGTGCCATTTTGTGAGGGTTTAATAGACTAGATTGACAGACATTTGTTATTTTATACTTCTGCCCCAGACATTTGTACCACTTAAAGTGTTAAATCTGCATCCTTTGAAAGCTCTTTTGTGTCATTCTTGGACGTTAGATGCTACTGGTGAAAGGCAGTTAATACAGTATTGGGCACTCCATCAATTTTTGAGTATTCTTTTATTAAGTGTTTTTTTTCTTTTTTTCTTTTTTTTTTAATAATAGCACTTCTAGGTCTGCTACAATAAACAAATTAATGTGTGCCCTCTTGCAATATATAAACCAAATTTGGTTCTATGGACATCATTTCTATTCTTAGTGTCTGATGCCTCTACCTCTTGTATCCATGTCTCGTACATATTTAATATGTATCAATGGTCCATATAACAAATGGCAGTCTGAACTTTGCATGTTTATGTCCTTTCTTATTTTTTAAATAATATATCATCTTCATTTTTGTTTCATCCAGTTGATACATAATTAAGGGTGGTGACCTAGGATGCATACACTAGTGATTCATCCCTATCATGCAGTGTCCATGTGGATAGTCATAGCGAGTGAGGTAGTTATATTTTGGTTGTAAATTCCTCAACAACAAAAATTTCCAAGTTGCTCAATGTCAACCTTGTTGTGAATGTCCTGCAATGTTGGGTGTTCTCTGTTCTTAGATCTGCATTGAATCTTCCACGATGAATCACCAAAGGGTCGTTGGAGGGTTCGACGATAGTGGAATAGGACTATGTATTAGATCACAGGCTTCAGTGTGATACCATTGATGAGTATCCACAATTTGTAAGGAAACAATGTTGTGTTCAATTCAATTACAGTCAGATTAGGCTTCATCCTTCAGTCATTATTTATTGGTCAGTCTGAAGGACTGCTGGAGATATGTTAGAATGCGAATTTCTAAACTCTACTATCAAATTGCTTCCCTAAGATTGAAATCTGCTCTGCTACCATGTTAAAGATAAGATCCATTAATTTGTTATGTAACTTGTCATAGCATTTGTGGATATTTTATGTGTTTTTAAAGTTACTATATGAATGAATATATATGATATAAAGAAGCATGTCTCTTGAAGAGACATGTGTCTTTACTATATTAACTTACATTAGTTATGGTTATATTACAAGTAATATACTCTCAAATGATTATAATGATAATATATATATATCACTCTTACTATAAGTTAATTATTCCATATATAATATTTGTCATATATTGTATATTTCATATATATAATATAATTTATCTAATATAATTATAACATTAACACATTTGATTCATTCCTAGCGAAAAAATGAATTTTGGTTGGAGTCAATATACACTCCATTCATTAGGTAGTGAGACATTTTTTTAAGAAAGGCATCCAAGTTTTTCATGACCTTTGAGATTAGTTTGTTTCAATTGGAAAACATGGCAACAACTCAAAGCTCAATATAAGTTATCTCCTACTGAAAAATGTCATCTTCTTCACATTTAAAGACTTGTTCTACCTGAGCTATTTGATATGATGTTAACCCCCTGACATGATAATTTTTGTCTAGACCAGAAATAGCGTCCTAATAAAAAAAAATTATCCTTCCCTCTTAAAGTAGTTTATAGACAAGTCGTTCTAACCTTCCCCCTCTCAACCCATCTTAATTGTAATTGTGTTGCAAGTTTAATTGATCAAAATGAAACAAGCTAATTGCACTTTTCTGGTCATCCAAAGCTGAAGCTGAAGACCCATTAGCAGCTTGGAAGATTCTTTGTGTCAAAATCCCAATTGATAATCCACTCTCTTTCTTATCTCTATCTCGTTCATGTCCTTTATGTGGAAAAATTGAAACCATCAAACATGGCTTCTAGTACTATACTCACGTTCAACCCTTGTGGAAATTCCCTTTCACTAACCTTTTCTCACTTTTTACTCCTCCTTGGACATGGAGTATTGCATTATTTGGGTTGTCCAAACAACTAAACATCATATCTCAGACTTTCAGGCATGTTATTTTTTAAAAACACATGGAAATTTTTTACCTAGCATCTTTTTCCCACAACTTTTACACAATTCACTTGGAAGCTTTGATTATATTTGTGAATCTTTCCCCTCATCTTGTTTTTTTTGCAGTCCTCAATTCACACCATCCCTGACCTTGTGAGTCCTCTAAGTAAAATTCAAAGTCAATTCAATATTTTTGAAGCAAAAATGACAAGTGTTGATGGTAAACATATTGATTTTATCACTTTTCAAAATAGCTAATTTTATGAAACCTGATAGAGATGGATGTGGTCTTCTTCTTAGAGGTCCTGGTGGGATAAGGGTGATTACCCAGTTGTAAGGCTACTTTTTGAGAGGATACTGACATGTGATCTTCTTTATCATTAATTTGTCTCACTTCTTTGCAATGGTGGCTCCTTTTTGCTCTAGTAGGCAGAGAGATGCTAGTCAAAATGTATCAACAATTGGTTATACTTTTTGAATAATTTTTTTTGGCTATTATTTGTGTTACTATATGTTATTATATAGAATTATTGTTGGTTGCTCATCTTTAGCCATTCATTGTAAAAAAAAAAAAATTTGTTATGTTATAGAACTAAAAATATATATAGACTCCATAGAATCACACACATATTAATTAATCGGTTTAACTTTTCCTAAATTCAAGTCAATAGACACAATGCAAAAGATATCGACTACATTATATATTTTCACTAAGAATTTACTATTTGAAAATATATTATATGTAATTAAATTTAAAAAATTTCAAGTTTATGCTTTATAATTTTTATATAAGGAAAGGTTCATATGGAAAAAAGTTTTAAAATTTGTAAACATTACCATTCAAATTAATCAAAATTAATAATTTTAATCATTATTGTATTTGTTGTAGGCTAATACTATTGTAATCACTTGCACTTAAGTAGTGATTAATCTTTTCTATTTCAACTAGTTAGAGGCAAGTATTTCTATTTCTAATTTTAACTTTTAATTTTTGTAGCGTTTATTTGTGAGATTTTTAATTTTCAAAATGAATAAAATTATTTTACTCAAACTTGATTGACTTATATATTTTGGGTCTTCAATGCCTAATATTTGAGGATCACTTAGATATAAAATTATATATCATACACATAAAACTCATTTAATTATGTTTCAAAATTAAATACATATTAATGAAACATGCCAAAAAATGTCTTATGAATAAAAATGTGAAATTGCAACTAACTTATAACACTAACTTTATATTTGTATCATAAATTCAAAATTATTTTTTGACACTAACATTACAATTTTATTATAAATGTTAAATTATTTTTAATTATAAATATTTTTCTATCAAAAAATATTTATATATGTCTTTTTTAATATATTTTTTCTTAATTTTCTAAATTGAAAGTTAAATTTTTTATATAAACATTATGTCTCGTAATATTAAAATATTAATTAAAAATAATTAAATTTATTATGTCATAACTATTTTAAAAAATTAATATTTATAATATAAATAATAACAAATGCAAGCCACTACATGGCACTTATTTTTTCTTATAATTACAATCAAAGTCAATGTATTATAGATCATTTCAAACTTATAGTCAATATTTTCCACTTAACATTTGAAGCATAGTTTTTTTTAATATGAGTTATAATCTTGAATGAATCAGCAATACTTAAAATTTAGTATAGATTAAATTTTTTAAATATTTTTTTATTAAACTATTATTTCAAATAGTGATTTATACTGATAATATTATAAATGAAAATTTGGAGTTTAAATTAAAATGATATTAACAAACTTAAATCAATATCAACATATGATTAAATTATATAGACTAAATTATATCTACTTTAAATTTGAATATATAATTCAATCAATATAAAAGAATAAAAGAGTGGAAGGCATCTCTGCTGAGGAATCCCAAACAATCTTAATGAAAAGGCACATGCACATGCACATGAGTTTAATGAAAAATACCAGCAGAGGGTCAATTAGTGTCCCAGAGTCCCAAGCCCATAATTGCTCTACACCATTGCATTAGCATGAAGGTGGAATACCAGTCAACATTATAAATTGAGTGGAAAAATGCCTAGCCTGAGAGTAATAAATTGAGTGGACAATTGTGAAAGTAATCCAATGTGGAAAGCTCAAAAGACAATGATAGGATTGCAGTGTTTCTTGTTCAACAAATAACATTACAAATATATAATAGTTTAATAAAGGTAGAACCTAAAATTCTTTCCACACATAGCTTCGTGTTGATATGTGCATTTGATCTATATTGATGCCAAACAAGAACTAGCAGACACTTTCCATAGTGCATGCAAGAGTGTAGGTAAGATATCTACAAATGTTGGGTGAATGGTTATGATCGTTGTTGTGTCTTGTGTAGGGAATATTTGCAATTTCTCACTCCTCTACATGGTGTAAGATTTGATGGTGCTCAAGAGAACTTTAAAACAACTCTACAAATTTCCTCTTGTGAATGCTTTCCTTCAACCATCTAGATGCTAACCTAGAAATGACACAAACTCCATCATACTAACCAAGAATGATACTCTATCCTTTTGAGTAGATGGAACAAATTGTAAGCCACACCAAGTACCATGATAGTAACACTGAGTCCAATGGTATACTCACTATTAGCTGGGGCTACATCCATTTTTTCTTTTCCTAGAGCATTGATGTCCTTAGGATAACTTAATCATAGAAGAAAACCTCTCTCCCGAAAGAATTTTCATATATCAAAACATCATACATGAAATATAGTCACTTCTTCAATGTGTGATCTCATACCTCCAACAATAGTCAAAGATAGTTACAACATGCTAGAGAAAAGAGACTTTCTCGATTGCTATTATGTAACTAGTCTTTGATACCATGTTAAGTTCTACCTAGATATAAAAATAAACAACAATAAGAAAGACCAAAAATAGATAAAAGAGACACACAAGATTATCTTGGGAAAACCCTTCTACTTGAAAGGAAAAACTCAACCACACAACAAAAATATCACTTTTATTAATTGTCAAATGTTCCCATGTGCAATGCCTTTCATTTGATACAATATATAAAGAGTAGAGAGACTCTTCATTACATAACTAAAGGTCTCTTCAAATTCTAAATACACAAATCTTTCTATTTCCATATGCATGCCTCAACATATGTTGTATGACACATGTCTATATGTTTATGATGTAGGGAGGCATAGGAATTCAAAAATAGCATGCAAAATAAACTCAACTTAAAAAAATTCAACACTCCCCACTCAGAGATGTACATAGAAGCTACACATAAATTGATGAAACCATAGAGAACACAAGGCCAGATGCAACATATTTGTATGTTTAATTATATCACTTTGCATGTATAAAATGACAACATACATGGTTCTGAGGCCTTTTAGGTTGCAGCCTTATATAAATTTAGTTTTTACAATCTCAGAGCCTTAGCTTGCAACTTCTATCTTCTATCTTCTATATTATACCTTTCATACTAAATCATGGAATCATGTTTTCCTATATCTATCCAAGCTTCTTTTATAGTCAGCTTAGCCACAAATCAGATAGTCAAGTGCTAATTACAATATAGGCGCATACTTGGAATAGTAAACCAAAACCCATGCAAATGATAATATGAAACATTATGCACTTAAAGATAGGTCAATGGAAACTACATTAATTAGAACAACACATTTCGATGGATGAAAATAACTAGAAAATAAGATCGTAAACAATGGTAAAGATCTCAAGAAATATTGACCATTATAATTTGCATAGTTTGGACAAGGATCTAGGATAGGTTCTCGATATGGTGACAACAAAGAAAAACATTAAAAAAAAAGCAACAATGGCTACTTCACAAAGAAATGACTGGTATAGAAAATAAAAAATATTTTTTTAGATGATGCTAGATTGCTCAAAGACCCAAGATACTTGTGCATTAGTTTAATATTATCTCAATTATTATCCAAGATGTCTTCTTTAGTTGAAGGTGACCATATTGACTATAATGATCATATTTCTAAAAATTAGCAAAAACGAACTCTATCACAGCTATAATCTTTAACACTTTCCTAGTTATAACTCAAAATCTCCCAACTCCATAGCATGAGAATGCTACGCCTACTGGTAGCTAGTAAGTTTTAAACCCTTTTAATCTTCTTGTCGCTAGGAATCTATAGTTTGAAAATGCTTTTGCCTTGATGATAATCATCTTTTTTCTTTAAAATGGTGCTAGAAAATGGTCAAAATTGTGTTATGAATTTACCTTATGTTTGTAGTTCAAACATAAGAAAGGGATAGAAAAAGAGGTTGGGTTTTTTCTCTTGACCTCCTATGTTGGTGACAAAGATTTGTGTCCTAATCTAGATCATTGTGAAGCCTAAACTATGAGAAATTTTCATTCATTAGTATTATTATTAAAGTATATTAATATTTTATTTTTATGTCATCCCTAGTTTTTGGTTTTTTTTTCTCCAGCAGGGGAGAGTAGGCGAAAGCTATGTTGAACCCATATGCATCCTCAACAAAAAATATGAAAGAAGTATTAATTGTTGTTGATTGATGGCTAAAAGCATTTGATTGGGAAAATGTGTGACAATTGGCTAGAGAAAGAAGAAGGAGAAGCAAGTCTACTATTATTGGTCATGAGACACACTAGCATACATCTTAGTAGAGGAAGTTAGATATGGATAATACTTTATCCAAGCCATCAACATTATCAATCACCAATAATATGAAAAAAGGTAAAAGAAAAATAATGCAAGATGGAAAGGATGACGGGTCACCATTAGTTCACAAAAGGACTAGAAAGGCTATCAGTCTAAACCCTAGTCGTAGGGTTCACAAGTCTTTTGTGAACAAAGAAAACATAAAATTTGAATTTTGAATTTAAGATTGGGTAGAATAATTTGGTCATGGGTAACTATGTCCTAATATAAAAAGGAGGACATATTCAACTAAAATCAAATTGAATAAGTAAAGAGTGGGAAGAAAAAAAGATTTGTCAAGAGAGTCACTACTATAGAAGAAGAAAAGATCAAAGAGCTAAAAGTTTAGAAGAAAAAATCTAGTGAGAGTAAGAGTAGTTTAGTGAGAAGATAACAATGATGTTTTGTTATAGGAAAAAAAGGGAGAGGTGAAAATAGAGTACTCTCCAAGGAAGAAGGATAATTGGTGCATCTTCAAGGAGATGGAGTGGAGATCTTCACAAAAAACTAGTGTCAATTCAATGTCAAAGAGTTAGTATGCTTTCTTAGGATTACATCCATTTGAAAGCTCCTAATAGGGAAAGCTTCACTAGTGAGCTTATTGTAAGTGTCAGAAGGAGACCTATAAATCCTCTAACCAGGTAGCTTTCATGGGCTTTTGTACCCCTAATAGGTTGCAAGAATTTTTAATATGATGCATTTCCAAAAGAAGCATTTGTAGCTCCTAAGATGGCACCCCTTTGCATGCATTATAAGGGATAGTGGGTATATTATTCCCACCATGGTTTTCATTCTCACATCTAGGACTTCTACGTATAATATATCTGTTTGATCTTGAAAAATGATTTTATCTTACCTATTTTTATTGCACTACATTTATTGTGATAATAGCTACAAATTGGGTTGTACTAAGGGGTAAATGCACAAACCTATGTCACACTTTTGTAAAGGAAAAGGCTAACAAAACTATAAATGTTCACCTTCAAAGACGTAAAACTGGTATCATTATTTAGCATTTGAAAATGAAGTAAATTAATGAAATGTGTAGAATGGATGAAGTTTAGTATTATAATTTTTAATGATTATTTGGAATAAGAATTGATATATTTTCCTAATTTTTATTTATGATTTTTCAATTGCTAAAAAAAACTTAAAATTAGGGTTTAATTCCCACCACAAAACTATATGGAAATAAACTTATTTCTATTTGATCTCAATCTATGTTATATATAACATATATAGCTAGAACAATCAAATATAAAAATTGACTTTGGAACTATATTTTCTCTTTTATATTGATTTAAATTTGAACTCATCTGAAATCAATAGTTTTCATCTCCCATCACATTTTTGAAAAGAAATGTATTCTAACCAAAAGAAAAATTACACATTCTTGAATAAGACTTTCTCCTCTAGAATGTCATATAATTTTTAAATTTTTTTAAAATGATTTAATATTTTTTTCTTTCTCAAAATTGACATCTTTTCTAGTGTTTAAATATGTGCTTGTAGAATTTTTAAATTAGAATGTACTATATCTATTTAAAACACTATAAGCTCTATATGAAAATATTCTTGACTTTGAGATCTATAAAATGGTGTTTATATGTTACTAAAAAAATATGATAAAAAATAGTAAGAGTTATTGAAATGTCACTTTTCTGAAATAATTTTATTTCTTTAGTAAATGGATACTAACTAGTATAAAACATGCATTTAATAGATGTTTCCAATGGAAAAGTGTGAGACCATATATAAATTATCTAGAATAAATTTATCTAGATCATATTTTTGAACAAAATTGATTTTTGGATAGAAATACTCAAATTTAGTCATTCTGATAAGTCAGCCTGAACGATGACATAGCTGTGTACATTTTCCCTAAGGTTATTTCAAACAATTTGAAGGATAACCAATTTTATGGATGGTACCAATTCACCCCTCACCCCCTCTTAGTACCTATTAAGACTAATAATTGGTACCAAAGCACATATACATGTTGCAACAAGTTTAACAATTGAAGGGAAGATCTAATGGTGTTGCTAAGAAGACAACTAGAGGACACCTTGGACACCATTAATGACTTGAAGAGAAGTCTAATAAAGTCCCTAGTTATGAGGAGGAAGACAATGCTAAGGTTCATTAAAAGCAAAGAAGTCATTAAAAATTAGCACAACAACCTTTGGAGAGTCAAAGGAAGTTAGATCTGATTTAATGGTTAAAATAGAATAGTTTAAGGAAATTACTACTCATCTAAGCAAGGAGAGAGATGAGCCAACCATATAAGTTATGATGCAGGAATGTTTTGGGTCTTTGAGCAATCTTGCATTAACAAAAAATATTCTTTTTTTGTACCACTCTGCAACTCACAAACTAGTCATTTCTACTTTTGGTTTCAAGTTGTGCAAAATTGATATCATGTAAAGAACCTATTCATTTTCCTTGTTGTAAGTGCACATATTTTGAAGTTTCATATTCTTCAAGTTCTTTTCTATTATGTGTGGTCCCTATTTCTTGCAGTTTTCATCTAGTGAGGCATTTTTCTACTATTAGTACAATTTCCTATGCTTATGAGGCATCTTGTGTGATTGGGAGCCAACTCCTAACTTGTGTGTGGACCTATTCCTAAGAGTGTGTGAACTTATGTTACATCATCTTCTTGGTTTTGGTTTACTCACCCAAGATTGGACATATAATGTAATTAAATGTCTAACTAGCAAACTTGTGGCTTAGCTAACTATACATGAAGCTTGGTTGTTTATAGGAAATCGACATCTTCCCTAGTTGGCATTATTTGCACATGGTGTTATTAGCCTTCTTCAACTTTGGTAGACCTCTGACTTTCTTTATTTTTTTGATGCTTATCAGATTGTCAAAATTTACATGACATAGCCTTTTGTGCAATAACCGTAGATCATCAATTTGAACAATGAGACAAGAAGCATCTTCCATGTCTAGGTAGAACAAATTACTCCTAGTTTGGTCACCTTTTCCTATTAGACTTCCTTGAGAATCGTAGATCTTGGCAATTCCATTTTCAAATTCAACCTTGCATCCTATGTTGCCTAACTATGAGACACTTAACAAGTTATAATTCAAGCCTTCAACATAGTATGCATTATCACATGATATCTTTTCACTAAGCTTGTTACTACCTTTCCCTTTGATCTGACATGGTGCATTGTTACCAAATCTAACACTATTTCCTTCATATTGAGTAAAGGAAATGAACTTACTTTTATCTCTAGTCATGTGATGAGAGCATCTGCTGTCTATGATCCATTTGTTATTCTTGTTCATGCAGGTTACCAAGGCAGTTGCTTCATCTTCATCTAATTCATCTTTCATAGACACAGACTACTTCATCATCATTCTCATCAGATTCTTCTTCAACGATGTAGCATCTTTTGTCTTTACCTCTGTAGTCCTTGTTGTCCTCTTTCTTGTTCTTGAGATTGCCTCCATCCTTGTAATTTTTCTTTTGTGTGCATCTGGCTAGAATGTGACCAACTTCATTACAATTGAAACAAATGATTGGTAGCTTACCTTTGAATTTGCCTCTTCCTCTGTGAAATCTTTTTGCTAGTAATGCCTCCAGTTGGTCTACATCATCTTCATCAATTCTGCTATCACTAGATACATACTTTCCTTTTCCACTCTTTTTCTTTGTATGCACCTCCTCATTGTCTTTTATTGTTGTCTTTGCTTTGAAAGCAGATTCAAAGTTTTCTAGCTTGTAGTTGTCAAATTTGGATAGCTCAAAGGCAATGAGTCTTCTAATTATTCCTTCAAATGATAATGTGTTGCCTGGTACACACCTTAGCTCTTGGATGGCTGATACTCTTATAGCATAGATAGGAAGCAAAGTTCTCAAGTATTTTCTACTTACTATTTCTTTTGATAACTGTCCTCCTCGGCATCTTATGGCACTTACCACTTCCTTCATCCTTGCACCATATTGAGCAACATTCTCTCATTCTTCCATTTTCATATCATCAAACTTTACTCTTAGGCTCTCTCTTTTGGCTCTCTTGACATTATCATATCTGCCATAGCTTCTTGATAATGTTTCCTACATCTGATGTGCGATACCACATTCTTTGATGTCATCATACTTGACATAGCTTAGTGCTAAAGCAATATCTAACATCGCTTGATTGTGCTCCTTCTTCTTGCTCATCTCTTTTGCAATGAGGGGTCCTACAGGGTCTACATGATCAACTGTGATTGAGGTCTATGCATAGTCACCTATTGATCCAAGGTGTATCTTCATTAGACTTTTCTATGCAAAAAAGTTGTCTTTGTTTAGCTTGGGAACTTCTCTCTTGGACATCTTGATCTTCCTGTTGCTTGTACTTTGAAAAAAATCAGCAATGGGCTCTGATACCAATTGTTAGAATTCTTTTAGAATAATTGAAAGGGGGGGTGAATCAGTTATTCAAGGTCCAATAATGTCCAATACTGGTTTTTCTTTCTAGGCTTTTTACTTTCTCATCAAATCCTTAAAGGCATATAATTGAAATTGTCATGCATGCAATTAAACATTAAACAATCATGAAAAGTAAACATGTATCACCACATAACACAAAGAATTTTGGTGACCTAAAAACCCTCCAAGAATTAGAAGCTAAAACTGGGGTGGAGATGATACCCACAAAGTAACTACACAATTGATTTCAACCACTTCTGATGGTTTGCCCTATTAAAGGCTACAACACACTGTTAAATATGACCTTGTTAAAGGATTTCTACACCCTGTTAGGAGTGTGCCTTGTTATAGGACTTAAAAACATTCAACTTAGAATGCCACCCTATTAAAGGATTTACATAGAGCTTTTAGGCCCACCCAAGTCCATGGGATTTATAGTCACCTTCTCAAAAGAATCTTTTATCCCTCTCTAAGGATCTGATATCCTTCTCCTAAGGATCTCTTATCCTTCTCCTAGGGATCTTCTATCCTTTTCTTGAGGCTTATCCACCTAGCTATTAAGCTAACCTAGCAATGTGGGATTTCAATGTCTAATACAATGGTAAGAAAGTATTAGAAAGGTTTTGACCTGATAAAGATTGCAACTCTAACCTTGCAGATTTCATATCACTCTTCTGTTCTTTTGTTTGCTTGGCTTTTCTTCCTTACAGTGTTGACAACTTGTCCACCCTTCAAGATCTGTCTCCTTGAGTTCTTCCACTTGTTATGCTAATGCACTCTATGGTCACTTGATCAATTCAAAGTGTTGATGCTCTGTGCTTGCTCCTCACTGTGTCCTCTTCTTGACACTTCACACTAGCCTTCTCTTGGCTTCTTCACACGATCACACTTATGACCAACTCCCTCTTCTATTTTGATCTCTAACCTGTAACTCCTTATAAAGAAGTTTTTTTCTTCATTTCCCACTCATTAATTTGATTTGATCTAGGAAATTGATATTGTTTTCCCTCCAAATTGCTTCTTCCAGAAACTTCATGATAAGTCCATTAGTATTCGCCTTGAATTGGTTTGCATGGTTTACATAAAATTTTGTGACATCTACTCATCATCCTTATCATCCAACTAATTCACAAAATTCAATGTAACAAACTTATCATTACTGATCTAGCGAATCTTTTGACTTAGCAAATAATGCAGCAACTCGACATCATTGGTTTACTAATGCTCGGCATTAACTGGGTTACTCGGCTTCTACTATTATTTACTAATGCTTGACACTATCTAGTTCTAGATTTCTTGGCATCCTCTATAGTTTCTACTTTACTCAGCACTTGAAGCTTCCTTGTATTGCTCGGCTTCTACTATTTTCTTGAATCACTCGACACCTAAAGGATTTCTTGGCATCCACTACCTTTTTCTCATGATCGGCACCTGAAGGATTGCTCGGCACACACTAAAGTTGAACTTGCTCAACTTTAACTAGCTTGCTTGGCACTCACAAATGAACTTAGTTAAACCTTACATCTTTGATGTATCTTAGTGTGTCCATTCCTTGTGTCTTGGAGTATGTCATCAATACACTATTTCATCAATGGCTTAGTTGATCCTTATACTTCATTACAACATCATAACTTCAACCTTTCTCTAGGTGCTCTAGTTACATCTTATCGATTGTCTCCTCCTTGTTAGTCAACCAATTGATAGCATTTGGATCACTTAAGCAATTGTCATTCCTGCAAGTAGCAAGTTTGACATCAGTGACAAAACAATGATTGAAAACATTCTTTACCAGTTCCATTATTCTTCATTTATGATCTTTTCAATCATTTTCAACAAATGGACATGCTAAGGTAGATTATAGAAACACTTGAAGTTGTTGAGAAAGCCTAGGGAAGAGGTGTATACTTTTAAGATGTTAGGGATGACGAAGAAGAAACGTATAATCCTAATGCTCAACCTAAGGTGGAACAAGTTGAAGAAAGACTTTTGAGAGTTCTTTCTAGGGCCAACTCTAGACGTATTGTTGAAGTTTCTTGTTATGATTGAAGACTTGAGACTAATGCAGTATTAGATTGAATCTCTGATATGGACCGATACTTTGAGTATGAAAGCACTCTTGATAATAAGAAGGTTAAGATTCTAGTTACCAAGTTGAAGGGTCATGCTTCACTTTGATAAGATCATTCATAATCTGAGAGACAAAAGAGAGGAAACGAAAAGATCAAGACATGGGAAAAGATAATTGGAAGATTGAAGAAGTTAATCCCTACAAATTACCTAGTTAACCTATTGAGAAGAATACACAATCTGAGACAAAGAACATGTGTGAAAGAATATATTGAGGACTTCTACAAATTGGATATTAGATTAGGACATGTGCATGATGAAGTTGAAGAAGCGGTTAGATACCAAAATGGTTTGAGGACATCAACTCATGATGAGATTAACTATGTTAAGGTGAATAATGTGGAAGAATCATATAAGAATGATTTAAAAGTTGAAGAAAGATTGGCAAAGAAACATGATCAAAGAAAAAGATGTAGAGGTGGTAGATTTCAAATAGGTAGAGGGGGAATCTATGGAGAACCTACTAGAAAAAGATAGGATGGAAAGAAGAACATGCTAGAAAAAGAGGTAATTACACTAAAAGTGGCTATAATGGTTACTTTAGGAATAATAATGGTGGTAAAAGTGAAGAGAGATATTGGTTTAAAGGTAGTTGTTTCAAGTTTGGAGGACATCAAGATTTTGAATGTTGTAATTCTAGCAAGAAGATTGGAGGTAGTAGTAGAAATACTTTAGGTTATGAAGAAGTTACTAAAACACCTAATGAACTTGAGCATGGTGGGAACCTAATGATAAGAAGAATCTTGTGGAATTAGGAAGCTAGTGAAGAACCTATTTTGAGAAAGTGTTTGTTCAAGACCAGATGTAAGATTGTTGAAAAATGTTGCAAAGAAATCATTGATAGTAGAAGTTCTACTAATTTTACCTCTAAGGAGGTGGTTAACAAATTGCAATTATTGATATTGAGACATCCTAAACCCTACCATGTTCCTTGGATCTAAAAGGGGCATAATTTACATTTAAGTGAGCAATTCCTTGTTAAGTTCAAAATTAGAAATTATCGTGATGAAGCCTTGTGTGATATTATGCCTATTAAATGTTTTCATATTCTATTGGGTAGACCTTGGTAGTATGATAGAAAATATTTGAATGATTGTAGATTGAATCAATATAATATTTGAATTGATGGGAAGAAGACAATTTTGATACCTCTGGTAGAAAAACCTGATGAGAACTATTGCACCACAGTTAGAGTATATTTGGTTGAAGTAAAACAATTTGTTAAGAATATGAAGGACAAAATGTTTGTTTTGCTATAATTCCTAGAAGAACTAGAATATGGATGTGAGATTGACTCCTTGTTGGTGAACTAGTTTCAAGATAATTTTTATAATAATGTACTCAATGGCTTACCTCTTATAAGAAGCATAATTCATTGTATGGATATTCTAGAGCCAATTTTCTAAATAAAGCACCACATAGGCTTACTTCTACTGAAAATGTTAAGTTCAATAGACAAGTTTAATAATTGCTTGAGAAGGGTTTGATTAGAGAAAGTTTTAGTCCTTGTGTAATATCTATTGTGTTAGCACCTAAAAAGAATGGAGAATGGAGAATGTGCATTGATTCTAGAGATATTATTGAAGCATATGTTTTCCTTGCCTAAAATGGATGACCTAATGGATTTTTTGAGTCCAACAGAGTAGTTTACCAAGATTGATTTTTAAAATGGCTATCATCATATCAAAATAGAGAAGGAGATGAATGGAAAACTACTTTTAAGACTAATGAAGGTTTGTATGAATGGTTCATTATGCCTTTTGGATTAACTAACACACCTATTACTTTCATGAGGGTAATGAATGATGTCCCAAATAAATTCTTTGTCAAATTTTTAATTATATATCTTTATTACATTTTGATATTTAGTAATATTAAAGAAGAACACCTTGATAATATTGGACAAGTTTTGTAGAGATTGAAGGAAGAAAAGTTGTTGATTAACTTGAAGACCTGTTCACTCATGAAGGAAGAGATTGTGTATCATGGTTTTCTAATTTCAGCTAATTTTTTGAAGATGGATCCTGAAAAGGTAAAATCTATTCTTGATTAGACTATGCCTGAGAATGTTGGAGTTGTCCTTAATCAAGAAGGAAGACATATATATTTCTTTAGTGACAAGTTGAGTGATGTTGAGAAAATATAAATTTAGTTTATGATGAGTAATTATATTTTTTTGTTCAATATTTAAAGAAAATGATAGCATTTGATGCCTAAATATTTTTTGTTGTACATAGACCATAAAGCTTTACAGTGTTTAGGAAGTTAGAATAGATTGAATCATAGAAACATGATGTGGGTTGAGTACCTACACATTTTATTTTTACTGAAGCATAAGAGTAGATAGTCAACTAAAATTCTTAATTCTTTGAGTCGAAGATGGAATTTTCTAACACGGATAATAGTTGAAGTACTTGGTTTTGACAATTTAAAGTACTTGTATGAAACTAATCTTGATTTCACAGAACCTTGGAAAGCTTGTAAAGATTAGAAGGTGAGAGATAAATGGAATGATTATTTCATTTAAGAAGACATTTTATTCAAAGGAATTTAGTTTTGTATACCTATATGATCTATGAGAGATAATATCATTAAGGAGAAGCATAGTGGAGTACTTGTTGGGCTCTTTGGGATTGATAAGATAGTAAAGTTGATTTTATAAAGATATTGTTCACCTCAAATTTATAAGGATGTTCAAAGATTGGTTAGAGGTTGTAGAATTATTCAAACAAAGAAGGAACTAGTCAAAATTTGGGATTTTATTAACCATTGTGTGTAGCTAATAAGCCTTGGGAAGATATCAGTGTGGACTTTATTTTTTGCTTGCCTAGAACTCAGAGAGGCAATGATTCTATTTTGGTAGTGGTTGACATATTTTTAAAGATGACTCATTTCATACCTTGTAAGAAGACATATGATGTATTACATGTGGTTTAATTATTCTTGAAGGAATTTGTAAGATTAAATGGTCTACCTGAGACTATTATTTCAAATAGAGATACTAAGTTTACTAGTTATTTTTGGAGGGAAAATTGGAAGAAGTTGAATACATATTTGATGTTTAGTTCTACAATTCATCCACACAAAAATGGACAAAATGAGGCTATCAATAGAAGTTTGGGTAAATTTTTGAGATGTTTGGTTGGAAATGAGCCTGCTAATTAGGATTTGATTCTAGCACAAACAGATTTTGCATATAAAAATTATGTCAATAAAAGCACTAAGAAGACACATTTTGACATTGTTAATGGCTTGAATGATAAGGGACTATTGAATTAAGGGATTTGACTAAAAAGAGAAACTAAAGTGCTAAAGCTAAAGAGTTTGTAGATTTCATGAAGACTTTGCATGATGAAGTGGGAAATAACCTAGTAATCTTGGATATAAATTGAGAGTAGATTAGGGGAAAAGACATAAATATTTTGAGCTTGGAGATAAATTGATGATTGATTTGAAGAAGATCAAATTTTTAGTTGGTACTTAATTAAAGTAAGATAAAGAGACAAAAAATTGGTCATTGTAAGATTCTAAGAAAGTTTGACAATGGAAATGCTTTCGAAGTTGAATTACCTAGAGATGTGAATATTTCACTTGTCTTCAATATTTTAAACATCTTTTAGTACTTTGAAGAAGATTACGATTTCAAATATAACTTGGATTATCCTAAGAAGAAGGATAACATCATTGAGAAGATTTTGAATACCAAAATAAGAAAAAGTAGCAGATGAAAGGACTACATGGAATACCTAGTTTAGTAGAAAGACAAACAAGTTGAAGAGAGTTCATGGATTACACAAGTTGAGTTGGATCTTTATGATGTAGGTTAGAATATCAAGAAATAATATATATGGACATCAATTCTTTACTAACCCCAGGTGTCTGATACATGAGCATCTTGGGTCTTTGAGTAATCTTGCATCAACCAAAAATATTATTGAGTACGAGTATGTTGTTTGTGTAGTAGGTGTTTCTACTTTTAATATCATGCTATGCTTAATTAATATCATGTCAAGAACCTATTTTTGATGCTTTTCCTAAGTGCACATATCCTAAAGTTTCATATTCTTTGAGGTATGTGTTGTTCTTTATGGTCCTTATTTCCTATAGTTTTCATCTAGTGAGGTGTGTTGCTACTATTCGTGAAGTTTCCTATGCTTACAAGGCATCTTGCATGATTGGGTGCTGACTCCTAACTTGTATGTAAACCTATATCTATGTGCACATGATCTTATTTTGTTATTTTCTTGGTTTTGGTTTACTCTCCCAAGACTAGACCTATAATATAATTAAATGCCTGACTAGCCAACTTGTGGCTTAACTAGCTATCTAAGAGGTTTGGTAAGTTGATGTAGGAAATCATAATCTTAGAGATAAGAACATAGAAGATGCAAGCTTGGACTCAAATTTTTTAATTCTTCCTTGTATATGGACACAAATCAGAAGGTCTCGTAGTCAAGCGCATTGTTCCATAATGTTTTGCACGTGAAGGGAAATAATTACATTATTGATGTATTTCTTATAGATTTGATGTTCTCCATTGATTTGTGTGGTTGAAGCTTCAATGTATAACACTAGCTAGGGCATTTGTAGTTTTAAGTTGGATTTGCCCCACCCTATCTCTTCTACCTTGGGTCAAGTTCTCAAAGTTTAGTATGAATGAGATGTTACCATCCTAACAAGAGATTAGAAACAACAAGGAGAGAAGGTAAGAAGCCACCCCAATATGGAATAGTTCATAGAACTAATATAGAAATATCTCGAGCTCACTATAGAGCTTAGAAGCATAAATGAATGAAATCAAATCTTGAGGAGATCCAATGAGGTCTTTGAGTAGATTGATGAGCAATTGAAGGCTCAAAGAAGGAACAAAAGTATAGCCAGTCTTGGTTAGCAAGGTAAGAATAAGACTGAAGAAGGAGAGACTTCTATAGCGAAGAACCTGAACATCGATAGATTAGCAAGTGCATCTCTAAAAGCTAAGGGTACTGCTAAACCAACCTATAGGTTTTGTGATAAGAAAGGACACATATTTGGTGTATGTTGGTTTAAGAATACTACACCTATCTAGAAACATACCTATGAAGGGTACTACAATAACTACCATCTTTATGGACATACAACACAACAGTATATTTTTCATTTTAATGATAAAATAATAGATTGACATAGCTACTATTGCATATGGTATGGATATCGATTAGAAGATAGTAGAAAAAGAGTCCAAGATAATCAAACCTCCCTAAAGGTAATGAGTCTAATTAGAAGGGACATGTTTCCCACAATGATCTATATGACTTGTAGAAATTAAGGTCATCCCAAAAATCAATACAAGCTAATGATGAACCCAAGCAACAATACCTGGCCACATCTAGAATGGCCTATTATATCTTCTATGGGATAGGTCATCTTGCAAGGGACTATCGATGTAGTAGAAGACAAGGAAGTAAGTCCCTAGTTAGAAAGGATAAGATAATGGTCATCGAACATATAGAAAATGGCTTCACCACCAACTTGACAAAGAAAAATGAAGTCTCTAAAACAAAGCAAAGTGAGGTTGAAAACTCACTGATCAATGGTGACACCTCACAAATTGACTAAGCTCACAAAGTTTAGAGGGGTTAGTGTTAGAATATATATTCAACTGATATAAGTGAGGTGGAGGGGGTAGTGGGGGGGTGGGCGAATCAACTATCCAACTTATATCACAAATAATAATGTTAAACAATCTTAACCATATGAGTAAAGTAAACTAAAACTACAAAAAGATACTCATACACAATAACACTAGATATGTTAACTAGGGAAACCCTTGATCAAAGGAAAAGCCTTGGTGGGGATTGTACCCACAAGATGATGTACTAATATAAATATTCCTTGTTAGAGGATAGACCATGTTAGGAATCTGTTACAACATTCAATACATATGAGTCCCTATTAGGAGACTTTGAATCACTTTTAGGAGATTCCAACCCTATTAGGAGTTGTGCCAGCCCTGTCAAGAGTTGTGCCAACCCTGTTACGAGTTGTGGAAGACAGTTGGACCCACTACCCAAACAGCTTCGAGGGAAAGACTAATGGACCCACTGTCCAAATGATCTCTATATTATTCCTTGTAGAATAATAGAACTGAATTGTACTTCTTTCCTCTATCTCTATCCTATCAACCAGACTTATGCTCCTTCAGATATTGTAACCAGATCTCTAACTATGCATCCAATAATACCTTGGATCAGTTACACGCATTCAATAAGTACTCTTCTCCTTTTTACAATTCACACTTGAACAATGATCACAATACTTGAACATAAATTACAATAAAGGAAAAATTCTTTCCTTTTATACCATATCTTCATAATAATTCCTTGATTTGGCCTTGAGGCTTTCCCAATTAATTATAATAGGATAATTATTTAATTACAATTATAATAGCACTATCGACTCACAGTCTATACAAAACTTCATATGTGTAATACTAAAACTTGCACACTCGCTGACATCATCATCTAACTATCCTCTACCACTACTTGACTATGCATCACTTCATTACATCTCAAATGTAAAATAGAAAAAAATCATCAGGAACTGCTTTCCCAATACTCTATCTCTGAACTGCTCTCTATAAATGAGGTACAACTTTTGTATGCCATTGACTTAGACTTTGCACTCTTAACTATGTCATTAGGACACTATGTTGTACATGTCCATAATTGTGCATGACTAAACAATCAAACCATTATCTGTGCCATCAAGATCTTTGTCTTCTACTCTGCCAATCCTTTCAAAAATAATACTATGTTAACATCAATGACAAACACAATCATGAATGCAACATATCAATACTCTCCAATGCTCAGGATACTCCCCTATTGTAGTATCATCAACATTCATGCTAATAGATAGAAGATAAAGGAAATAATAAGAAATCGGTCCCTTAATTTAAAATTGGTAGTTATTCACGTGAAGAGAATGAGTGCTGACATTGAAACATTGTTTGACCTGTTGATGGAAGATCAAGGAAGCGAAAAGTAAGAATTGTAGAAAATATCAAAGAATTAATAACATATGTAATCTAGTAGCTAAAACCTTTTTTCAATCATTGTCACCCTAACATTACAATCCTATGACATAAACAAAAGATTTAAAGTCATTCAATATTTTTGCATTGTAAAATAAGTTGTGCTTTCATACTATAAACCCCTGAGAGCTTATAATTGAAGTTGAAAAAATATGATTTGTGAAATGAATCTCTCACAATTTCAATCAAAAAAGAATCTTGAATCAAGAAAAATAATGGAAGAGGAAATGAACAAGGTGAAACCTATTGACAACAGGTAAAGAAGTCACCCTAAGTATCAAGGAATCATAGGAAAGGGAAGGATGTTGAAGACAAAACTACACTATCATCTACACATGATGATGCCCTGCTTACAAAAGATGGGAGCACATACCTAGATGTTGAGATGCATGATATTAATAACAAGGAGATAAGAGAATTGTATGACACATTCTACTTAGAAGGAGCTCTAATAGAAGAACACAAAGATATGGTGGATTCCACATTAAGAATAACAATGAAAATACCCAATTTATTCCACTAGGAATGGGTAAATTTTATTCTTTAAACAATTCATGAATGATATGTATGGTTGGAAAAATCATATAGGATCACAAAGCCCATAATTGAAGGGGTAATTGGGTTCAATGCATCTGGCATTGATCTATCAATGAACATTATCTCTACAAGGCAAGCAACTTCATTGACTATTAGAAAAATGGAAAAGGATGAAATGGGATTCAGTAAAAATGATAATGCAAACTCTAAATTGAGGTTTGTGACAGTCGTGTTGGTTTACAAGTTGTGCCACACTAGTAGAGAGAACTATGTTTGAGGTGACATTTCTTACGAAGAAGTTCATATCATCCACAACAAATCAAGGGTTGGTCTATGTGGATATTTGGACAGGAAGATAATAGAAAGCATTGTGAATATAATGAATGATCATGAAAATCATACTCCAAGGTTTGGATCCATACTTGTATGTATCTTCTTCTACCTAAAGGGAAAATTCACTAGATCACTAAACATCAAGTGGAGTAAAGATCAATCAATCATGGATCAGATAAGAGAATTATACAAGAGATTAGAAAGAAAATGAAATGTCATGCTATGGTAATATTTCAAAGGATTCTAGGAGGATATAAATCAAAGAGAATGGATACACACAAGTCTAGTGGAAATTTACAAAGACAAAGTTTTCTTTTTGGAAAGCATAGACAAGTGTATTGTGTTCTCATTTGAACTAAGAGCTTTATGGTTGACATGTTTTAGATATGAAGTGAGAAATGAGGAGGCTAGGCCCTAGATATAAAAATTATTATTCTTTAATGAAATCTCGATCCTGCAAGGGTTTGACACTTGTGTGGAAATAATATATAGTCTTCTCCTGGAATAGAAGGAAATACATAAGCCAATTCCACAAAGACTAACAAGGAGTTAGGAACCTATGACATTCAAATCTATGTAATCCAAGGTAATGAGAACCATGTAGATGGAAGAATAATTAGCAACAAGTCCCTCTCGTACAACTCAAGGACCGAAGAGAAGAGAACCATCCCTGGATTAACCCATGGCTAACAAGGCTAAATCTAAAGATGATGTAGCTCAAGAAGCTATGATCATAGAATCCACTAGTGAAGAAGGAGATAAAGAATCATTGACACCGAAAGGTAAGAAGAAGTCTAAATTGATTCACATTAGTGAGACTTTGAATACAATTATAAAAAATCATGAGTACAAGTTATTCTTAAGAATACAATTTTTTTTTTTAATGAAAGGAAAACAAGAAAACAAAATTATAATTGTTGTGCTAACTAGCTTAAGGATAATAGAAAGAATGCCATATGATGTTGGGTTGCAATTACCCAAAGATTTGAGAAAAATATTGAATGACAATTAGAGTATAGGAGTAAAAGATTATGAGAAAATTGTGGAGACTTCCTAATCAAGATGAGACCAAAGATGAATGAGTCTCAAAAGAAGTCTCTAAAAGAGGTATACAAAGGAAGGTAGAACAAAATGACAAATATGATTAACCTCATAACATGTCTAATGAACCAAACTCAACTAAGAATTAATCAACATCTAAAGGATTTCACTCTAGATAATGATGCTTATTTAAAGAGAAATTAACTAGTAGGACATGGAATGAAATCTACTAGTCTAAAGGGAAAAGGAATAGACAAGCCCAAGCTAGCAAAGGAAGAAATTGGAAGAAGAGTTGAAACAAAGGGAAGAGAAGAAGAAAGGAGAAAGGAAACTCCTAGTCCTCAATGAGAGGCAATCATACCACAAGGAAAGGAACATGAAGTGATCATTGAGACTCAAGAGAAGTTAAGTGAACCCAAGGGAATTGATGTAGAAAGGTCTAAAATTGAAGTAAAGAAGGATGGGAAACTAGTAGATGTCCCACCAATTACACAAGATGAAAGAACAAGGAGAAGGAAGTTTATAGTTATCATTCATGAGACACGCCACCATACACGTTGATACAGGAAGTTAGATATGGATAATAGTTGGTCCAAGTCATCAATATGATGACTCACCAATGATATACTCTAGGCATAGGGTTCGCGAGTCTTCTATTAACAAAGAAAACATAGAATTCAAATTTTAAATTCAAGAATGAGTAGGATAATTTGGTCATGGGTAATTGTGTCTTGAAAATGATGGAAATATATATGCAACTAAAATCAGATTGAAGAAGTAGAGAGTGGGAAGCAAAAAAAGAGTTAGCAAGAGAGTGACTACTATAGAAGAAGACAAGAAAAGAGACTAGAAAGTTGTGGAGGGTAAATTTAGCAGAAACAAGAGTAGAAGATTGAAAAGAGAACAACAAAAAGATGTTATAGGAAACCAAGGGAGAGGTGGTAATAAAGCACTTACCAAGAAAGCAATAAGATTAGTACATCTTGAAAGAGACACAACAAAGATTTACACACCAAACTAGTGCCACATTCAAGGTCAAACACTTAATATGTTTTCTTACTAGAGGGAAAGATTCATTAGTAAGATTATTATAAAAATCCTTGAATAAGGTGTCTCTCAGAAGGAGACTCGTAAATCCTTTAACCAGGTAGCTTTTACGGGCTTTTGTAACCGTAACAAGTTGTGGACATTCCTAATGGAATGCACTTCTAGAAGAGGCACTTGTAACTCCTAATAGGAAGACCCCTTTGCATGCATTATAATGGATAGAGGGTATATTATCCCACAATTATAATATATGCAAAATAAGGAAGAGGAGGTCAAGGACAATGGAAAAAAAAACATTATGAAGGATTTGGAAATAGAGGCTATAGAGAAGAATAATGATGGGAATAACAAGGGTATGGAGATTGTACAAGATGAACAAAAATATGGGTGAAATTGAGGAAAGGAAGCCCAATGAAGGAGATCGTAATATACCATCACTAAGAGTTACACACGAAAGCCAAAGCACAAGACAAACCACAATAAATTAAAGAGAACTTCAATTCACATATGTGAGACAATCTTCCATAAGCTTGCTAGGCATAAGGCCTACCTGGTTGTAGCCATAAACATCCAAAATATAATCTATGAGCTAGAAGATCAGGCTTATAGAGAAAAATCTTAATTTTTCCTTCTATCTAACTTCAATCTATCTATCCTAAAAGATATAGCAAGCAACACCACAAGTCAAGTTGTCAAGAAAATTATTATAAAATATAGCTCCTACCCCAAAAGAGAATTAAATGACCTCACAATCTAGAAAAATAACAATTTGTACACACAAATAAGGGTCTAAATGTGACCCAATAATAAAACCCTAAGGCCCCAAAAATCCTTGATACCATACAGACCCTTGCCAAAGTCAAAACTGCACATTACTGGAACTTCCAGAAAAGAACACACCACAAGAAAATAGAAAGAATAACTATAGAAAATGAATGAATTAGTTTCTAAAGACATATATACCAAATCCAATTAAGGTCTTCATTATGGAGGTAATTGTGCAAAAAGAGAAAAATAGAACAACAAAGACCATTCCTCAAACAGCAGACACAAACTAATGAAAGGATTTTTTTTAAGTTGATCCAATATTTCAAAAGTACCCAAGATGCTCTTACATCACCAATATTAGACTGGAATATGAAAAACAACAAGATGATACGATTGTTGGTTTTATCCAAGATAAAAACCACATTAACAATATGCAACTGAGTGGTATTAGGAATGGGCTTATTTAGGGTGATCCTTTTTTTTTTACTATGACAATTTTGCTACCCCACTGTAGGAGAACTTTGTCCCATACCTTGGTGGCCCTATTCCCAATATTGAAGAAGAGAACCTGAAGGAGCACTCCATTCAATTGGCCTTAGATTATCCCAAAGATGATAGGGATAATGCACTGGGTACTTTTTAGATAGATAAGGCCACATATATTTATTCATTGTGAATAGATAAATGGATGGTCAATGAGGTTATTGATCTTCATGAAAAGATTAAAAAGATTGAGAAGGAAAAAGAGAAAGTTGTCAACATTTGAAGGGAAATTGTCTAAAACTAGGGACATTACTAGACATGAGGTTAAAGAAGAGAAGGTCAAGGCCATAATAGAGGTGAAAATTAAATAAATTATGGATGAAAAAAAATAGATAATGATGGATTGAATGGAGTAAAATGAGACTCTTCTAAGGTTTTTCCTCCTCCATAATAATTTGGGCCTAAAAGCTCATACAAGTAACATGAAATGCATATATACTATGTTGGAGAAAAGAAAAACATTAAAGTGGACCTTGAAGAGGATACAACTATTGGACAAAGTGAATGACCTCAAAAAAGAACCAAAAGCATTTTAAAGAAAAAAGCTATAAAAGAAACTAAGGAGCAAGAGGCTACTGAGATCAATGAAATAAAGTTGGCTTTCTAGAGGATAGAGGAACTCAAGATGGAAACTACAGAGTTACTAAAAAAGATGGTATAATATTTTTCTCTCTATTTTGGTCTGATGAAACTAAGAAATTATTGAATTTCTAATTATAATGCTATTATAAAGGGTTCCAAATCCCCTTCAAAACTTTCTTTTGAAATAATCAAAAACTATTTTCATTTAAGATTTAACAATATTAATTTTCTTGCAATCTATTTAATCCTTGTATCTTACGTTAAAAAATAAAAAATAACTAATGAGTGGATACTCAAGGTTGAAAATTTTGATACTACTTGCACATATTTTAAATTATTTATAGGTATCATCAATATAGTTCATAACCTCTAGTACTTATTATTGATAGAAATCATTTCTATATTGAACATTTTAGGTCATATTCAAGGATCAATTATTAAGCTTTTATTGTCCTATTGCAACTCAAAATCTTGTCACTAATAATATTGGTACAATTATAGATAAAAACATTTCAAGCATTAGTATAGTTATTGAAAATACAATGCTATATGATATTTCATATTACATTCTTTTGCAATGTCGTGAGTAATTTTAAACCATACTTATATTAATAGGAGTTGTAACATACAATAGAAAAGGTTCATCCATTACACTTGAAGGTGTCATCGAAAAACACATAAAAGTATATACATTAGATATTATAATTCTATAGGTTGAATAAGGAGTTTTTCTACATGATTCTTTATATCTTTTCCAGACTTTCCAACTCCATCTCCCTCTCTATAAAAAACATGATAACACCTTAAGATATTAAAAGCGGCATCCTTAGTACAAGAGGGAACATCCTCATGTTTTAAATACTCCCAATTTAATTCTTTCAAATGTTTATCCAACATAACATTAAGATTCTTCAAAGCATCTTCCTCATCAGAGTTTGGATGATCTCTCATGTAACATGTTATACAAGAAGTGAGTTCACCACGATCTGCCTCGGCCTTCAAAGAAAAAGAGATAATTTTATATTCAAATTTAATTGCACTCAAATTTTTATTTTATTTTTAGACTTTTATAAAAATTAAAAATATGTTAATTAAGATTATGCATTACCTTGTAGGTTCTAGTGTCACCTCTTAATCTAAGAGTCAAACACAAAAGATCATTGAACCTTGATGGATAATCAACTTGTTGAAGTATGTTTTCTGGAAGAAGTCCATCTAATGCTAATATAGGTTCTAATGTTGTTGTACGAAAAGCTGCACTCTCTAATCCATTTTTCAAATATTCCTTCAAAGTCGGTATGTATCCAGCAGCAAGCCACTCAGCTTCTTCCACCATAGAGTCCATATAACTAATCCACTGGATATATATAAAATTTCTCATCAATTAAAAACATAAAAAAAAATTTCTTGATTATGATAAATAAAAAAATATGCCTCCTATGTATTTTAGTATTTACAAACTTATTTCCTATTAATATTACGATGAGTAATATGTAATCAATATATTTTTTAAAATAAGTTTTGAAAAATTGAAACTAATGTATACCGCTTTTTGAGCATGGTGGAGAGTGTCCCGGCCTTGTACTTTCTTTGCTTCTTGAGCGTTTTCATTGATTGCATCATAAAGTATTTGATATGCAAGCTTCATATAATCTGGAAGGTAATGTGTAGGAGAGGAATCCCACCTAAATCGTATTGTGATATTATTTATTAATCTATATTATTTAAAAATGGACAAATATTCAAAACTAAAAGTTCAAACAAGAACACATACCTCCTAGCAACCTCTGTAAAAAGTTTAACTTCCTCAAGGGTTCCATAAGTATCATAAATATCATCAATTAATGATGTAAGAGCAACACATTTTGCAAAAATAATTCTAAACGCAGAATTCTTAGGTTCTCCAGTAATTGCACATCCTGCAAAGAAATATTCTACATGCCTATGACGCATAAAGTCAAAGGTACATAAACCTGACTCTTTCCACCACCTGAACAAAAGAACACAACACACCAATTAATTTTTGAAATAAAAATTTAAACAAATAAAAATATAAAAATAATGTAGAAATAAAAAATAATTTAAAACGAAAAATAAAACAGCTTTCAATAATAGAAAAACAGTCAAAAGAACATAAGAGTTATTGATGTGCTCATACTTCAAAGAAAACTGTTATAAGAAAATTATCATTGATAGAAAATAAATATCTTTCAATTAGCTCACCTAGAGACTGTCTGAAGCTCTGACCGATGCAATGATTGGTTAATGTTAAATTCCAGTTTAGCTAAACTTAAAATCTTTTGATTATCCACCTTCCTGCATAGTAGATATAAGAAATTAGTTTTTATTAAAAAACTAAATCCAAAAGTTCAATACAAAGGTAAAATTGAAGATTGAAGAAACACTTCGAAGTTATTTTGAGTACTTGACCCAAGAACTATTTCCTCCATAAATGTCCATATAATGCCTAGCTTCCAATCCTGGTAGATTTGAGAACCATTTAAAATCCAGATTAAATCTTATCTGCGCAGCACAACATTTTGTTAGGATCTGAATAAAATTAATAACTTAATCTTGTGTTAGATCTAGACTCTAAATAAATAGAACTGATCTAATGGCAAGCACATCATCAAATTATATGGGTTGTTCTGATTTCTGAATTCTATTGTTATGAGAATTCTGTCATCTCAATCTTTCAGAGAGTACTTGATAATCTATTATTTTCTGTTCTCACACTCTCTTACTTCTTATTTAATTTTGATAATAAATAATAAACAATATCAATATTTCAGATCATACTTAGATCTATTATTTTCCCCTTCCTCATGCTCTCTTACTTGCTACTTACATTCTGATGATAAGTAATATCAATATTTCACATGATCTAGTTTTTCCCTATTTTCTATACTCTTATTTCATACTTATACTCTGATGATAAGTATAATCTGATGTTGATGAACAAAATTTAGGCAATAGTTTTGTTAGGATTGAACTTGCTATGCACAGCCTTTTATATTTGCAGTCTCAAGACATGAAACAAAGCTGATCTAAGTGTATGCATATTATCGTTACCTCGGGCAAAAGATTGGCACTGAAGATATCAGGGCTCTCTAAGACTTGATTCAAATACATTGTAGAAAAAGCTTTAGCTTCGTCCATTATTGTCTCCTCTGGGAAGCCAATCCAAGAAGCTCGGAACAAATTTATAATACTTTTGATTACCTCCTCTGATTGACTGGAGCTACACAAGAACCGCCCATCTATTCCTTTAAATTGTTCCAACACATCTGCCATTACATTATCCGACATGAAACATCTAATAAATACCAATGTTAATTGATAACGGATCTCTATTTTTCATGTTGTTTTGTTCATGTTTTGATAAGATTGTGTGTGATTTTTTAAGCATCAATGTTTCAGAACATATTCAATGATCCGTCATCAGAATATCATCAGAATAAGAAAACTCCCTCACCTTAATGATAGATTATTGAATATAATCTGAAACATTGATATTAAAAATATTACACACAATCTTACCAAAAACATGAATATACCAATGTTAAACATACCAAATGTTAATGACAGCTAAGCTACGAAAACAACAACATTGTGAAATATATCATCCATCTCAACTGATGAATAAGCAATAAAGAGTAAACACCTGAAGAAACCGGATATCTGTGAAGTCGAAGGACTCGAAGTCCCAAAGCTGAAGTATTCAGATCTTTACTGCTGATATCGTTCCAAAACCTGCAACTCAAATAACTTTCACTCACAAACCATACTTTTAACATATCAATCTTATTCTTAGTTTCCCCTACATACCTGTAAACGTAATCAAGTGATTCTCCTATTTCCTTTTGAAAATGTCTCCCGATTCCGAGAATTTCAACACTATCAACCATTTCAAGGCGTTTCAAAATATTTTGTGAGGAAGAATCCAAATTACCCACTGCATTGAACATTTCTTTGACTTCTCCAACAAGTCTATCAGCCCGCTCACGATAATAAGGAGCCTGCATAAACACAGAAAGCAAATAAAAAACACTGTAATTCATATTATGATATAAGAAATAGAATGTAATAGAAAAACATGATGGTGTGAAAGAAGGTTACATTGTAAGGCAGCTTTGGGAGAGATTGTATGAAATCATCGTCCCACAAGTTGGGATGATGATTTCCTGTGCGCCTAGGGACATTTTCAACACTAGTGGTGGCCATGGACTTATTCATTATCGGATTCCTCAAACATTTTGTAGCTAATGTTGGGAATGATTTGGGAGGAAGCTTAAAGAGATGGGTGGTCTTAGATTTCAAGCACAAGCTCAAGCCAGAGGAATAGATAGACTTGAGAGCCATCGCTAAGCGTGATTGCGAAGGGGATATTTCCTGCTCTTTTATAACCTCAAGTGTGTTTAATGATAATTTCATATTTTAAGCAGATGATGAATTTGAGTTGTTTATATTGACTAACCCATATGTGTAATGAACTCACATGCCTCATGGTCTGACACTGACATCCACTAAGGTGATTGTTTATATTGATTAGAGCACATGGTTAGGGGAGACGGTGCACTAGTCATTTGAGTTAATTTTGGGCATCTAAAACTTTTAATCTTTAGTTTAAAAATTGCTAATATTTTCAGTGAACTTTTATTGTTGGTGAGTGAAGAGCTTAAAGCTAATCTTTGGGTTTTTCCACATTTACAGAGCTTTCTATAGAACAGGTAGAGTGCTAGCTGGTCTAAAAGTGTAATTTTAAAACATTTGCCCTTTATATTCACTCGGCTCAACCAAGAAAGAAATTTTGCACAAATGAACCAATGGCAACCAAGAAAGCTAAAAGATGATAACTATTAGTACATGTATGATTGATTATTTGTATATGTACTATCATTTTAAAATCTTTTTATAAAAGATAGTTGAGGAGATCTATAGACATAGCCGTTACACCTATTAGCCCTACACTCCTTATAGCCCTACTTCGCCATCTACATACCACTACAATATAGCTTTAACCACTCTTGTAAGTTGTTCCATAACCACTAGCATAGTCCAAAAACCAAGTCTTTTTATTCTCATCACTTAGATCCAATGAGTGTTAAGTGTTCTATTTATTTTGATGAGAGATGGATTCATGTTGAATCACTACTCATGAAACATGGGTCAATGAAGTAGAGTCAAAAATCTCATAGTTAAATCGAAATAGCAATATCACAATAAGTCTTTTTAATTTTGAAGTTGATAGTGGACACTTGACAGAGCAGTACTGTGAAAAGACAGCAATATCAGTACCCGCTGCTTTGATTGTGATTTGATTGTGAAGAGGCGGTGTAGCGAAAATGGGCGACAAGTCCAGTGTAATTATTGCTGCGAAATGACGGTGATTTGACACTACTGACGCCTGTAACGTATTGCTTTTGCTTTTATTTTCTGGCCTTTTCTATGAGACGTAATGAATTCAGTTTTCAGTATGTGATCCAGGGCCACGCAAACGCCTACGAGAATTAAATTAATGGGAGGCATTGTGGTGAGTTTGATAAGGTGGAAACGTGAAAAACAAGTGCTGACACCATTTTTGTTTTGGGGGACCAGTGATTTGAATTGAAAGGACTTTTCGTTGGGATTATATATTTGCACTTTTGAGGCACGATCACCGTAAATCTGGGAAAATTGACTTGACGCAATCTTGTGAATGTGAATCTTGGGATAGCAACTTCACACGATCTTGTGATGAGAAAGCTAAAGTTGATTTTGAGATATTTTAATCATCCAGTATATGGATGTTTATAGTGGTCTATTTTGAGTATATGGATGGTTATAGTGGTCTATTATGATTCTTTTGTCTTAGGATTATATTTTATATTATGGATTAAATTAGCTTACAAAGTAAATGAGGGGCAAAAATTTTATTGAATATCAAAGAGATCAGAACAACACAAGAAACAAAAAAAATTATAGAGCTTTATCCTGGTCCATAAGTTGAACCAGCATTTGAGATAAATTAAGGGGAAGCATCCTATGATCAATAATATTCCAAGCCGGCGTTTGCTCAGAGGCCCATTTAGCTAGACAATCAGCCACATCGTTCCACTCACGAGGAATATGCATAAAAGATACAAAATTTAAAAAATTGCATAACTGAATGATCTGCTATGTTGACAACACTATTCCACTACAACCAAGATAGTCAGGGCTTCCATGAGGTTATTAGTATGGTAACCCTTGTATATAAAAAATAGAAACTAAATATCAATAGAACTATCATGTCCAACTTCCCCAATACCAGCTGAACCAGGATTTCTCTGAGAAGAACCATTAGTGTTGATTTTAAGAATGCTCACTTCAGGAGGAGACCAATGTCCCTCACGATTAACATGTTGAGAGTGTTGCTTGGCTCTATTCCCAAAGTGAGTGTGGGGGACCGAGGGAGTGTAGCCCTGAAGAGAAAAGGAGAGGCAAGAGTAAATACCAACATCTCTAGGATCCAAACCTCCAACAATATCACATTTAGCTAGGAGTGTTTAATGAAGAGAATTAACAATTTTCCCCCATAGGTGCCTGATCCCAAACTATAGATCATGAAAGATCCTCTTATTCCTCTCAAGCCAAACATGCCATAAAATAAGGGAAAGGCCGATAGTCTAAGCAACCTGAAGAAAAGAAGTCTCGGAAGGGGAGTGGCCCAAATGGTCCCAGAATTCAGATAGAGAGGAAACATGCCAACACGTACATCCCCACACACTCCACCAGAAGTGCCAAATCTGTTTGGCAAAGGGGCACTAGAAAAAAAAGGTGAGATACAGTCTCTTCACTATTGCGGTAGTTAACACAAATGAAAGGCCCCTGGAAGCCTCGCTTGCAGAGATTATCCCAAGTAAGACAACAATTGTAAATCAGAATCCAGAAGAAAAAGTTATACTTAGGCCATGAAAAACTATTCCAAACTTTCTTCCACCAAGAGACCTCAACCTCACCAAAAATTTGCTTCATCAGCGCAAGGTACCCAAAAGAAACAGAATACTTGCTAGAAGAAGCGCCTCCCCAAGCCAAAACATCAGGTTCCTATAATGAGCTACACTCCCTAAAAGCCAATATCTAAGATAGTTCCCATCAATCCCCCAGAGAGCCACCTAGTGGCCAATCAAAAGAATTCTTCCATCTATAACCCACAGCAAGGCCCAGGTTAAAAGCCTCCTTATAATGAGCCACCTTATTCCATCCAATAGAAAAGAAAGCATCACAAAGAGACTGCAAGTGAGGATGAGAGGATAAGAGAGGAGGATGCCCATTCCAAGAATCACTCCAAAATAGAGCCTAAGTGCCTCTATTACAGATCCAAAGTAAACTTTTCTTCACTAGGTGAGCACCAATCTTGAGGGTATTCCACACCATAGAACCTCTTCCCTCAAGAGAAAAATTGGAAATATCTAAATGATCAACACCAGGGAAATACTTGTGTGACAAGATATGGGCCCAAAGCTGAGACTTACTAGTACACCAGTGCCAATAGAGTTTGGCAGCAAGAGCTTGACTGCACAAGATAGCAGAATGAAGGTTGAGGCCTCCTTCCTTATTTGGCCTAAAAATAGAATCCCAATTGACAAGGCTCCATTTAGTATTTTGCAAATTGCCACTCCAAAGAAATTGGAGAGAAACAACATCAAATCCCTTCATAAAATACATCAGGGCAGCCTGAACCATGCTTCTGTATATGGGAAGGGCATGAATCACATATTGAAGGAGCATCACCCTGCCATCAGTAGAGAGCCACCTGTGAGTCCAATGATTGAGTCTTTGTCAAATTTTATCAAGCAAGCTTTGCCAAAAAAGCCTAGGCTATCTACCCACCACAATAGGGACCCCCAAGTAAGTCAGAGGGAGAGACACAATCTGAAATCTCAAAATATTAGCAATCCTCTATTAGATCAACTCAGGAGTGTTGAAAAAAAAATAGAGTACTTGTGGTCATTAATTTTCTGTGCAGAGATAGCCAAATAAGTATCCAAGGTGAGCCAAAAGGCTTTAGCTTCTCGAATCCAAACTCTCCTAGCAAGGGTCGTATCATCAACAAACTAGAGGTGGGAAAGAGTGGGCAAACCATTTCCCCATTGCCATCCTTGAATCAAATTTTGGGACATATGAAACTTGATAAGTCGACCAAGTCCCTTAGCCATAATGATAAATAAATAAGGAAAGAGGGGGTCACCCTAGCAAAGACCTCTAGATGCCCCAAAAAGCTCTGTCAATGCACCATTAAGAAGGACCAAGAAGGAATGAGTAGTAACACAACTAAGAACCCATCTAACCCATTCATGATTGAAGCCAAAAGCCAGAAGAACTTTTTGCAAGAAATCCCAATTGACTCTGTCATAAGCGTTAGCCATACTAAGCTTAATGAACATAGCATGTTCCCTGGAAGTACACATAGAGCGAATAGCTTCGAAAGCAATAACCACCCCATCCAAAATTTGTTTTCCTACCACAAAACCCCCTTGTTCCTCAGAGATAACCATGGGAAGCCAAACTTTAAGCCTTTCTGCTAAGAGCTTAGTAATGATTTTACAGACCACATTACAAAGAGCAATGGGCCTAAAGAAGTTCAGCTAATTAGCCTCTTCCTTTTTCGGAATAAGGACTAAGAAAGTAGCATTCAAGGCCCAAATGATTTCTTTGTTGGAATAGGACTCCTAAACCACATCCAAAGGTCATGATTGATAATATCTTAAAATTCTTGAAAGAATTCAACAGGGAAGCCATCAGGCCCTATCTAGCTTTGCCCTTCTACAAGCTGAAGACCACCCCGCCCAAGTTAGACATACTAATTGGCCTCATAAGAGAATGATTCATCTCCCTAGTCACAACAGAGGGAATATAGCACAAGATAGTATTCTCCTCAATCTCCACTAGAGGTAAATCATCTGAAAAGAGAGCAGAGTAAAACTGAATAGCTTCCTTAGAAATAGCTTGATAGGAGGTCAGATGTGTCCCATCAGAAGTAACAAGAGAAGAAATGTAAATCTTGTTATGTTGAGCCTACACAGATTTATGGTAAAATACAACATTCTTGTCCCCTTCCTAAAGCCAGTCAACTCGAGCCTTTTTTTTCCAATAAATTTCTTCTCTAAGATCCCACTCAGCTAAATCAGTAGAAGCTCAAGATTCTACTATGCCAAGAGCTTTAGAAAAAACCAGATCTTGAATCTACTTGGTAATAAAATCAAGACAATCCTGAGCCCTCTTCTTCATAATATGGAGATTACCAAAACAATTCGTGTTCCAATGCTTCAACTTCCTTTAACATATTGAAGTTTTTTAGAGAAGGAGAACCAGTAGTGCCATAGGTAGGGCCTCCCTATCTCCACTAGTGAGCCATTAAATCATGAAGAGAAGAGTCTTGAAGCCACATCAACTAGAACTTAAAGGGAGGCTTCTTGGGGACAACAACATAGCTAACTGTGACATTAATAAGCCAGTGGTCAGAACCTCTCCAATCAAGAATTTTAGAAGAAAATGAAAGAGAGCCACAATTTTGAAAGCAAGAAACAAGGAACCTGTCCAAGCGTTCTAAGATAGCATCATTCCCAACCCTTCAATTGTTCTAAGTAAAGAGCCCATTAAGAGGTTTGACATCAGAGAGATGTAAAAGATCAATATTTTGGTGAAAAAACTCAAAAGAAGGAGATCAATATGAGCATACACTTTAGTAACAAGAATCATCTCTCTAGTTTCTAGAGAGGATGCAACCATTGAGAGAGCCAAGAGGCAAGAGATCTAGTAAAGTGGCGTAACTTTCCTATGATCCCAACAAATGGAAAGACCACTAGAGCTCCCCAGAGCACCAACACATTGACATTGGCTTGGAAACCAAATGTTAGGAGCACATCTCAACATGGAGTCCACTAAAAGCTTGGTCTCCTAGATACATAGAATATCCAAAGAATGCTCAATCACTAGCTAGTGAATAGCTTTTTATATGGGGATGTTATTCAACCCCCTCACATTCCATGAGGGAATAATCGTTGAGTAGAGTGGGGAAAATGCTCATCCAAGGTCTTGACAACCCCAAAATCTACCAGTAAATCTCCTCTAAGTTTAATTTTTTCTTGATCCCACTTTCACCCAACCCTTGAGGGAGTAGCAAAAGAGACTTTCTTAAATGGTCCTTGCATCAGGCCCAAAGCAAGAGAAGATCTGTTTCCTTTACCTGAGGCAAACACATCTTTAACCAAATCTGCCAAAAGAATATCCTTTTCCTTTGGAGCAGGAGAAACCACAAGGGCACTAGACTTAGGGCCAATAGAAGTCTCTAGCATCTGTTGAGCTACAACCTCCTAGTTGCCACTAAGAATAAAACTCCTCCCCTTTGAGCTAGTAGCTGCACACTAAGCCTCTATAGGAATACCTTCTTCTATAACCATGTTGTCAAGAACCTCAAAACGATTGAACCCTATGTCCACTTGCCAATCTAGATGAGATCACTTCTGACCTCGCCCCTTATCACAGTTTTGAGTCAGGATAAAACCATCCTTATCAAGACTAGTAGAACTGGATGACCCATGCCCCTGACTTGAAGCATTCATTTGAGCTTTCCCTTTACTTGTACTATCAGTCTGAACATTTCATTTTCCAATAGTAACATTTTGACCATTCCCCTTACCATCATTAGCCATCCTTGGGCTAGAAAACCTAGCAGGGGTGCCATTGCCTTTGGATGCTTGAGGGCATTGGCGCTATAAATGACCATACACATGACAAATGTGGCAACAAAAAGGAATAGATTCATAGTCTAGATGTTGGATCCAAGAAGAAGAGCCTAGACAAATTTCTAAAAAATTTGGAAAAGGATTATTTAAATCAATTTCAACACAAATACGAGCATAAGAAATAACCTTTTTGTCTAGAGATTGATGTGCTATAGCAGTCGACTTTCCAAGCACAACAACAATTTGTTGCAAGATATCCTCACGCCAGAACTTGAAAGGAAGCTATGATAGGTTGACCCATAGAGGAACTCTCGAAGGAAGATCTTTACCAAAATTGAACCCCAGATGCCAGGGTTTGACAAAAAGACTTACATTGTCATAAAAATATGGGCCTCCCTCAAAGACCCGATTCCGATCTTACATGCAAGAGAAATTCACCAAAAAGTAGTTGTTACCAGCCAGCATGATATCCATATCAACTTTCACCTGCCATGAACGACGAATCCAAGCTTCCAAAGCTGACAAGGAAATCTAGATACCAAGAAACTTGCATATCAATGCATGTGTGGCCAAATAGTCCACATCCTCCATTACAGCTTCTGGAGGAATAACCAGCACATACCGATCCTAACTATGCAGAAAGCAACCATTAACTTTATTTAACTTCTGGCGCTTGCTAACATAAAATGGCTCCTTCTCCTGTTACATTGTACAACCACATTTATAATAATGATAAAAGATTATTTATTAGTATTGTACAGTAAGATGTTTATTTTTATAGGATTAGAGTTCAAGCATAAGTTATATCTTTCTCATATCTATATTATGATTATATTTCATTTTATGGATTGAGTTGGCATACATTGTACAACCACACTTATAATAGTGATAAAAGTTTATTTATTAGTATTGTAGAGTAAGATGTTTACTCTTATAGGAGAGTTCAAGCACAAGTTGAATCTTTCTCATTTCTATATTATGATTATATTTCATGTCATGGATTGAGTTGGCTTACATTGTACAACCACACTCCTAATAATGACAAATTCTTATGATAAAGAAATATTTATTAGTCTTGTAATGATGACGATAATTATTTTTCTTTTTAGAAATCTTTGTATATCTTAAGTACTAAATCTAGTAATTATAGAAAGGAGGAGTGAATGTAACTATCAAATTTATACAATGATTGGAGAGTAAGATTTGTACTCTTATAAGATTAGAGTTTCAGAAAAAGGTGCATCTTTGTCATGTCTATATTATAAATATATTTCATATCATGGATTGAATTGGCTTACATTGTACTACCACACTTCTAATAGTGAAAAATGTTTATGGTAAAGGACTATTTATTAGTCTTGTGATGATGATGACCATGATTATTTTTTCTTTTGATAAATCTTTATATATTTTAAGTACAAACTCTAAGTAATTATACAAAGGAGGAGCGAATGTAACTATCAAATTTATATAATGATAGTCTTGTAGGATTAGAATTCAAGCATACGTTACATCTAATATGTAATATTAATTTTTGACATATATATCATATTTAATTAAATTGATTTATAATTTTAATATATAGATTTTATAGTTCTAATATTAAATAATAAAAATTCTAAAAATGTTTATTTTAGTATATTAATATAATATATTTAATTTTAATATTTAATAATGTTATAATATAAAATTTATATATTATTCATAATTATATATTAAATTTAAATATATAATTTTATAATGTACTATAAAATAAATCGTTTGAAATAATTATAAATCTAACTTATATTCATCCAGCATTTTATAATAGATATTTGATATTGAAATTATATTAATTAATTTAATAATAAAAAAATTATAAATAAATGTAACATATATTTACAAAAGTATATAATATTGATAGATTATTTATATATAAAAACTATTTTGTAATTGAGATGCGATATTAAACATCAAATAATAATATAATTAAATAAATAATTATAATGAGTTTTGAATAGAGAAAAAAGTTAATTTAATTATGTCTTTAAAAAAATTTAATTTAATTATATGATATTTTTCTCTATATTATTTTAAAATAACACTTACACAGTGAGTTATAAGTGTAAGCATTTTTAATATTACATTAATATTGTAATTATGATTTCATTAATTTTTTATGAAACATAAGAATTAAATTAACCTAATTAATATTAAATCTATTTTAAAAATGATGAATTGTTCACATCTTAATGTGGATGAATTGAGGAAAAAATGGACATGAAAACAAGCCATGCGTGAAAATTATTCTACAAATAAAAGTACTTTAAATAAGCCTAAAATTTATTAAGTATTAAGGGTCACCTTTTGGTGAAGTAGTGATTTGGTTGCATTGATAATGGTGGAGTCAATATTCAAATCTTCAATTGGCCCAAACAGTGTTACTGCACCGAGCTAGGAGTTCTTGCAAACCCTATGCTAGACCCACATTACAAGTTTGATTCTTGCACCCCTTAGTTCTCCCACATCATGAGTGTGATCATTGTGTCTCCCAATCTCTCTGTGGCCATAGGTATGTCATGCTTCTTTCAGGGATGAGGTCCCCTAGATATTTTTCCTTACTAGCTCATAGTTCCAATCAAAAGTGATTACTAAAAAAAATTGATTAATAATAATATAATTTTCTATTAATTTTTTTCAACATAAATGAACATTGTATTGTATTTCCTAATTATTTTATTGTCTCAAATAGTAAATTTTGAAATACTTCTTAAGATATTAATTAGAATCTCAATAAAAATATAGTGACAATTAGGGTTTTCTTCATATCTAATAAGGGTCTATTCATTACAAGGATTGGGAAACAATTAGTAGTGGTACTGAGCCAAGTGTCCTATATTGAGTGAGCAATCAAAGGAATGTTTCAACAAGAAATGTTTTCAAGTATAAGACCAACATTGTATAGATTATTAACTAGATTTTATTTTTTGAGTTCTTTACATGTTATTTTTGGTCTGAATGTTCTTACTAAGAAGACAACTAAACCCAACATTAACAAGACTATAAAAACCAACTAGTTTCAATTCAAGAGGTCTCTACCTATAAGAAGATCTTGTTCATAGAGATATGACATTATCTCAGTGATAATATGCTCATATTTTGCATGAGAAAGGTTATGTTGGAAATATAAGGTAGGCAAGGTTACTGAGACAGGAGGGGTGAATTAGGAACCAATAAAACTTTATATTTACTTCACCAATTAATCCTTCATATAATATTCTAATCTAATTGCATACATCAAAGAATGAAAGAAAATAAACATTCATAACACTTTGACACAAGATATAATGACCTACAAACTTTCCAATTAGAAAGTAAAACTGGGGTGGGGATGATACCCACAAGCTTTAGTACTATGGTATAAAGTTAACCTATTAAAGCTTACAATTGACCACTATTGATGATCTGCCCTATTAAGAGCAATAAAGACTATGAGGTCCACCTTGTTCAAGGATTTACAAACATACAATGATGTATGCACTTGATTAGGAAATTTAAGAAAGACTGTTAAGTCTACCCTGTTAAAGGATTTGACTGATGCACCTATTAGGATGAACGAGTGGCTAATCTCTAATCAACAACTTTGATTTGTTGGTTGAGATTCCTTGAAATGCAATAATCACCTGACTGTGATAGATAGATCTTTGTTGTCCCTTATACTGCTTGTAGCCTTCTTCAATTCACACTCCTTTAGATTATATACTTCTTCACACACTCTCATGAATATGATATAATGTATTACATTTATACCAATCCAAATCATAACTTACTGGAGTCAACTACAGTACAAATTACATCATAATTCACAAAGTCAGCCCAAATGTTGTAACTTGGGTTCTGAAGACAAACTTTGTGATTTTTTGATACTTGGAAAATATTGTAAATGCCTAGCAATCTTTGGCACTCAATTGAACTTGAAGCTCAATCCATACTAATCACTTCCAAATAGCTAAAACTTGGTTAGCACTATGTGACTTGGTGAACTCTAAGAAACTCAATAGCAACTAGATCACTCATTTCACACTACGTGACTTAGTCAACACTAGATCCACTTCATTAACCTTGGGAGATTAATAGACATTGTTAGACTTGGTTAACACTATAGAGCTCAATTACCACTATGATCTTCTTCACTTCTATTGACTAGCTCAGTAGCCTCTACTATGTCTGGTTTCTACTAAACTTTATCTTTGAAGCTTGGTAGACACTGTCTAGCTTGGTGAACACTGCAAACTAACCCTAGTGCTTGGTAGAAAATGTAATCTGGCTACTTATCTCAGGAACAACTAAATTACTTAGTTAATACTACAAACTGAATGATAAGCTCGGTAGCCTCTATAGAGCTCGATAGCAATGTAACTAGTTTACTAAGTGTTGAGACACTAATAGAAAAATTGACCTTAATCTAAACAATCTCCTCCTTTGGCATTAGTGAACAAAACACATATCAAGACAATATCTGATCATACAAAATTATAAGTCAAAACTTCCTTAGTCATATTTTAGTGCCTTCAACTCTATTTTGACTTCCATCTACTGTGGCTCGGTAACATACTCTATTTTTCTAATTTTTCAAAATTGCTTTTGTAAAGATATTTTCTACTTATCCATATTGCCCCCCATACATATATCTCTCTTATATACATACAAATGAAGTATAGTATACTTCTCTTATATTACTTCTCCCACATTCTTATTCATATTATAATATACATAATATACACTTCTCCTGCTTTTTAACATAAATGCCAAAGTTGTATAGTATCTATATGTTAATACCAAAATGGGATAAGAATTCAGAATGAGTACCATTATCTTGTCCCAATTTTCTTGTAGTACCTTGCTTGCATGCATTGAAATCTAAACTTCCATTGATAATTCCAACATGTGATCAGCTATGGAGAAGTTGTTATCATGGATGAGTGTCTTTGTAGGTGCAATGTGTTTCTATAGTGCATCCATGTTTGGAAGAATCATGCCTTGGATTTTTGCAAGTGTAGCTTGGATCCTAGCTTCTTTATTCAATAGTTCTGCCTACAAATTTGTACGATATCTTATCTTTGTATAGTGTGTAGAGCTATAACTTGGGTCAAGTGACAGATGATGTGCACTTTCCTTCATATCTCCATCTATCTTGGACAATTTCCTCTTGATATCCTTTGCAAAGATAGATGTATTACTTAACTTGAAAAATAATGATACAACATTATTGATAGAGGTTTCTAATGAGCCAAGAATAATAGCTAACTCTACTTGATCTATTGTAATTCTCTATGCAACTTGTTTTAATGCTCTGTTCTAAAATTTTCTTCCTAGTCTTTGAAGTAACTTCTCTTGTCCATTCAAGTCTTCAGTGAATTTTTGGACAATGGCTACTAATTGGTCCAAAATAGGTTGAGTGCCATAAACCTCAATACTTTGAGCATCAATTAATATGCTCTTTATGTCTTCAAAGACTTGGTTTTCTTTCTTCTTTTATTCTCTAAGTATTTGCTACTTAGCTCTCTTCTTCAATAGTTCACCCATGGTGTTCATTTGATCGGGGGTGAGGGTAGAGATATCCCAATTTGGAATAATTATATCCTCATCTAGATTAATAGCTTCCTTTTCTTTTCCCTTTTCTTTTAGAATGGTGGAATCAATTTTTTAACCCTTCTCTAATACTTTAGTACTCGATAGAGACTGGTTCTCAACTATCATTGTATTGGCTATGGAAATACTTGGAATGGGAACAATTGTGGAAACTAATGGAATAGAAAATTAATGTTGAATTGACACTAAAAGAAAAATTACCTTGTTGCTTCTCAGTCAAGCTTGATGATGGAGGACCTTACTACTCAGAAGATGAAGTGTTGGGCACTCCAGTCATTATAACATTCAACTGAATAGTTTTAGAGCTTAGTTGTGTGCTTGTTATAGTAACTTGGTATCCACAACCAACTCAGTAGAAGATATCATTGAGCTAGATTGTGCTAAAGTTGTGCTCAAAGAGTGACGAAATGAGGCCATGACAGCTGCTGCAATTTTCTCTACATTTGTTTCCTTGGTACCTTGAATCTCTAGAAGAATTCCTCCAATAGTTTCCCGTTCTTCCAATTCATCATCCAGATTGACATCATCAATCTTATCATCTTTTATTTCTATATTCTCTTCCTCATCTTCATCATCCTTGTCATCAACATGAATGACAAAGTCACTAGGTTGATGCAACTGATAGATGTTCTTCCATGTAGTTGTTGTTGACTTCACTACATACTCAATGCCCTTCAGCAATATCATACAAGTGTTCATCTTGAGAGTGAACCTCTTCCCAATTTTATTCAAGGATTCATTTACTTCCCTCTTACTAAGATTTGGCATGGTTTGCTCAAAGATATCCTTGCAAGTCTTCTTCACATGCTCCCATCTAGGATTTATTGCATGCATAAGCTCATTAGGAATTCATTGTGCAAGCTCATCAGGTGAGTACTTTCATTTACCTAGCTTGGTTATAATAGCATCCTCAATCTACCTTTTCTCATCTGCATTCCTTGTTTCATACTTGAGAAATTTGAAGTTTGTCATGCCAGCTCCTTCTTCCATCTTCTTGAATCTTTCCTGAAGTGTAGGTGTAGATCTTTCAAAGATTATCTTCTCAACTTCATCTTCACCTAACTTCACTTTCTTCTTTGACTTGGCAACGCTTCTTTTAAATATAGCAGGTGATGAGTTGGCTGGTCTGGTTATGACAACCTTTCCTTTCTTCCTTAGAGGTTGTTCATCCACAAATTTTGCTTCTTCTTCTTCATCCTCTACATCATAATCTTCTATGTCATCACCTTTTTCCTGGGTAAGCATTAGAGTAGAAATTTCTTGTTCTGTGTCTTTTAGTAGCTTCTCTACTCTTTTCTTTCCTTTATTTACCGCTTGAGGTAGCTTGATATCAAGCTCTATTCTTTCTTTAGCCTCATCATATGTACAAAATTATGTGTCTTGGGGATCTAGAGTCTCATTCAGCAAAGCCTCTATGATGTCTTTGTTGTCATCAATGCTAACCTCATACTTTAGAGGCTTAACCCATGTCACTCTAGGTCTGACTACTTGAATGTATACTTTTTCATAGTCTACCATGAAACATACATCATCCTTTTAATATTCTACAAGTTTCTTAGGAATCCTATATCTATTATTCATCTTCTCCTTGAATGTTTCAAAATATTTATCCATGATGCTTTCAAAATTTTCACCTATCTCTATTATGTATTCATTAATTTGATATAAAATAGGAACATCTTTTGTCCATACTACAATACCTTTTGAAGGGAAAAATTTTAGAACAAAAAAAGAATAAACATGTTAAAAGAGATCCGAACTTCCATCAATTATTCTTCAATCCTTTGATGCTATCCATATTCTCATTGAATTGGTTCAATAGTAACTCAAAAAGGTCAAATGATAGGTTATTCTTCACAACCTTGTATGCGAGATCAACATCTTTGCATGAAACATTGTTCAATCGATTGGATTTGTATATCTTGTGCACAATAACATGAATGCCAAATTTTAGTTCCATATCTTTTACACCACTAATATGCATACCTCTTCCCTCTTACTTGACAAGAGTTTACTTTTCCAATTTGACCCGACCTAGGGTTTTGGTTTCTTCACTTTATTAAGAATTGGAAGTCTCGTGATTCTATGAATCATTTTCTTCATTATCTGAATGGGTTGTTTGAACAATAACTTCTTATTGTGTACACAGCTCATAATATATCTCATCCACTTGATTTTAAAGTTTCTTGGCGTATAAGAGATGTGAGTCAAGTCCTTGTTTTCCAAATGCTAATGTTTAGGTTTTAATGTACCATCCACACACAATTCCCTAAATGCTTCATTCATCTCTAGGGTTCTGAGTTCTTGGATAGAACAAGGATAAAAGGAATGGATGTCATGTATGAGTAATACCTTAGACAAAATTTGTGACTATGCACCAGCTGGGTCGAGTGCCTCTACAATTGCTAGACTCAAATTCAAATTTGGTGCCTTGCTATCAACTCTACGAACCAACATTTCAAATCTTTCCTTCTCTTTACTACTTGAAGATTCCATGCTCGATAGGGTTTCTGAAAGCTTCAAACAATTCTTCAACAACAAATGCTCAATTTACTTGGGGGTTCTAAAACTCTCTTCACAAATAGCTGTGGAAGTTTATTGTGAAACAATGCAATTGATTTCTTTCATTTAAGGAATTTCCTCTCATCTATTGTCATTAATACTTTGAAATTCATATTCACTTGGTGATAGACTATCCTCCACTCAGTTTATTCATTAGTGCTCAGGAGACATCTACTATTCAGTAGGGTCATCACCAATCCATAGGAACTACCAGATTTGTAAGAAAAAAACAATATGCAACCCAACTTTTCTCAGTAAGGTCTTGCAACCTAACCTTGCTTGATAAGGTCTCCTACTTTTCATCATGCTTGGTGATCCTTGTACATCTTGAAGGCTAATTGGATAATTCAACTTGCTGCCTAGAACTAATATTAGATTACTTCTTTTAAATCCCAGTTCTAGTGACCTCCATAAGGAACTAAGTTGAAATGATTGAACCATCCAACTCATTGACTTAGATGTCACTCACTTCATAATTTTGATTTGCATTTTTTGGAGATTTTGGTACCCATTGTTGCCTCATTTTTTTTTGATGTTTTTAGCTTTGGCTTTCTTTTTATCTTCAATTATACCTATGTCCATACAGTTCTTGGGAAGATGTCCAAGTTTTGTACAAATAAAATATCTCTTTGTAGTATCTCTTTTCCTCATATAATATTTCACACAGTTTTCTCCAATGTGTCCAAAATCACCACAGTAGTGACATCTGCACCATGTATTGTAGTCCCATTGAAATATTACTTTCACAATTTGTTCTATTGGGTTGCACTGCTTGGTTTTGCACTCTAAATATTTGTGTCCTTGTTTCTTGAAATTGTGACATTTACCTTCAAACTTAGGTTTCTCTTTACATTCACTTGCTCTATGACCATGCTTATTGCAATTGCAATACATTCCATTGAATTTTTCTTTACCATTACTCCAACATTTTATTGATTTAGGACCTATCTTACCACAATGATCGCAAGTATCTCATTAATTCTTTTGAGCTCCTTGCTAAGATGATTCAACTTCTTCTATGTACCCTATTCCATCTTTTCCTTTGTATATGTACTTGCTTTATTCATTGAATTGATTCATGCTTTCCTAAGATTTCATCATCCTTTCATAGGTTTTTTTTTTTCAGTGTTGAGATAATTTTGGAGTCTTTCATTCTTTGATCTTAGATTCATAAGTTCTTCATTTTCATTAGTGATCTGATCAATGAAGTCTACTTGTTAAAGGGATAGATGTTGAATTTCATTTCTCTTTTCTTCTATCTCTTCTTTGGCTTTGTCTTTTCTTCCACGACTTCTCATAATCTGATTAATTGGATTTCTTGTTCTCTTTTCAACTTTCTAACTTATTCTTGAAGATTGAAATTCTTTTCTAATAGATCTTTGATTGCTTCATCATCTTCATCTAAACTTCTTTCAGGATATATATCTTTAGTTCTTTCTTTAGTGTAGAGATTTCCATTCAATTGTACTGCAAGATATTTCCTTCTTTTTAATGACTAAGAGAGTTTCTCCTTTTCTTTCTTCAATTTCCCAATGGCCAATTCAAGATCCAACTTTTCATTGTCAATAGGCTTTTAACTAGCTTGTATACCTCCATTACCTCTGATCTTTTCTAAATCTACTAAACATCTGATGTGAGAACCAAAAGAACTCTAATACCAATTGTTGGAAATATAAGGTAGGAAAGGTTACTGAGAGGGGAGGGGTAAATTAGGAACCAATAAAACTTTATCTTTACTTCACCAATTAATCCTTCATATAATATTCCAAACTAATTGCATGCATGAAAGAATGAAATAAAATAAACATTCATAATACTTTGACACAACATATGGTGACATAGAAACCTTGCAATTAGAAAGTAAAACTAGGGTGGAGATGATACCCTCAAGCTTTAGTAATGTAGTATATACTTAACCTATTAAGGCTTACAATTGACCACTTTTAGTGATCTACCCTATTAGGAGAAATAAAGAATGTGAGGTCCACCTTGTTAAAGGATTTACAAACATACAATGAAGTATGCACTCGGTTAGGAGATTTAGCAAAGACTGTTAAGTCTACCGTGTTAAAGGATTTGACTGATGCACTTGTTACGATGAACCTATGGTTCATCTCTGATCTACAACTTTTAGTTTTTGGTTGAGATTCCTTGAAATGAAATAATCACCTAATTGTGATAGATAGATCTTTGTTGTCCCTTATAATGTTTGTAGCCTTCTTTAGTTCATACTCTTGCTTATGATATACTTCTTCACAAAGTCTCATGGATATTATACAATGTATTACATATATACCAATCCAAATCATTGCTTATAGTAGTAAGCTACAATACCAATTACATCATAATTCACAAAGTTGGCCCAACTGCTATAACTTAGGTTTTACAGACAAACTCAGTGATGTCATGATACTCAGAAAATACTATCAATGCTCAGAAATCTTTGGTACTCTGTTAAAATTGAAGCTCAGTCCATACTAATCACTTCCAAGTAGCTGGAACTTGGTCAACACTATATGACTCGGTGAACTCTAAGAAACTAGGAAGCAACTAGATCACTTGGTTGAAACTACATGACTCGTTCAACACTAGATCCACTTCATGAACCTTGTGAACTTGGTAGACATTGTTAGACTTGGTTAACACTACAAAGCTCAGTTAACACTATTATCTTCTTCACTTCAACTGACTATCTCTGTAGCACCTCACCAAGGGATCCAAAAGAACTAACCTAAAGTTTTACTAAGTTTGCCAAAAATATTTTTTTAAAGAATAACATGTACAAAAATCATAAAGTAGCAGAAGCAATCCATACAATCATACATAAGCGAACATGACAGATTACATTCCTTAAGGATCCCAAGATGTTGAATCACATTTAAATTTAAATAATACTAAGTCCAATAAATAACACATCCACATAAAAAAAAAATACAAGTCCAAGTCCATGTAAATAATATACATTTGTTCTGAATGCCACTTGGCAATAAATTTGGAATGCACAATCAAACACTATACATGTCACAGGGTATGAAAGGCTGAAAGAATATTCATTTATAAAATAGATTACATCATCCCTTTTGGATCCATGAAACAAAGTACAATACAATAAGTGAAATAATCCATCATAAAGATATAACCATCCATCATAGTCCACAAAGATAGAACGAAAGGAAATGCAAACAAGGAACTCCAACCATGACATCAACGAATGGATCTCAATAATAAAAGTAAAAAGCACTACCACTCGACCTCATGGTAACCCAAAAAGGTCCGCTCCCACCGCATTGAGGATATAGTCTCAAGTCCCAAATAGGATATCAATCCCAAAAATCAAAAGTAATATCTATGTTAAGGAAATCCCTAAAAGTAAGCTAACTCAAAGGTTCCAAGATAAATCGACATCTAGACTCAGAGCCACACAAAGACATATAGGGAATCTATTATGCAAGTGGGAAAATGTCATTGCATGAATCAACTCTAGAGTTACCCTAGCAGTCTAACTTGACTCTGCCCCCCCTAGTGACTCTATGCGGCACTAGTATCCTTTCATACTGCCAAGGCATACTAATGATGCATGGTCACAACCAAGCATCTTCTCTACTCCCATCCTAGTTTGTACTAGCACTCGAGGCATGGGAGAGGAAAGAAAAAGACTCTTATTAGGTTCATTTTACTCTCATTTAGTGTAGTGTTTTCACTTATTAAATAACCTACAATGGGTTACCCTAGCAGCCACTTTGGGCCTCGGCCTCCATTGCAAGCCACTTCTCGACATTACATATATATATCCTACCCTAAGCTCATAACAGTACAAATCAAAGAATCATAGTATTCACATTAGTCCTATACAAGTGACTAGAAAGCATCAAAAGATAATTCACAATAACACCTTAGTTCTTTACAAGCAACTAGAAAGCATCCCAAAAATAATTGATCAAAGACTTGACAAATATGTCATACCACTCCTTGCGTTATCACACAAGAACACTGAAAGCAATAATGAACAATAGATCCAAACTCATCATAAAGCATACCAAGCACATTACCATGGTTGAGTTTAAAAGATCAAGATCAAATCATCATAATATCACAAACACAGAACTCCCAAGCCTCTACTAGACATCCTCAGACTAGTCAACATTGTAGTCAACCCAAACCCAAAACATAAGACAACATTCAGATAACAATGTAGTTTCATAGTTTGGTTTGATTTTGAAAACACATAGTTTGAGTTAACAATAAGGTTTAGATTTTTGTTCAATGTAAGTTTCCAAATATATGAGGTTTACATTTTACCCTTACAACTTAACCCATTTCTCATATTTAAACATAAGGCACAATTGCCCTTATCTAATTACAATTACATATTCTAAAATAATTTAAAGATAATTATTTATTAAATTATTAAAATAATAATTATTAATTATTTAATAAAATAATTACAATCTTATTAAAAAATAAAAATTAATAATAATAAAAAAATAAATAAAATTTAATACTTTATTAGATAATATGTATTTTTAATTAAACTTAATTAAACTAAATTTAATTAAGTTAATTAATAATTATTAAAGAAAAATATTAATATTAATTAATCATTAATTAAATTAATAATTAATAATAAAAACTATTAATAAAATTATTGATAAATAATAATTAAAATTTAATTCAATTTAATTTAATAACATTTAAAAACAACTTTTAAAATCATCACATAATGATAATATGTTTTAGGCCTGTCGGTCGGCCTTCTCAAGCTATTGTTGTGTGGCCACAAGCTAACTACTGCTGCACGCAACAATATTAAATACTACTACTACGGGCAGTAGTATAGTCTGTGCCCACAAAGAGTACTAAGGCCCACAGGGGGTGGGGAATAAAAAGGGTAGGTGGGGGATTGGTGGCCTCGCCTCCTCCAAAATTATTATTATTTTTATAAAATGTTTTCTTAAACAACCCCTCCTAATAATATTTAAATTTTTTTTTTTTTTTTATAAACATAGAAAATTCAATCTAATAGGAAAATCTAGATCAACCAATTAATTTTTCAATTTAAAATTGATTTCTTTTCAAAACTAACTCTAATCAATTAATAAGTATTCAATACATGGAATGAGGGTTTCCTAATTTTCAATCTTCATATATAGAAGAATTCATATGAATAACAGTAATTCGCAATGAGGGATTGAAAGATTTATCAGATACGAAATTTGAAACAAATGATTCAACAAGTACAATGAAGATAGGAAATTCGAAGAAACATAATACATTGGGTGAATAAAACACAAGGCTCTACCTAGTTCTAATGCTAATTCACAATCACCCAAAGATTGTGAGAGAATTTTCTTCTCTTGAAACTTTCTCTTTGAAAAATCCCTTCTACAAAATTCCCAGTCCCTGCAAAATGAACTCTCAATCTTTGATATGAAGTTCTCCCTTAAATTTGGGGCACTAATTGTGCGATCACGTGAGGGAGCTCGTTGATCACAATCTTGTAACTCCTTATTAACTTTTTCAAATATTCATGCACACTTTATGTAAATTAAAAATAGCTTTAATAAATTAATTTCTTTTTCACTCTTTAATTTATTTTTGAAGCATTTTTTGATAAAATATTTACTAAATTAAGTAATAATAATATTTAGCATTTATTTAAAAATGATCTCCTAAATATATTATTATTAAATTTAATAAATATTATTACACTCTAAAATTATACCATAAATTTCTCTTTAAATTTAATTACTTTTATTTAATTAATTTTTTAATTAATTAAATATAATTAAATATTGAAAATATCATAATAAATTTTCATTAAATTAAATCATTAATTAATCTTTTAATTGACTTAATTAATAGAAAAATCACCAAAGACCTACAAGACGAAATATGAAAACCCATCATAAAATACCACATACAAGATCAAACTGAAAGGTTATAATCACAAATTTACATCATACAATGAATTCAGAAGGGTAATCATTATAGATACTTGTCCTAATTTTCTATTACAATTGGTTTAAAGGTTAGGATTTGGACTCAATAATTTATCTTCCCTCTCTTACCATTGAGATATTGCGATAGGGTATGTTCATCGTGGCAATTCAAGGAAGTCGATACCCGATACCTGCAATCTACATAAAATTCATGCATGTACAAACACATATATTTTAAACTAAATAGGCAATGGTAGGAAGTGGTGTATCGTGTAGATCCTGACTAGCAAGTGACTACGACTCCCTTCCTTAACCACATCAAAAATGTCATACATAAAGAAAACATACAAGCACACCATACACATGTAGTATGGGGTAAGTATCCATAAGAAAACATGTATAATAATCCATCTAACTAACATCATCAAATAACTGAAATATAATCATCATCAAGGTATAATCATGAATACATGAAATAACTAGTGGCTAAAAGCATAGGTCTGTGTCACCATTTGTGATACAAAAACCTATTTTGGTCAAATCTCATTTCTCTATCAAAACTCAGTTTTAAAAAAAAACTAAAAATACCCTTTTATAGATTTCAGATTCAATATCATCATTATATAAATTTTTGAGTGTTTTGATTATTTATAATATGTTATAATCTCAAAATATTATAAGTCGACATTTCAACATTTCAAAAGATGCTCTCTCAAAAAATGATAAAAAATAGTAAATCATATCAAAAAAATAAAAAATATATATTTATCACTAGAGGAGAGAATCCTCTTCACAAATATGTAATTTATTTTCAAGAAGGTATAGATTTGATAGGGAAGTTTTGACGGGAGGAAAAAACTGTTGGATTCTGACAAGGTCGAACTTGAGTACTTATAACAAAGAAAATATACATCAAAAATAATTATTTCTTTTTTTGTGCACTAGTTATACATGTCATCTATAAAATATTTTCAAATTATAACAAAAAAGGGTGATTTGCACATACTTGTTTGATGGGAACTACATCCTATATTTTTTACAGTTAAAAAAGGGACTTCAAAAAAAAATAAAAAAAATAAATTCTTAGTCAAAAAAATTATAAAAATTATAGGCATAAAATTCATACAATTCTGCACATTTCATTAGTTTACATCATCTCCATATTTTAAACACAAATACCATTTTTTTTGTCATTAATGTTGAACTATCACATTCTGACATCACATTTCTTTATAAAAGGTGACATAGGTTTTTGCTTTTACCCTAGTACCAAGTAGTCTCATCATATAGTAAACCAAGCACGAAACAATATCTGATAATGTGAAAGATAATTCTACTAATCATCAAGCATAAACTACATTAAAAGTCTTTGTCAATAATAACTGAATGTAAACATAAGGGTAGGCACTACAATCTTGGTAGCCTCTGCTACACTTGGTTTGTACTTTAAAACTTTGTCTCTAAAGCTTGGTAGATACTGTGTAGCTCAACGAACACTACAAATTGACTCAAGTGCTTGGTAGCCACTGTAATCTAGCTATTTAGGTGTGTGTACACTAAAAAAATCAATTCATGTATGTCTTTGGATATCTACCCAAGTTCATAAGTATTGAGCTTCCTCTCTGGATATCTACCTAAGTTCATAAGTATTGAGCTTCCATGCCCAATTTGGTCCATTATTTGGAAGCTTAAAGGTCCACATGTTTTTTTTATTTCCAAATGATTGTGGGGTAAATATACTAAGTTGTGTCACCTTTTAGGCTAACTTATCAGAATGACCAAATTTGAGTATTTCTATCTCTCTTTTTTTCAAATCTCATGATCTAGATAAATTTATTCTAGCTAAGTCATATATGGTCTCAAACTTTTCCAATTTTATATGTCTATTAAATGCATATTTTATACTAGTTTGTATCTAATTGCTAAAGAAATAAAAATATTTCAGAAAATTGACATTTCAATAACTCTTACTAATTTTTATGATTTTTTTTAATAACATATAAACACCATTTTATAGAGGTCAAAGTCAAGAATATTCTCATATAGATTTTTTAGTGTTTTGATTAAATATAGTATATTGTAATTGAAAAATTCTACAAGCACGCATTTGAACAATGGACAATATGTCAATTTTGAGAAAGAAAAAAATATTAAATCATATAAAAAAATTAAAATTATATGGTGTTCTAGAGGAGAGAGTCCTCTTTTAGAATGTATAATTTTTCTTCTGGTTAGAATAGATTTGTTTTAAAAAAATTGGTGGCAGATGAAAACTTTTCATTTAAGGTGACTTGAAATTTGGATCATTATGAAAAAGAAAATATATAAACTGAAATAACATGTAAAGTAAAGGCACCTAAAACATGTAAGTAATCAAACACACATAACACCAAATATGGTCACCTAGAAACCCTCCAAGAGTGAAGCTAAAACTGGGGTGGGCACGACACCCACAAATCTTTACTCTTGCACCAATAAAGTGTAGCCAATTAAGGTTATAATGGTTTGACCATGAATCATGGTCTGCCCTTTGAAAGGCCTACCCTATTTAAGGCTTACAAAGAGTATTAAGTCCCACCTTGTTAGAGGATTTCAACACCCTATTAGAAGTGTGCTTGGTTAGAGGACTTTAGGTCATTCACTTGGAATGCCACCCTGTTAAAGGATTTGGTAAAGCCTATTAGGACTACTCTGCCTAGGAGATTAACTTCAAAATCACCTGTTAAAATTTCTCAACATAGATCTTGTGACTAGAACTTGCTTTCTTAATAACAGATCAACTCTACACAATGTCCTTCTTGATCTTGTATGATCAGATGTATCAATGTTATATCCTCTATCCTCTATTCTTCACTTAATTGATTCTGCAATTCATTCTTGTTGCTAAGTCACCTTGAATGCTATGCAAACTATCTTGTTTTCTCTTCCAATTCGATCATTCACCCCTTTGCAATGCTCTAAAAAGTATCATTAAAAATTTAGGGTTTTGTCCTCCTTAAGAAGACTTTGGTGGCTTAGGGTTAGGTATGAATCTATGGCTATGATTAATCCATTTTTCCACTTAAACCTTCCCATTTTTTGATTGGTTGCATGTAATTTCATAGGGAATCTACATATATATTCGTTCTTATCTTCAAATGATCGTAATCTATCAATAAGTCAGCTGAAAAACATTTTACATAGTTGTTTGTGCCATTAAAAACAAATATGTCCAATCTGTGTTACTCAACATATGAAGTTAATGATGCTTAGCATATACTGTAATTTTTCTTCTGACTCGACAATTGAACTGCTTGGCATAAACTATTTACTTTGCATTTGAATTGCTTGACATGGTCTATCTGCTCAGCAATTGAGTGACTCAACACTCATTTCAACTCAGCATGGTCTAATGTTTACATGTTGTACTTGGCATGCATTACTAGTTTGGCATGAACTAAGTAAATGACTTAAGAGTGTTGACACTCAATTGTCAAAACCAATCTAAGATCAATAGTTAATTACAATTACTATTTTCTATATATTGATGTATTCTTAGCAAAGTCTCATATGTCAAATTTGGGACACATTTAAGGGGATTTATCTTTTATTTGATGAAAAAATTACTATAGTTGGAGAATCTTCATCACCATGTATTTCAAGATTGAAATTCAAAAGTCTGTTTCTTAACTTGATATGTCACATTTATTGGTTGACAATGATAAATTAGCACATGTTCAATTAGAAGGCTATAAAAATAGCATGGTCAAACCTCTTCCTTAGTGGTTTTATATTTGGTCAAATCTAGGACACTAGTCCATGTGATGGATTCTCCAAGTTTGGATACTCCCATTTAGTTTTCAACAACATCACTTCTATTAGATAATTTTTGTAGGAGCAATATTGTCACTTCATCTTGGTTTTTGGAGCTTGTTTACAACCATTTTTCATTGGTTTCTTGTCTGTTACCTTCTAGTATGATTAGGATGGTTCTAATTGGTTTGTAGAACCTTTATCATCAAAGGACATGTTGACACATGATCATATTTCAAAGATAAAATCATCATACTACATTTGGATTGCATTTCGTATTTAACATGTAGAATGGGAATTAGTCTTATATTTATATTTCATATATCTCCTTCACAAGGGGATAAGTGTTGTTTCTAGGCATTGGACTAGGTTTTGTCTTCAAAAAATTACCCTTTTGTAGGATATTATTTAGTATGGGTGGGATATATCTTAGATAAATGAGAGGGGGAAGTGGGGGCATGAATCAGTTATATCCACCTATCGAACATGCCCTAAAATTTTTTTAGAAGAAACTCAACTTTAAATACTTTCTAATCACAAGCTTGGTAACCACATTCAACATTTCATATTTAACTTATAAACATTTTACTTCACCATGTTATCTTACTATTTATGACCATACTGAGTACTAGAGAAACTATTTATCTTATATTGAGTTGCAACATGAAACATAAAACATGAATTAATTTTGCAACATATAAGCAATCACACAATTGAGCATATAATTCTAACGTGGAAATACTATAAAGGGAAACACCACCTAGCACTAGCAACCCAAATAATTCACTCTTCTGAAGTGATCTCTACTAGAAACCAACCTTGTAAAAGGTTTATATGCACATTTTTAGTGTGACATAGTTAGAGGATTTTAACCAAAGATCATCTAGACTTTATTCGCTCCTTGAAATTTCTAAAGAATAATCTACTTTAAAGGACTTACAAACATCACTAATCAATGTTACTATATAAAATTTCGTAGACTGGTTAGGTCCACTCAATTAAGAGATTTTCTTTGCTACAATAGAAAAAAGTAACAACCAAATGATATGTTTAGGTTTAGCACTACATTTCTTGTTCATATCTGTACTTTGCCCAGTCTTCTTCCTTATGATCTCTATCTTGCTAATTCACACTCTTTCTCTTTCACCTTCCACTTCCTCTTCTTGATCTTTCTTCCTCTGTTCTACCTAGTTCACCTTGTTCTTATATCTCCTTCAATGGTTTTCACTTTATCAACAATAGATCAACAAATAATCAACAACTAGAGATGGTCTCAAATATCTCCTTCAATGGTTAACTTCTACCTTATAGATCCTTCTAGTTTTTACCCCTTAATTACATCCATAGATCTCCATTTTGCTTTAGTTTCAATGGATCTAGCCATTCAGTCAATGCTAGTTCACCTCAAAGTTTTTGCTCATTCTGAAAATAGAAAATCTTCTCCATATGGTCATATTTGAATTATTCTAAAAAACTTTGTCCTTGTCCTTTATGCTTCTTGAACATCCTGAATTCTTATCATTTTTGACCTCAAGTCTCATCTTTCTATTTTTTCTCTACATGATGAACATTAGAACTTCACTCGGGCAACATTGTGCATGGTTAACACTAAGATTACTTTGTCAACACAAAAATCCATCTTTACCGTGTCAGGCACACAGTTATCACTCTATTGACTCAAGAAAAATGGTACTCCTTTCACCTAGTTTCTTGTTGAATAGATGAAATTTATTACAACTTTATATGATTGTAAAATAACCAAACCAACATTACACTATCAAGGTATAACTCATTCAAGTTCCCATTCAATATCATTACTTATCAACTCTATCATCATCGTACTTTCTTCAAATCCTCTTCATTAATCAAATGGTATGGAACTCTATTGAATTAGCATAATGTATAGCCAACTAAGGCTTAACTTCAATGACAACATAATAATTGGTGTGACTCTCTCACACACAATAACAATATTCTCAATTACATTATTAGTTGGTTCTAAGAATATCTCCCTTTGGCATTAATAATGACACATAACATAAGATTTTGCATTACAAAACATTACAAATAAGATAATCAAATGTATGCATTGAAAACAATACAAATATTTAGTTCTCTAACATCATTAAGGTTGTCTACAATAGATTTAACATTGGAATCACTTGATCTTTATCTTCAACATTCTCTCCTTTGTCAAATTTTCCCACTTTGGGTGTACTCCTCATTTCAGAAATATTGTCATTTTCTCTTATAGATTACTCCCTTCTTCTAATTAGTTTCTCATCTTTTACTAATTATCTCCCTTCTAGTCATATTCTCTCCCTTTTTAGCCATCTTCACCCCTTTTGACAACAATGCCAAAGGTAAATATAAGTCCCAACATGAAACTTATAAAACCTTGTAGTTATACCTAGTACCTTGCATGTACCATTTATATCAAGCTCATTACAATTACTTACACATCTTTAATAAATATCCCTAAAGAGTGAACTCTTGCATCAACTCCACAAAGATATATTTGATCATCCATGAATTGATGCAACATGCATATTCACTTAGTGAATCTTCGATAGTGGATGCACCCATAGTTTACCTCTTAGATACTCAAAAGCATCCTTAGGCAATGGCTTGGTAAATATATATGCAGTTTGTTCTTTAGATTTCACTATTGAAGCATTATTTTCATCTCGTGTACTTTCTCTCTCAAGTGGCGATACTATATATATATATATATATATATATATATATATATATATATATCACAAGCCTGTGTCACCCTTTTGTAAAGGAAAAGGCTAACAAAAGTACAACTTTACACATTGAATGACATAAAATTGGTATTATTATTTTGAATTTGAAAATGAAGTAAACTAATGAAATGTGTAGAAATGGATGAAGTTTAGGATTATAATTTTTAATAATTAGTTGGAACGAGAATTGCTATATTTTTCTAATTTTTATAGATAGTTTTTTAGCTACTGAAAAATGCTGAAAATTAGGGGTCTAGTTCCCACCACAAAACTATATGGAAATAAATTTATTTTTCTTTGATCTTAGACTATGTTATAGATAACATATGTAGCTAGAACAATAAAAAGTGAAAAATGGCTTTAGACCTATATTTTCTCCTTTATAATGATTCAAATTTCAACTCACTTGAAATCGATAGTTTTCATCTCCCACCACATTTTTCAAAATAAATCTATTTTAACTAGGACAAAAATTATACATTCTAGAAGAGGGCTCTCTCCTCTAGAACATCATATAAATTTTATTTTATTTTGATATGACTTAATATTTTTTTCTTTCTCAAAATTGACATTTTTTTGAGTGTTAAAATACGTGGTTATAGAATTGTTTAATTATAATATACTATAACTAATTAAAAAACTATAAACTCTATATGATAATAGTTTTGATTCTCAGCTCCATAGAATGGGTTTATTTATTGCTAAAAAAATATCATAAAAAATAGTAAGAGTTATTGAAATGCCACTTTTTTAACATACTTTTATTTCTTTGGTAATTGGATACAAACTAGTATAAAACATGCATTTATTAGACATTTCCAATTGGGAAAGTGTGAGGCCATATATAACTTAGCTAGAATGAATTTATCTAGATCATATGTTTGTACAAAATTGATTTTTAGATAAAAATACTCAAATTCAGTCATTCTATTAAGTCAACCTGAAAGGTGACACAAATTTGTACTTTTACTCACATGTGTGTGTGTGTGTGTGTGTGTGCATGTGTGCATGCATGCATGCATGTATGTATGTATATATACATATACACACACACACACACACACACACACACACACATATAGATGTGTGTGTGTGTATAAATACATAATATGTATGTATGTATGTATATATATACATGCACACACACACACACACACACACACACACACACACACACGCGCGCGCGCGCGCGCGCACACACACACACACACACACACACACACAATAGGTAGTGACAGGCTTGATAACTTCTTCTTGCATTCCTTCCAATAGTTTCTTAATCCAAAAAATATTAGAACAATTGATTACAATAGCAACATAGTCAATTTCAACAGTAGATTGTGAAATGCAACTTTATTTCTTTCTTGACCATGTTATCAATCTTTCTCCTAAAGAAGGATCCACCACTCATACACTTTATGCCATCCACATCACCATCCAATCAACATTAGTGGAAACCTTCAATTCACAATCACCATTTTTTTGTACCACAATCCAAAATCTTCAGTGAGTTTAAGATATCTAAATATCGTCTTAACATTAATTATTTGTGTTTCCCTAGGATTAGAGGAAAACCTTGCAACAATTCCATCCATATGTGCAATATCAGGTCTACTATGCACAACATACTTCCTCTAGCTTCCCAATATTTGATATTTATTATGTATCATTTACCTTAGATATAGTGTCTTCCTTTGATAATTTGCATCCAATCAACATAGTTGCACCAACTAGCCTTGACTCATCCATGCCAAAAAAATTCAAGATCTCCCTTATGTACTTGAACTAAGTCACAAATATACTTTTTTTTGTTTGATGAGCTTGTACAAGCCAATCAAAAAAATTATCTCACCAAATGTACACACTTAAAACTCTTGACTCATTTGATCACCAAATGATTTACATAGAAAATAATTACCACAAAATATAATTTATCATCCTAAAAAAATCAACAATCAATACCAGGTTCTCAACTTCCCTCTTCAAGTACAAATCATTATTTTCACTAGTTATTAGTAATCCAATTTTAATCAAGTATGAATGTAACATTTCATACCATGATCTCAGTGCTTTCTTCAATCGATACAATTCTTTATTCAATTTGCAAATCATGTGCCTCTAATTGGGTTTGACAAATTCTTCTAGTTTTTCTATGTAGACTTCATTTTCAAGTATTCCATTCAAGAATACAAATTTAATATCCATTTGATATAATTTGAATCTCTTGTACTTTTAGCATAAGCCAAGAAATTTTTGAATCCATCCAATCATGCTACAGGTGCAAAAGTCTCACCATAATCATTTCTCTCTTCTTGATCATATTCTTTGCAAACTAATATTTCCTTGTTTGTCACAACTTTTCAATTTTCATTTAGTTTGTTTCTGAAAATCTACTTTGTTCCATTCTCATTCTTGTCAATTGGTCACAGTACTAGTGTCCATGTGTTATTTTTCTCAATCTAATCAATCTCTTCATTCATGGAATTTATCCAATCTTCATTGTCAAGTGTAGATTTCATAGTTCTTGGTTGAAATTCAACAATTAAATATGTAGTGTTATTCAACTTACTTATTTATATGATGTCAATGCTTCTATCTCCAATTACTTTTTTTAGTGAATGGATCTTTCTCACATACTTGCCTAGAATAGGTTCAATTCTCTTATGTCTAACATTTTCTCCACTCAAACGGGCTTCTTCATTCTCCTCAGTTTGTATTGTTTGTGGCTCAAGTAGAATAGACTAATATTTGATAGCATTTTATTGATGCTTAGTAGCACTATACTATAGTTTGGATATTAGATGTTTTCACTCAGGTACAACATCAAATGTATCATCAAAGACATAGATAAAAAAAAAATTGTAATTATTGGGTTCCTTTTTTCTATCCTCATCATTATTTCATGCAAACTCATTAATTCCCACTTTCAATCATTGTGATAATAGTTTTGTTCAAACATTTATAAGCTTTTCTCTTAGAGGAATAACAAAGGAAAATACCTTCATCACCTTAGAATCAAATTTTCCATTTCTTGCATCTTTGTGAATATAGCATCTACTTCTAAATACTTTAAAAGATATTACGTTAAGTGTATGACCACACCAGAGTTAATAGTGTCTCTTTTTTGTTCCCTTTTTCAGTTGAATGAATTTGAGAGTATATATTGTAATACTAATTTCTTCTTTCCAAAACATTTCAGCAATCCCCTTTTCAATCATTAGTGTCCTTGCACAATAAATAATAAACATGTTTCCTCTTTCAACAACTCTATTCAGTTGTGGTGTCCTTAGGGTAGATAAATGCCTCCTAATTCTATTCTTAGCACAAAATTTAGTAAAATTAACATACATAAACTCACCACCTCTATCAGATCTTAAACATTTTAACTATTTCCTAGTTTCCTTCTCAACTCTAGATTTGTAACTTTCAAACATATCAAAAGAATATGAATTAATTTTCATGAACATGAAAACCATCATCCTAGATTAATCATCAACATATAGTATGAAATATATATGTCACCATAATAATTTCCCACTCACATTGGTCCACACAAATCAATATGAACAAGATCCAAGATATCATTAGAAGGTTTTGCTTGAAAAACTTGACTTGGTCATCTTACAAAGTTGACACTATTTCCACATTGTGTTCTCAGGTTTATGCAGATTCAATAAGCCTCTAACTCTTTTCCTTATACTAACTTAAACTATGTTCTCAAAGTTAACATGAAATAACCTTTTGTGCCACAACCATATAGCTTCAACTTTTAAAATCAAGGAAGTGTCCATTGTAAGATCAAGAAAGAATAGATTACCTTTAGTTTTTTCACCAATGCCAACCATAATTCCTTCATTGTCGAAGATTTTTACTTTCCTATTCTAAAATTTCAGCTTATGTCTTGTATTATTCAACTAATAAAAATTCTTGATAGATCAATTATTTCAGCTTATGATCTGTATTATTGAAATGATCCTCTACCTTTCATTGGACATGGAATATCATTCCCTATCTTAATAATTCCACTGTGACATTCCTCAGCTTTCTTAAATTTACTGATATCACCATTCATGTGATGTGAGAAATCACTATCAATGATGCAAGTGTCATTCTTACTAACATGTGAAGTATAAGGGTATTTCCTTCTTCATAACTTTCTTCATTAGGGTCTTCTTTAACAACAACATACACCACTTCAACTCCATCTTTGTCATCTTAAGTATTTACTTAGTTTTCTTTTCCTTAGCAATATAGCATGAATTCTTCTCTTTGTCTCTATAATTCTTTTAATCTTTTTTTTGTATGAATTCTTGCTCTCTATTTTTATGTTTGTCATTCTTTTGTTTATTAGGACACTTCACAGCAAAGGGACCAACTTCATTACATTTGAAACATATTGAAGCTAATTTACCTTTATTTTTACCTTTACCTCTTGGTAACCTCCTTGCAAGAACTATTTCAATATCAACTATATCATCTTTTAATTTTGACCCACTTTCATCTTTCCTACTCTTGTCTTTCATTGAACTACCAATGGTTAGTGAAGACTTGAAAGTATTCTCAAGTGTAGGCATACTATTATCATAATTACTTAATTCAAATGCAGTCAACCAACCAACTAAATCATATAATGTAAGATAATTACTAGGCATAGCTCTAACTTTATGAATTTCAAAACAATATATAACATAGATAGATAAGAGAGTTCTAATAAATTTACATATAACTTCAACATCAGTGATAACTCCTCCAACAACTTTGATTGTAGTTATAATTTTTTCGATTTAGTTCACATATTGAATAACATTTTTTCCTTATTTCATTCTCATGTCATTATATTTTCCTCTTAGAATCTCTAACTTATCTTTCAATACATTCTCATCTCCACCATGTACAAGTGCCAACTTATCCCACATCTCTTTAGTATTGGCACAATTATTGATATCATCAAATTCCAAATCATTTAGGGTAGATAAAATTTCAACAATCATGCTATTGTGTTCTATTTTCAAATTCATTTCATCCATAGGCATGGGATTAGAAGGATCGACATATGCACTATCTATCCAGTTTAGTGCATGATCTTCAACTCTAGATAAGTGCAACCTCATTTTGTTTTTCCATGAGGAGTTTAGTTATGCATGTTTAGCTTTTTTGTCTATCTCTTGTATAGTATCAAACATCTCCTTCCATAATTTTCCTATTAATTACATCCATAGATCTTCATTTTGGTTTAGGTTCAACACATCTAGTCATCTGGTCAATACTAGTTCACCCCAAAGTTTGTGCTCATTATTAAAATAAAAATTTGTAAATATTCTCCATATGATCATCTTTGAAATATTCCATCTGTAGATCTCATAAAAAAATTTTCCTTTTCCCTTGTGTTTCTTGATCATTCTTAATTCTCATCATTTATCAGCCTTAGATCTTATCCTTCTACTTCCACTTTCCTCAATGAATATTACCACTTCACTCTGGAAATACTACATTTGGTTAACACTAATATTACTAGACTAATAATGAACTCCATCTTTACTTTTCTAGTCACTTAGTTATTACTTTAGTATCTCAAGCAATATTGTGTTCCTTCTTTCACCTCATTTCTTAATGAATACATGAACTTCATTACAAATTTACATGATTGCAAAATAGTCAAACCAACATTACACTATCAGGTTCTAGTTCATTCAAGTTCCCATTGAAACCAATGCTTATCAACTCTATCATCATCATGCTTTCATCTTTAATCCTCTTCATTAACCAAATGATATGGTACTCTACTAAATTAGCATAATTTATAACCAAGGCTTGACATCAATGACAACATAATAACTAATATGACTCTTTCAAAAACAAGAATAGAATTCTTAGTTACATTATCAGCTAGGGCTAATGATATCATGTCTCCCCTAGTTTCCAAGATCCATCTTACATTGCGAGTTTAAGTGCATTCCCCTAAGTTGCACTCAAGGGGGTGTGTTTGTATAATTAATTATTCACATATTTATACTTTACTTAAGCTTATTTAAGATAATGTACACATTGTAGTGTGTGCTTGAGGCCCATAAGAGATAGGAGAAATTCCACTTTGGGTGGTGATAGTTGTTATCACATTCCACTCTATATGTTATCTTCATCTTTAGGGAATATTACTCATTATCCTCCACATGTTGTGCATGATTTATTACATAATAAAGGATAGTCCAACTTTGTTGGATGTGTGATTATACCTTGTGTAGGTGATAAGTTATCACAACCTCTTATTGTCTTTCCTATATAAGAAGACACACCTACATTGTAATAATCTATTGAGTTTATTTACTCATTCATTATCTTATGTATTTTATTTTATTTTAGTTATTTCATAATGGGGAGAATGAAATTTGTTCTTGTTTATCTTGTCTCTCTTATCATATTGAAGGTTGAAAACTCCACCCTCATAATTAAAGAATGTGTTAAAGGGAAAGAATTGCAACCTAAAGCCAAGTATTTATTTGAGAATACTCCAAAAGTATCCAACTCCCTAAGTTTCCTATCACATTCTTCCCAATTTAAGAGATTACTAAGTTTTAAAAAAAAATCCAAAACCAAAACCCATAAATAGGAAAGAGGCTAGAACTCATTAGTCCTCCATAATTCTTCATTTCCACAAACCATTAAAATCCATTCGCAAAAAATCACACAAAAAAATTAATAAATTTATACAATTTTTCTAAGACTCTTGAGTTTCCATCCATAAAATATCCTAAATATCTAAAAAATGTTAGAATATTAGTCCTGATAAAATTACAAAAATTGCAAAAGGTCACCACTTCTTTAAACTCTAAAATGATTGATTATAGAAAAATAAGCTACATGGTAAATTAAAAAAAAACATTAACAATAAATTTGTATATTATCTTATAATACTAAACTAGTCATTAATATGAATTTGGAAACAATTTATCACAATTGTACCACAAAATAATGTTAAATTAATACATTAATCAAATTGTATTTGAAATTTCCTTAAATATAATGATAATTTGACAATTAAATCAAATCCAAACAATTTAGTCATACTCATGTTGTTACATTTCCATTTAATACAAAAAAGAATATAATATAATTTTATTTAATCTATGTGTTTAACCACTACAATTTGAAAAGACAATTGAACACATACATGATTGAAAAAAATAAGACCAAGCATCATCACATGTCAGATACAAGGAGAAAGATAGGGTAAACCTTAGTGTTATTGATTTTAATAACTTCTATTGACTTAAGGGCATGGTCAATCCTATCAATTCAAGGGAGTTGAGTGCTAGCACATGTAGAACCCTACATCTCCAAGATGACGCGTACCCATCTATGAATAGCATGCTAACAATTAGTAGAGAATGAAGAGAGTGAGACATTATCTGAAACTCATAAGTGAGTGACTGTGAATTATTTCATGTCTATACACACATGCCAAATAGAATCAATACAAAACCATAATAAAAATAATCTTCAATATGGTTAGTACATTAATCAAACATAAAATAGTAAATATTTAATAGTATAAACCATGTATTTATACTCATCAATCATAAAGGAAAGATACAACATAAATACTTATTTCATAGTACTAATATATCCATGTAATATTGGATATAAAATGAATGCAAGAGTTTCCACCAACTCATAAAAACATATGTCATCATAAGAAAACAAAATAAGCATCATAAATAATCTATAAAAATCTCCTTGTGTAATTAAAACTTAGATCCTAAACACCAACTAGGTACAATATATGGAAGTGTATATTACAAGAAAGTTTCCTCACCCTCCTTTAAAAAAAGAGAGAAAAAACTACTTCAAAGTTCCACATCTCCTTCAAGTCTATCAAAGTTTATCCTTAATGTTGCACATAAGAGAAGGATTCTTCTATAAGAGTCCACATCTTCTACAAGTGTGTCAATACCACTCTTTTAATGCTATAAAAATAATCTCTCCTCAAATTTACAAAAACAAAACCTTGTCAGTGTGGGTACAATCTACACTCACTCATAGATCAATGGTCCACTTTTTCTGAGAGAAATAAATAAAAGAACATTCTTATCATGGAATGATTTACTCCATAGTGAAAAACTAGATGGAGATGATAAATGTTCCTTACCTTTCATTTCTCCAAAATTTGATTTTATTTTATTTATGATATATATGCATCGAATATTTCAATAATATAAGCATGTAAATTTTGAGAGCCTTTAAAACCTCACCAGATGTAGTACAAATGACCCTAACACTACAAGTAGTCTGCCAAGAAATACATTTAATTATTAAAAAAATTGGGATGAATTTTTGCTAATGAAAGACGTGTTCTACTTACTTTATATATAAAAGTATAGGATTTAAGGCTCACATGTTGACATATCAGTCAAGTTTGTTATTAGTGACACACACTTATTTAGATTCTGTATAGCTACTAAGCTCATTAAACAATTTACAGTGTTTTCCATGTAATTTAGTAGCCACCTAGCTTCTACAGTTGCTACCAAGTCCTTTGGACCAACTCTAGTGGTTACCGAGAAGATTCAGTTAGTGTGAAGTTCAACAGTTCAAACCAAGAAATTTAGTGTATACCAAGTTTATCAATGGTTACCAAGTTCACAGTTCATGTGATCTGAAACCAATGGTTTCCAAGCATTGTAGTGTCTATCAAGTTCTCAGTTCATGCGATGTGAAGATAGTGTTAACTATGCCACTTCATGGTAACCAAGTAATTCAATGTTTTCCAAGTTGCACAATATCTACTGAGTCACCAATGCAAACTAATTTCAAGACTACTTGAAAGTGATTAGTATGGACCGAGCTTCTACATCTACCAAGAGCATGACGATGCCAAGTAGTGATAGTGGATGACAAGTATCAAAACCTCATCGAGTCAGTCTTCAGAACCCAAGTATCTTCATGTGGGCCGACCTTGTAATATTTGTGTTAACCTGTGTCATGGCTAACTTTGTAATTTTGTAAATTGGATTGGTATATATATGTGATGTATTGTATCATATCCAATTTATATGGAATGGAATGTAATGAATGTGTAATGCAAGTGCAAGAATGTCGATGTGAAATGAATACAACAGATAAAGAATTGTAAAAGCCATATTGGTACAAGGAGTAGCAGTGACAAATTTATCACAGAAAGGTGATAAGTATAGTAAGATTCTCTATCAAAAAACTTAGTTGCAAGCCAAAGATCTACTATTTCATCCTAATAGATGAACCAGTCAAAATCCTCTAACAAGGTAGACCTAACAATCTTTTCTAAATCCCTTTACTGAGTGCATACTTAACTGTATGTTTATAAATCCTCTCACAAGGTGGACCTAGCAATCCTATTTACTCCTAATAGGGCAGATCATCAGAAGTGATCAATGTAAGCCTTAATAGGCCAACTTTATGTTGTAGTACTAAAGTTTTTGGGTATCATCCCCACCCTAGTTTTACTTTCTATTTGGAAGGTTTCTGGTTCACCAAAACTTTATGTTCAAGTGTTGTGGATGCTTTTATATTTTTAGTTTCTAACTAGATCAGATGTGATGAATTAAATGCTAAATGGTTTATTTGATTAAGAATTGAAATTGGTAGAAGTTTTAGAAGTTACTGATTCACCCCTCCCCTCTCAGTAACTTAGCATAGTCTTGAATATTTCCAAAAATTGGTACCAGAACTTTGTGGTTCTAAGGAGAAAGTTTAATGGCTTGAGCAAAGATCAAGGATATGGAGATATTCAAACTTGACAAAGCTATTGACAATGAAAAGTTGGATTTGGAAATGGCCATTGCCCAACTCAAGAAAGATAAGGAGCAACTTTCCCAATCCTTGAAATGAAGAAAGGAACATGCAAATCAAATAAATGATCATCTCTAAATTGAATAAAGAATTGAATATTTTTTCTCCTCAAGCAGTTTAGATGAAGCAAATGATGCAATCAAGGAACTCCTAGAAAAGAATGGCTCCTTGCAAGAAGTAAGAAAGCTAAAAAGAGAACAAGAAATTTAGTCAGTAAGGTTATGTGAATCTCTGGAATAGAGCAACAAGATAAAAAAAGAAATGGATGAAAGAAACAATGAGATCCAGAGCCAATCCCTTTAGCATGTAGACCTTGTCAGTCAACTCTCCAATGCAAATGAGGAAATCATGAGCCAAAGATAGATCAATGAAAGATTAAGAAATGATCTAAATTTTGAAAGACAAATCAATGAAAGAATAAGAAATGAGCTGAGATTTGAAAATCAAATTAGTGAAAGATTGAAAAATGACCTAAATACTGAGAAGCAAATCAATCAAAGGATGATGAAATTTGAAGTAGACATGGTTCAACTGAATGAGCAAAACCTCTATAGGAAGAAAGGAAAAGCTAGAATTGGATATAAAGAAGAAGGTGAATCCTCCAAACAAGGTGCTCAAAGGAATCAAAGACCTACTTGCAATCACTATGGTAAGATAGGTCATACATCTAACAAATGTTGGAGTAATGGAAAAGCAAAATTCAATGGAAAATGCTACAATTGCAATTAGCATGGTCATAGGGCTAATGAATGCAAAGAGAAACTAAAAGTTGAAGGAAACTATCATAAATGCAAGAAACATGGACACAAGGCATCAAAATGCAAAACAAAGACATTGAATCCTATAGAGAAAATTGTGAAAGCAATATTTGGTTGGGATTAAAACACCTGGTGTAGATGTCATTAATGTGGAGAATATGGACACATTGGTACAAATTGTGTTTTGAAAACATCATTTGAGGAAATGAGATAACACTAGAAGATGTTTCATCTATACAAAACTTGGTCATCTTGCCAAGAATTGTATGAATACTGGTAAGATTGAAGATGAGAAGAAGGCAAAACCTGATAACATTTGAAAGTAGATGAGAAAACAATGGATTCCTATGTCTATCGAGGATACTAGTTCGAACAATAATGGTCAAGTCACTCAAGAATTGAGTGATTCTACCATTTCCAATTAAGTTCTTAAGGAAGAACTAGAACCAGGTTATCAAAGAAGACATCAGAATCAGTTCTAGTTGAAAGATGACAAAGATCCAAATCTATATGCAAGATATAAAGGGATCACTGAGCAAGATCTGTATTAGTCATTACTGAGTTATCTTCTCTACCAAGTGAGGTTAGGTCATAGACTCTATCAAGCAAGGTCGAGAGTAACATAGGCACTTATGGTTACTGAGTCATGGAGACTTCACTGAGTGATCAATATAGAGTAGCGGATGATAGCCTATCAAGCATAATGGTAACTCATCTAGCTCTATACCAAGAATTAATGGCAAATTTTTTGACAAAAGGCATGGAAGCCAATTCATTTATCACTGTGATTTTTGAGAGCTATTGCAAAGTGTTATTTTCTATGTGATCAAGCGACTTGAGAAAACTTCCTACAAAAGTTTTCAAAGTTATCTCAAGCTATTGAGAAAAATGGCATCTAGCAGTAGCAACAAGGCAAAGAAAGGTTCTAATATGTTGGTTCGTGATGTTGAATGAAAGGTGCCAGACTTCAAGCTCATGCCCGTGGTTACAAAAACCCTAGACCCCAATGGAGCTCAATCACAAATCCCTCCCAAGGTACTTCTTGTTAATAACATTAGTGCTCATTTTAAATGTGCAATTCAAGAAACTGGTACTCTTGAGATGGATGATTCCCTAGCTTAGTTGTGTGTTGATGGAACCCTGAAACTCGAGCATCAACATTTGGAAACAAAAGGTATAACTCATATTCCCCATATGCCCCGAGAGTTTCAAATAAAATGGATTAGGTATATCCTTAGCGGGGTGCACAATGATCAACCATGGTTGGAGCAACCAATATTGATAATGAAAAAGATGATTAATCAAATCACTAGCCTTCCCATGCTTGCCAAAGCCAAAACCACCAAAACCCTGGGTCGAGCTGAATTGGAAAAGAAAACCTAGCCAAGTGGGATGGTAGAGGCATGAAGATAACTTGTAGTGTTATAGATGCAGAACTCAACTTTGGTATTCATGTTATAGCTCACAAGATATAGATTTCAACCTGTCTCAATAGTGTATCATGTGAAGCTATGGACTTGGCGTACAAAATGGTGAAGAATAACTTTTCTTATGACCTTGTCGAGTTATTGCTGAGACAATTCAATAAGAATATGTTAAGTATGAGGACTTCCAAGAATAACCTGTGCAAATTTAGTTCTTTGTTAACATGTTTATTCTTCTATGTTAAGAAGTTTTTCGCTTCCAAAGGCATAGTAGTCTGGAGAAAGGATGTGCCAGTATTGTACCAAATAAATGAATATATTGCAGAAATGGGAGAAAACTATGGTAGCATCATGGACAACTATTTTGATGTGTTTAAAGAAAAAATGAACAATAGGTTCAAGATACCTAAGAAGTTGGTTGAGGACTACAAGGATGATGTGTGCTTCATGGTTGATTGTGACAAGGTATACATCTAGGCAGTCAAGCTTGGAATTGTGTGGGTCAAGCCTCTTGGCTATGAAGTAAACATTGATGAGACCAAGGATATCATTGAAGCCCTTGTCAATAAGCCTTTTGATCCCAAGGCCCCTTACTTTGGAACTTATGAAGATGCTAAGGCAAGAATAGAGCTAGAGATAAAGCTCCCTTAAGTGGTTAACAAAAGAAAGAGGAGAATAGGAAAACTGAAATCTAGTACACCTCTCATGTTAACCAAGGGTAAAGGTGAAGATGAAGAGCAGGCAAAGGATGAAGAAGAAATAGAAGAAGAATAATCTTTGAAGAAAAAGGGCAAGGTGATCATCACCAAGCCTCCAAAGGAATCTACTACAGTCTTTACAAGGAGGTCTAGGAAGAAAGTAAGTGACATTGTACTTAGCAGACCTCCTCCCACCTTTCAAGAAAAGTTAGAGAAAATAGAAGAAGGTGCTAGTATAACGAATTTTAAATCTTTGAAGTATGAGACAAGGATAGAGGCAGAGTAGAAACAAGTTGAAGAGTTGGTGTTGACCAAAATGGGAAAATAGAAGTATTCACCAGACTAGATCGCCTCTCAAATCTCTAATGAATTATTGGAGAAAATTAAGTCAAGATGTGATTTTTCCATGCAAATAGTAAAAGGCATATATGCAAAAACCTTTAGGTAGTTACTATCAAGCATAAAAAATGCTGAGGCTAAAGAGTCTTTAAAGGAAAATGAAGAAAAACTGACTCTAAGATTTAATACCTGTTTAGTTTTGATTAAGGATATAGAGCATGTTGTGAGAAATGCCACTAACACTTGGCAGAATATTTATTTGCTATATAAACCAAATGATTTCCCAGTGGATGTAAAGGATGACGAAGAAGAAGAAGGTAAGGATGAAGAGGATGATGAAGGATCAAATCATTATGCTAATGTTGATTATGAAGAGTATAAGGAGCAATAAGCTAAAGAAAAGGAAGATGAAGAGGAGCAAGGTGTAGAAGCTATCGAGGAAGATAAGGAAGATGATGAGGAGACTGACCTAGTAAAGATAGTAGCTACAATCATTGCCTCACTTCCTCACTCCCCGAGAAAACCTTTGTCTACATCAAGTATGGAGGCAACTTTAGTAAGTTTGGTTGTGACTACTAAAGATGCATCAAATGTCCAATCACTCTTTGCACTAACGCTCAACATATCATTGACAGAAGTGACTTCCACTTCATCAACCAAGCTCCAGTTTCCCTCTTCATCTGTTGAGTTAAGTTCTTTAGTCATCACCACTCCAATTTTGACTTCTTCAATTTTGAGCTCATCCATGGTAAGCACTCTAGTTTTGTCTACTTTAGATTTGGATTCTACAATTTTGGCTTCATCAATTTTGGATTCTTCTAGCATCTCTATAAATATTCCACCAGTCAATGCGATAACAATTTTCATTGTAAGCCTGAGTATGTTTACTATTGTTTATATTCTAGGCACTAAAGCAATAAGTGCAAGCACAGTTGACCCTAAGGTTCAACCAAGTACAAAATTTTTGAAAGGAAAAGAGATAGAAGAAGATATAGATTTGGATGAGGAAATAGAAATTTTTGAATGGGATTTCTACAATCTGTCTACAAACCAAATGCACATAGTTGGAGAACTCCTTCAGAAAAAGGCTAGGCAACAAAGATTGAGAGAAGAAAGAGATAGAGAATACAAGATATTAGATGATGCTAAGAAAATTTTATCTGAGGCTATTAGAGTTGAGGTTGATTCTTATCAACCTATTTGGTTTCAGCTTGGTGAAGCAATCCAAAATTTTAAAGAGGACACCGAGGGACAAGAGAAGTTGGTTGAAAAGGTAGAAAAGAAATTCAATAATAAAGTGTTGGAGCACATTGCTCATCAAATTGCTACTAATCAAGTTGAACTATTGATGGGGACACAACCCAAGAACAAAATGGACACAACAGAAAAGGGAAATTATATTAACTGAGAAAATAAGCTAGTACAAATAGTACAGAGAAAATAAACTTCAGAACATGCCCTAAGGGCTTACAATAGCATAAATCTGGGGATAACTTCTCCTTATGGTACCTCCTCTCAAACTCCACTCCGAACTGCCTTTTACAATGCCAGAAATCTCCTTAAATAGACTTCGGAGGGTTAAGGACTAGGAGTACATTCTAGAAAGTGCTAGTAGGCATCCACCGATGAAATAGAAGGTTCTGAAAGCTGTGTTAGAAGTCGGTGCAAATCTAGAAGAATCCAGAAATGGTAACCGAACTTTCGGGAGGCATAACTTTTGAACCGTAGCTCCGATTGACGAACCATTTACATTTTTGAAAAGCTCTCGAAGCGCTCTATAGCCCTATGACAAGCTTCACTCGTCCCCCATTTTTTGACCCTTTTCAAGGTCATTTAATGCCCCAAACTTGACTTTGAAGCATTCTTAGGAGGTCTCCAAAACCCGAAAAACTGCAATAACTTTCAAACCGTGGGGCCTATTGACCTGATTCTTTTTTTGGAATGCTCTAAATCATGATTACATTCATCTAGCCAATTCACACCTTCTAGTTTACCGAAATGATGACCCAAATACATGCTCCTATTTTTTTGGGATTTTCAAACGCACTGATAGTTGAACAATGAGAGTTGGAACCTTTATTTGAGCCAAATGGGTATCCAAAAATGTAAAGACATGAAACAGAAACTAAGTCTAAGTACATTTTTTTGGGTGACACAGGATTGCCCTTATACCTCTGGATGCTCCTGCATCAACTATCAACAATTTTGGTCAATCTTGAGGTGTCCTATTCCAATGTGTCATTAATTTTTGTAAAGCTATCTGATGTCACCAAGTATACCAAAGAAGTTAAGGACAAATTGTCCAAAATTGATACTAATCTTAAGGCAAGTGCTTAGCAATTGCAACTTGACCCTAGTTCAAGCTCTGCACATTTTAAGATCAATCTTTTGTCAAATATGAAAGCAAAGTTGTTAAGAGAAGAAGCAAGGATCTACTCAACACTAGTTGATATCCAAAATATGATCCTTCCAGTCATGGACTCTATGCAGAAACACATTGTTTATTCAAAAACCCTTATTCATGATAACAACTTCTCTGTTGCTAACCACATGATTGAACTATCAGCTAAAGTGTAAATTACCATCCATACATGTAAGGTTCTTCAAGAGAACTAGGATAAAACATTGGCAATTACTCTCAAGGTACACTCTAAATTCTTATCTCATTCTAGTTTCTCCATGTAAATATGTTGGAATAAAACTTTGGCATTACTGTCAAAAAGGGGGAGAAGAGCAGAGTTAAAGGGGGAGATGAGATATGAGAAGAGAAGAGTTACAAAGGGAAATATGTATATAAGAGAAAAGTTGCATGTATATAATAGATCACATAGTATGGGGGAGATATATGCTATGATGTAGATATACTCTGTATATATCTTACAAAGATCAATTTTGAAAAATCTCAAAATAGATCAAGCTAGTATCACATGGTGATGAATACAAGGTATTTAGTTTTGGGCTAATAAGTGTTTTTGTCACTAATGTCAAAGGGGGAGATTGTTGACATATCAGTCAAGTTTGTTATTAGTGACACACACTTATTCAGATTCTATACAACTACCAAGCTCATTGAACAATTTATAGTGTTTACCATTTAATTCAGTACATCGAGCTTCTATAGTTGCTACCGAGTCCTTTGGACCAACTCCAGTGGTTACTGAGAAAATTTAGTTAGTGTGAATTTCAGTAGTTCAAACTAAGTATTTAAGTCTATACCAAGTTTATTAGTGGTTACTAAGTTCACAGTTCATGTGATGTGAAGCCAGTGGTTACCCTCATTGCAATGTCTACCAAGTTCTCAGTTCATGCGATGTGAAGACAGTGTTAACCAAGCCACTTCATGGTAACCAAGTAATTCAGTGTTTGCCAAGTTGCACAGTATCTACCAAGTCACCAATGTAGACCAAGTTCAAGACTACTTGAAAGTGATTAGTATGGACCAAGCTTCTACATCTAGCAGGAGCATGATGATGCCAAGCAGTGACAGTGGATGTCAAGTATCAGAACCTCACCGAGTCAGTCTTTAGAACCCAAGTATCTTCATGTGGGTTGACTTTTTAATATTTGTGTTAACTTTTGTCATGGCCAACTTTGTAATTTTGTAAATTGGATTGGTATATATATGTGATGTATTGTGTCATATCCAATGTATATGGAATGGAATGTAATGAATTTGTAATGCAAGTGCAAGAATATGAATGTGAAATTAATACATTAGATAAAGAATTGTAAAGGCCATATTAGTACAAGGAGCAAGAGTGACAAATCTATCATAGAAAAGTGATCAGTACACTAAGGTTTCTCTATCAACAAACTTAGTTGCAAGCCAAAGATCTATTGTTTCATCCTAACAGATGAACCAGTCAAAATCCTCTAACAAGGTAAACCTAAAAGTCTTTTCTAAATCTCTTTACTGAGTGCATACTTCATTGTATGTTGGTAAATCCTCTCACAAGGTGGACCTAGCAGTCCTATTTGCTCCTAATAGGGCAAATCATTGGAAGTGATCAATGTAAGCCTTAATAGGCCAACTTTATGCTATAGTACTAAAGTTTGTGGGTATCATCCCCACCCTAGTTTTACTTTCTATTTGGAAGGTTTCTGGGTCACCAAAACTTTGTGTTCAAGTGTTGTGGATGCTTTTATATTTTTAGTTTCTAACTAGATCACATGTGATGAATTAAATGCTAAATGGTTTATTGGATTAAGAATTGAAATTGGTAGAAGTTTTAGAAGTTTCTAATTCACCCCTCCCCTCTCAGTAACTTAGCAAAGTCTTCCACATTTCCAACATCACATTCACAAGAATAGAGAGATTTTTTATTCTTAAGGTCCATAAAACATAATCTTAAAAATTTTAAATCCTATATCTATTATTTACAAGTAATTTTTTTACCAATGCAACTAGCAATCATTTGATATAGTCATTTATTTAAAAAATACATTTAGTATTCTTTCTAATGCTAGATGGAGTAAAACCCTAGCCCTTAAATTATTCAAAAACACAAAAATGATATTAAAGTAAGGAAAAATCACTACTACTTTCACTGAGATCCTTCACATTCATATATATGCCCATCTCATATCTCTATTAAAGTATTTCTAAGATTTGAAAAAAAAGGAGATAGTGAAGTTTCATTACTTTTAATATATATACCTTTTAGGAAGATCATAGGATTATATAGATATATTAATAATAATTAAAGAGAAAATTACATAATAATGCCATATATAGCAGACCATCCCAAAAATGAACTATTGACTTGATATACGAGAGAATCTATAATCTAAAACATAAAATGCATCAGGAAACCAAACTAAAATTTCCACCAAAATTCACAACATGGGCCATAAGACAATATCTATAGTAATCAAAACTATGGATATCCCTACCAACAACTAGTAAAAAATTGCAAAATTGAGATCCCAATCCAAATGTAATTGGCTTAATCCTTAAGCATATTTAAGTATTCATCCATTGAATGTTCAAGAAATTGCATAACATGAAGCAAGGCCTCAAAACCATTTTTAACATCCATAGTAGGATCATCACCATTCTATCAAATAGGAGAAGAATCATGAGTTGGCACCACCAAATTTAATTCAACACCTGGAGTAGGAACTAGTGCCAAATATCCACCAAAACCATCACCAATAGGAACCCTATTTAAATTTGACATACAAGTAGGTGGAAATGGTGGAACATCATGATTTTCATGATGTTAGAAGAGGACAATAAAACCAACAATCACTTTATCCTAGAAAGATTAGCAAATGTCATAGTAAACACTCTATATCAATGAATTAGAAAGTTTGAAGCATACCAAATACCTTTGAAGTTGAAGGAAATCTTAATTTTTTAAAGTATTAGATAGAAGCCAAAAAAGAATGGGGGGTTGACCTAAAGTAACAAATAGGTTGAACCATCAGCCAGAGGTAACCTCCTAGTTGTCTATCCTATGCCATCTTTAAACTTCAAAAATCAAAATATGTCCACAACATGATTAACGGTACAATCGTACCTTAGACTAATATCCATAAAAGAATGTAAAATGTATCAAAAACTTCTATAAAAAATTATGCTCTTAATAAACATAATATTAAAAGCTAAGACCCCATGGGGTATCAAGTTCAAAGTACTAAGCATACAAAAACTACATATACAAAATACCAGAACTAGGTCTAACTACCCTCTTCTTTCCCTTTCTTGTCCTCCTTCTTTTCCTCAACAACATCCCTAACCACATCCTTGCCTCCCCCTTAACTGGTTTATTTAGGATGGTCTTTAGCTAGTCCTCATAAATGGATCAAGTGGTCTCGGTAGCTTTGCCCAGATCCTTCTCCTCCTCCTTATCCTATAGGAAGTATAAGGTTGTGGTAGTGGAGTGCATGACCTTGGTAGAAAACTCCACCAACATTTCAAATCGCTAGTAGATACTAGTTTGATTATCAGTGAGGTCCTTCATAGCATGTTCCAACCTTCCTAGCCTAGCCTTACTATGGTTGTGCTTCCCTTTCTTCCTAGTGTCTTTATTGAGTTCTTTCCTAGGGGAAGTGATGCCCTTTCCCCCCCCCACCCCACTTCTAGTCGAGGTAGCCTTCAAGGTGTTAAAGATCTTAAGGTTATCAAATGCAGACCTGAAAATTAGATCATTATGAAGAATATGATGGGAAAATAGACCACCCACAAATCCATCACCCATCCACAAATTGTATTTTAGCATACCTTCTCTCATAAAATCTACTAGAAAAATAATATATATAAAGCATTTTGAACAACAAGAGACAACATGATCAAGATTCTGGGTGAGGCCAAAAACATTGGATGTGAAAATAGACAACATATGCCAAGGAAAAAGGACACGAGCTAAATAGGTAGGAAAAACTTCCTCACCTACAATAGTCCTAGCAACTCTATGACACACCAAGAAAACATAGTTAAAATATTTACTCAAATCTGCCTTACTTTCAATTTTAAATATAGAAACTTTTGTAAATCCCTAATGATTCATCACAATTTGACTTGATAAATTTCCTTATGATTTATCACAATTTGATATTAACCATAAGGAAAATTAATTATTTCTCTTGAATAAAGGTTCGAAGATCAAATCCTGAGAGTTAAGGTATGTTTTTGTCAATTTTACCATAGTTAGTATCTCCTACAAGGAGTATGGGGTAAATCCATATTAAAGTGAGGTCATATGTAGACTAGTAATGTGGATTATAAAATAACTTTTATTTTTATTTTTATTTTATTTTTATATTTTCATTGATTCCTTTTTAAAGCTTAGTTGGATAATATTTCCAGATCCAATGTTGATGATCTTTCCCATACTAAAATACATATCTTGCAGTGGATATAGTTTTTTTAAAGATAAATGAATTAACTAATAATGGGACTCCATCTAATCTTTGCATGCAACCTCTCTCATATAAGTTGTGAGGTGAGAGGTCAATATTTTTAGAAGGACATGACATTTTAGAATCCAACCAAAGTAGTAGGGGAAGGATGCACCAAATCAATAGAATCATTTAAACAATGATTTAAGTCTTTAATGAATGATGTGAGATGGATAGTGAAGTATTTCTCTCACTTGGTTGAGGAATAACTTAATCAAGATCTACAAGGACAAGAATATGTTAGATGTATAATAGAAAATTAGTTGCAACAACAAAAAGGTATGTCCTAGTTATCGATCATCTAAATCCAAGGGAAATCACTCACATGAAGAATGAGGTCTGATTTGGTAAATCCTTCAAAATATCAATATCCACAATTATATATAAGAAAATGATATGAGGAGAAGTCAATACTATCTTATCCCACCTTCATGAAATGGAATAAGGTATTATGAATATCCCCTTGCATAGAGTTATAGAAACATGGAAGTGTTGTGATATGTAGCCTAATTAGACTCGAAGGTTTATTTGGCATGGTTTTCTCCCCATATTATTTCTATGCAGGTTTGGGGGTAGCACCTCCAAGATAGGGTCAAGGTGCAGCACCCCAAGTGCACTCCCTATCATAGTATAGGGTGGGGTCAAGGGGCAATGCGTCTATGGGGTTTTTTTAAGGGCAGGGCCCCTGAAGCCGAAAATGCCCTTATATTGTAAAAGGCATCAGATGTTATTTTTCTTATTGGACAACTTATTCTAGCCCTAATTGTGTAAGCAGAAAAAGCTTGTATAAAAAAGGGTTAGGGTTAGGGATTTCATAATGTAATGTTGATATTGTAGCTTCTTGCGACATTATTGAGCTATAAGGGATTGTGGATTGTAATCACTGGATAATAATAATATTGGACTTGATGTTGGTGGGTGTAGCCTAGAGATTGGGTGAACCACATTAATCTTGGTGTCTTGTGTTCTCTTTTATGCGATCTACTATTTTCTGGTATTGGTTATATCCTAATAGGTAGGGGAACATAAGTTGATCTTAATGATACAAGATAGACATCAATAACATTCTTTATGAAATTAAATGAAGATATTTGAGGAGAGAAAGAGAGAGAGGAGGGAGGGAGGGAGTGAATCCCAATTTGAATCCACTAATTATAACAACATAAATATAACATTTCAAATAATTAATGAAGACAATAGTGGGATGTAGATAGGGAGATTATGTATTCAATTTCAAATCCACTACTCTTAACCACTTGTAAAGAAGATAATATTCTAGCAAGGCCCTCAATGTCACTGACAACATGAAGATCTACTACTATATTTTAAATATGTTATATGAACATGAAACAAACATTTGTTATAAGGGGACAAGGAATGTGAAACCATGAGGTGGAATTAGACACAATATTATTAGAATGCATGCTAAAGCCAATAAAAATAGTTTTATAACAAGTGAAGACTTAATAAAATATTATTAATATGAAGCCATGCATAAATACCTATGCATTTTTAAAAACATATTTGCATTATATTTTGTTAATGTATGCCCATTTTTAAAATAAGAAAAGAATTTTAATGACTAGAAAACTTTTTAATGTGAGGCCATTGATACTAGCATGACATTCCCTCACACTTCACTTGTTGAAACTTGAGATCTCAATAGCCCAACAAAAGCACATGATCTATAAGATCAACAACTTTAGAAAGGCACAAGGCTTATAAGCACAATAATGTAGTACAAGTTTGAACCTTAGTCACTAGTTCACCAACAAAGTGTTTAAACCATGCTAGTAAATGTCTTAAGATATTTACATTTATGTCCTTATTTAACAAGAAAAATAACCAATTTACATTCATAAATAAATAGACATGTTTAGTAGGATGTACATGGTGACTAATATAGATATTGATAAAAGAAAAGATCTACAATGTGGCATGAGAATAACATACATTGTGTATCATAATTAATAATCTAATATAAAGAAACCTTCACAAGATTATTTCCAAAATTAATAGAATTCATTATAATAAATGGTTAATCAATGTATAAAATATATAAAGTAAAATGATTGCTAAAAAATCACAAGGATGAAATAATATTTAATTGAATTATGATATAAATTGAATTTGTGAAGAAAGTTATGTGTACCTAGCTTACATAATATTTTCAAATGTGATTAAGTTTCCTAATAATTGGAAAATCAACACTTCATTTTTTAGTCCTTAGGTAGGATATTATAATGTATGAGCCAATTATTTTATGCCTTAAAAACCATACAAACTATTTTTTTCTTTATCAATTTTCTCATTAAAGTTAATTTTGTATTTTTATTTCTTCTATTCTGTTGGTCATGCTCATTTTCATGTCAAAATTTTTCTTTTCTCCTTTCAATAGAATACTGGTAAATAAGGGCACCCTTGCTACATGCCATTTCAAAAGATTGTTCAACAAGCTTTCTTGTGGTGCAAAATTTTGCATTCATTCATGGTAATGATAAAATGTGATTTAATCTTTAATTTGAAGTTCCATGATGTAGGTATCTAGTCAATTTATTTTATTTTAGTACATTTGTTTTATATTTTAATTGAGAGAGGTCATTACTTTGATGATTCAATTTGTTGAGTGGAAGTGTACATTATATCTTGATTATTTCATAAATTATGAAAGTATAGTTCACTTTTAATAGGATTACTTTTTTGAAAATGAAATATATAACATGTATTACTATGTATAGCTTTTTGTTATAGTAATAGATATATTCAAACTCTAATTCAATTTCATAAATATTTTAAAATCATCTTATATTGGAAGAATTATAAGATAAATCTTACAATATATTTCTATATTAAAAAATAATTATAGTCTTATAATCTATTTAGATGCAAATGTAGCTTAATTTTATGTTACATTGATAATAATATAAAATATAATGTTTACATTTAATGGCCCACCAAGAAAACCTTGGGAACAATAGTCAAATATGCACTAATTTTGTTTTTAAATAAAGGAATATATCATTCAGGAAGTGAATTAAATTTTGATAAAGAATAAGAAAAACTAATGATACAACATCAACAATCCTCAAAACACATGTACAAGTTGAACGAATGGCACATATTCAAGAAACCACACGAGATCTTAGAGCACATACACAAATCTCACAAGATAAGACTAGACCATATGAATGGTTTCCCATCAAGGAAACAAGTTCATCCTTAGTGAAAGATAGAACAAGATTGATATTAAGCCCAAATGAAGTAAAAAAATTAAAATCACACCATAGAAAATTGGGATTTCTATTGTGAAAACATGAGAAGAATCCTAGAAAAAGGGTATCCAAATATAAGCTTTATTTTTGGATAGTCCCTCAAAAAGTGCCCATAGTTTTAAATGTACAAAAAAATGTGCACCGAGAGATTTATCATAATTTGTAAAATTGTTGATAATATTTTGTTGGTAAAATGACACTGACATAATCCAATATCATTATATGAGGATTATAGTGAAATATTCATTTATAACAACACAATATAAAATAGTATAGAAGACACAATATAAAGTCCAATAAAATTGTCCTAATAATATAATGCACAGCCTTGGATTAAAAATACACTAGATATCATCACTTGATATCATGCCATCTCAAAATAGTATCATCATGTAGATATGATGACAACAGTTAAAAAATAATAATATAATCATCTATCACAGCTATGATATTGGCAACCAAAATAACATACTATTATCAAATTCATTTCATCATGCATAAAAATCCTAGAAAAAATATCTTAGCTCAAAATAACATGGAATATATTGCAACCACAAGAGGCACTGGATTACATTTCAATAGGATCAATAAGTATTTGTTTCACATGATTCTTCATATCTTTAGTTGAAATGCTAAAACCATCTCTCTCTTTATAGAAAACATGGAAACACCGTGATATGTCATATGCAAAATCCTTGATGCATATTGGAACACCGTCACTTTTAAGATACTCCATATTTAGCTCTTTCAAATGTTCGTCTAGCCTACAATTTAGATAGTTCAGTGCATCCTTCTCATTTGATAGTGGATGGTCTCTGATATAGCATGTTATCGATGAATTAATTTCTCCACGATTTGCCTCGGCCTTGAAAAAAAAATTACATACAATCATAAGATCTAATATTAGTAAGAAATACATATATAATATTTTATACTAACATACAAGTATCTTTTTTGATATCTCATGACATACCTTGAAGGTCCTAATGTCACCTAGTAATCTAAATGTCAATCCCAAAAGATCATTGAATTTTGATGGATAATCAACTTTGTGAAGGGTGCCTTCTGAAATTACGTCCAACGTTAATAGAGATTGCAATGTAGATGCCCGAGCAGCTGAGCTCTCTTTTCCATTTTCTAAAAATGTCTTCAAATTTGGTATATATCCATTAGCAAGCCACTTTACTTCTTGCAACATGGCATCTAAGTAGTCATCCCACTACATGAACAAAAGTTTTTAGTTAAATTCAAACATATTTTTTTCTGGCCATTCAATTTACTTGTGTATCTAAAAATATTTATTTTCTAAATGAATAGCAACACTAATAAGATTTCAAAACTACAAATTCACAATCAAAATTATATTGTTTATCAATACATGACATTCATATTGTTGTTGAACTATTGAATTTATGATAGATACATTTGAAAATTAAATGTGCAAATAAAAGTAGATATAGAAAAATTAAAAAATATGATAAAAATTAATAAGACAACAATAAACAAACATTCCAAAGTATTGTTCAAATATTTTAGAATATAAATTAATAGTCTAAGAATATGAAAAATCTAATTATATAAAAATTAAGTTCATTCCAAATCTTTCAAATATAAATATAACAATTAATTAGTACCAACATAATTAAGATAAATTCAGTATGTCTAATTTTTAATATTTCAAATAATATATCTAAAAGACATAAAATAAATAATTATTATTATAACAATGTAAACAAATATATATGATTTTTTAAGCATAATTTTTATTCCATCAATTTTAACATTAGATGATTCTTCAAAATATCAAACTTTTAAAATTGATTTAGCCAAGAAATTCTAGTTTTAATCACTGCATGTTGTTATAGAAATATAGAAATGACTATTTGACTATACTACCAAATAATCCATGGTATGTTAATGAATCCTATCTATCTATTAGCATAAAAGACATACAGCTTTTTGAGCATGGTGGAGAGTATTTCGGCCTTGAATTTCATCTGCATCTTTCGCGCATTCATTAATTGTTTCATGTAGTACACAATATGCAATTTTCATGTATTCTGGAAGACGATTTATAGGAGGAACCTCCCACCTAAATCACATTTAAAAATTAGATGTTAATATCACTTAATATCACATTGAAAAATTTAAAGAACACAAGTTCAAGTAAAAAGCTCACCTCTTAAAAACCTCAGTGAAAATTTGAAGTTCTTCAAGCGTACCGTATGTATCATAAATATCATCAATGCAAGTTGTAATCGTAAACATTTTTGTTAGAGCAATTCTAAAAGCAGAATGTTTAGGTTCTGCACTAATTGCACACCCTGAAAAATAGTATTCTATGTGTCTATGGCGAAAAAAATCCAATTTACACAACTCTGACTCCTTCCACCATCTGAACACAACAAACACAATTAAATTTATAAGTCTATAAAATTACATAATAATTTTATATCAGCAAAACAAGATAATCCATTTTTTGCAATCATTGGATGTTTAACTACAATCGTTATCCAAGACTCAGAGAAACATAATTATAAAATATTATTAACAAAACATTAAATAACTTTCATTAAAGTTACCTGGAAATCATTTGAAGTTCTGCTCGATAGAGGGATTGCATAATATTAAAATCCAGTCGAGCCAGATATAAAATCTTTTTATTATCCATGTTTCTGAGAAGTAGTCATTAGATAAGATCATAAGTATTTTTTTTCCAAAAAAAAAATTTTCTATGTTTTCTATAGTAATAAAACATTATTTTGTATTTGGGCTGACTCTTTTTGTACTTAGGGATCATCAGTCCCAATCTTTTGACTACTATCTAATACTTTAAAAACAAAATATCATTAAAATATGAAATTATTCCAATTACTTGAGCCATGAACTGCTTTGTCCATAAATATGGATATAATTCCATGCTTCCAACCTTGGTAGATTCGAGTACCATCCATACTCCAAATTATATGTTACCTGTGAATTACAATTTTTATGTTAGTATTTTATGCATAATCAAAACATTTGGGATAAATGGGCTTTGTTAGATTGGAAATGCATCATAATTACCTCTTGTAAAAGATTAGCACTGAAATCATCAGACTTCTCTAAGATTTGATTCAAATACATAGTAGAAAAGTCTTTAGCTTCGTCCATGATTGTCTCCCCTGGGAAGGCAATCCATGAAGCTCGAAACAAATTTATAATACTTTTGATCTCCTCTTCTAACTGACCAGTGCTACATAAGAACCGTCCATCTTTTCCTTTGAATTGTTCCAACACATCTGCCAGTGCATAACCCAACATGGTCAATTTGAATGCAAGTAATAAAGTTATTGATCAGCAATAATGTGAAGGTTTAGATTAACATAATCTAAGCTATATCAACAATTTTAACTGATCAATCAATAAGAAACAAATACTGAGCACCTGAAGAAACGGGATATCTATGAAGTCGAAGGACTCGAAGTCCTAAAGCTGCAGTATTCAGATCTTTAATCATCTCATTCCAAAACCTGCAATTCAAATAAATTTCAGTCCCAATCATACATGTCATAGCTTTCCAGTTCAGTTTTATGTTCCTTTTCATTATGTATCAGGGAAAGTTTCTAATAGCAATACAGACTAATTTCTTATTTCTATTAGGATATGTACACTAGCAATACAGACTAATTTCTTATTTCTATTAGGATATGTACACTTCGTATGTAGTCTAGTTAGGTACCTCCACAAAAGGAATACAAGGTAGTCCCATATCACTGTCATCATATGTCAACCCAAAAACTAGGAATGGTGTTGTAGACTATAAAAGCTCTTACCCTTTTTCTATTGGAGTTTAAAGATTTTTACATTTAGTTCTAAGATAATAAAGTTAAGATTTCAGTTTTTGATTTTTCAGGGATCTATCTCTAAGATTCTAGAATACCAAGTAGTAAAGAAATAATATTTTCAAAGTACTATCTGAAATGTGAGTACTTGATAAGTAGGAGATAATTTCCACAGTAAGTCAAATTGTGATATTGCTATCTCCTACTTATCAATTGATGAGCTTAAGGGGCTTTCTAATGAATGGTTCATAAGGCACAACACTTGGTGAAGGTTTTGCAAATGGGGTTGCAAGCTTTGGGTTTAACTATGGAGGAAACTCCGTAAGTACTGGAATGGGTGACCTCCGAGAAGTCTCGGTGCTTCACCCCTGTGAGCATCACCTAGATCCAATGAGTGCTAATTGTTCCATTTATTCTCATGAGAGATGGATTCGTGTTGAATCACTACTTATGAAACATGGGTTAAGGAGTTTGACTCAAAATCACACATTTAAATCCTGATAGCAATATCACAATGTGAGTACTTATTTTTATGAAATGTCTTAATAGTGGTATAAAGATGGACTATGGAGTTATCAAACAAGAAAAAATGAAAGTATGATCAATTACTAAGAATCTTACAAATCTTGAAATTTCTTTACTATGAATAATTAAGACTAAATATGACAAAAATATCCTGATAACTTAATTAGATATAATCTAATTAATAAATACCTGTAAACGTAATCCAGTGTTTCTACTATTTCCTTTCGAAAATGTTGTCCGATTCCAAGAATTTCAACACTATTCACCAGTTCAAGACGTTTATAAACATTTTGTGAAGAAGAATCGGCAGAACCCAGTGCATTAAACATGTCATTTACCTCCCCAACAAGTCTATCAGCACGCTCATGATATTCAGGAGCCTGAAAAATTACAGACAAAAGAATGAAAAAAAAGCATAGTGATAAGAAAGAGAATGTAATAGAAAAACATAATGGTATGAAAGAAGATTACATCATAAGGCAGTTTTGGGAGAGATTGTATGAAATCGTCGTCCCACAAGTTGGGATGATGATTTCCTGTTCGCCTAGGGACACCTTCAACACTGGTGGTAGCCATGGCCTTCTTCATTGTTTGATTCCTCAGATATTTTGTAGCTAATGTTGGGAATGATTTGGGAGAAAGCTTATAAAGATGGGCGGGCTTAGATCTCAAGCAGAAGCTCAAACCAGAGGAAGGGATGAATTTGAGAGCCATTGTTAAGTGTGATTGCGGAGGGGTATTTCCTGGTACTTTATAACCTAAAGTTTGTTTTAGTGTTCTTCACTTTATTTCACATAAAGTAAACAGGTGCTGAATTTGAGCTGGTTATTTCTATTGATTAGGGCAAATTTGGAGTAGTCTGACACTGACATCCACTGCGATTTAAACAGGTGATGAATTTGAGTTGTTTATTTCTATTGAGTAGGCCAAATTTGTAATAGGCTGACACTGACATCCACTGTGATTTAAAAAATACAGTGAGGAGGGCTGTCTAACAATAATATCACGAGGGCCCGCTGATTGTGAAAGAGGTTGGATAGCAAAACGGGAGACAAGTTCAGTGCTGTGAAAGGATAGTGATTTGACACCACTGACGACTTGAACGTCCTGCTCTAGCTTTTATTTTCTATGACCAATTTAATTTTAATTTCGATACAGATGTCCAGTACAAGAGTTCAAATAATCGGAATCAGGGGCCCGATAACGTGAGAGGAAAAGTGCTGACATTGAGCATTGATGTTTGGGCCTACTGACTTAAATTGAAGGTCTTGCTGCTGGGGTTAAGAAAATTCAGGCACGCTCAATGTGATTACATGGGATGGAAAACTACTTTTGGCTGTACACCACGTTTCGACAGATTATTTTTCTTTTTTTTACGGAATTGGGATCGAAAATTTGTACTGATTTGGATTTCATTACGTCCGCTCACTGACAATTTCAAATTTACTTTTTTTTTTTACTGAGTAGGGGTCGAAAATTTGTACTGATTTGGATTTCATTAAGTCTGTTTGGTAAAAGGAATACAAGTGGAACAGGCATATGTATATTCTTAAAATTTTGAATTTTCTGTCTCTATGCATAAAATCAGAATTGGAATAAGAATAATATTGGAATAGATATTCTAATTTTGGCCCAAAAATAAGCATTTGCTATTTCACCTAAATAGAAGGAATTGGAGTACGTATTCCTATTCTAATTTTTTAATTTTAGAAAACAAAAATTTTTGAGTCTATGGATTCTACATCAAATTTTGGGTGAACAAAACAAAAATAGAAATACGTAACCCCATTTTCTATTTGAGAATAAGTATTCCTGTTCCCATTTTTATATTCCCACAGCCAAATGGGCCCTTAATTCATTTGCATGCACACACGACGAAAATGTCTATATGGTAAACTAAAATGTAAGTTTTATTAAGAAGGTGATTTATTAGTCGTGATATTGCCATCAGGATTTAATTGTATAGTTTTTGAGTTGAAGTTATTGACTTATATTTCATGAAAATAAATGGAACTTAACATTCATCTAGTCTAGCAGATGCTCACAGAGGTGAAGAATATAGACTTCTCAAGAGGTCACCTATCTCATACTACTCCAGCTTGATCACGCAAACTACCAAATTTCCTCAATGGTTAAATCCACTTTACTTGCAACCCATTTGCAAAACCATCCATAAGTGTTCTGCCTTATGAACCATTCATTAAAGGGCCACTTAAGCTCATCAAAATTCCTTTTTTGGCTTGATACAATTTAGTAGTGGTTAATTTTGCACACCTAGAACTCCTAAATCATAAGACAAATTCTATCAATTTTTTTAGGTAGGGGAGTGAATTGCTTAAAGTTAAGGTTTCAGGTTTTGGCCATTCATAGATCTCTCTGTAGTGACCATGGAAAGAAAAGTGGTCAAAAAGTGTCATTCAAAAATGCTTGTCCCATACCCACTAAGTTCATACACCAAAAAGATGCCCACTAAAAAAAAATGAGTACTTGTGGTTAAATGTCCAAGTAGTATTTATGAAATGTCCCAATAGTGGTAAACAAATTGGTCAATCACCAAGCAAGAAAGCCATAAACGATAACAACAAATGACTAACTATTAGTACATGTGATCCACTATCAATAGATGTGTTGTTATTTTTTGGAGCTCTTTTAAGAGCAGTAATTAGAGGTAGAGGCATCTATGAAAAAACTATCATGATTATTGGACCCCATGTGGTGGTTATTGGTTCTCTTCTCCTAATAGCCCCAACAATATATTTATTATTTCTCTATTAATGTATAACTCATTATCTCTGAACATATTTTTTTAATTTTATATAATGATAAAAAGGAAGTGGAGATGAAAACAACTAAGCATTCATAATAATATGCCTAATTTTAATTTTATATTTTGTTAAGATTACCTTAACAAGTAAGTGTCTCTTTTATGTTGTAAGTTTATGTGTAATTATTTGATTTGATTATTTTTTTCTATTTATTAAATAAATTAAAAGGCATTGTACAATTATTTTGTAAAGTTTATTAATTATTAAAAGAATAAACAATTGCATGTTGCCCCTTGTATTGATAAGTTTAAATAAATATATAATATTTGAATTCTATGTAAAAATATTCTTATATTTTAAGTAAATTTAAAAAAAATAAAAAAATTTATTATGTCTATTTGAATCTATTTATGTTTATCTTTTCAGAACAAGAGTGTGTTGCATCACATTCGTGCCATAATGATTTTGCATTTAAATTGAAACTCTAGTAAAAGTATTATAATATTGACATTGTCAAATCAAGAGTTGGAATTTTTTAAATAATAATTGTAGGAACAATATAATATATATTTTGACAAAATACTAATGATAAAAGTTCCACTTTGAATCATTCCTATTTAATTTTTTTAAAAGTCACTTTTTTTCATATTAGGTAAACAAAAGATGCATTGCTTCTAATTCCTCTTAATTACTGAAATTTGTATCACATTGTTTATTTAAGAAACATTATACGAAAAAAAAAATTATAAGGAAATACAAACTAGATACATAATGGTTTTAAAAATAAAAAATATTTCAAATTAGAATTAAAGCTAATTATACAATAACTTTTAGTCAAAAATGATTAGAGGTTTGATGAATGTGGCAATAAATACATTGTACTGATGTTTGTCTAAATGTTGTTCATAACACTTTGGTAGCATTTATTTTTGGTTTTCACTAATAAATGATCAATGCACATTACTAAACAAGATACTTAAATGTTAAAGAAATGCATGAACATATTCACAAATGGAGTCATCAAGAATTTTTTTGGAGATAACTTTCCATCATGGAAGGAGTTCTTCAGGTGACATAAGAGAGGTAACAAAAGTGATAAAGGGTTGTAAACAGTGAGTAGGTAATATACAAAAGGAGATTCAATAATCCAAGTGATAGAGAGATAATGATGGTGGAAGGATAAGAAGTGAATGAGAGATAATGGTCATGGAAAGATAAGGAGTGAAGGAGGGATAATGAGACACTTGATTGACCAAAATGATAAAATGGAGAATGTAGAAACTAGCAGGACACAAATATATGAAATGTTAATGCTTTAGCACTTATTTATATACCAACATAAGACTGGGGTCTTGCAATGTGACCCAACTTGTTCATTGATCCAATCAAAAGCATTTGGCAGAAAGTAAAAAACTTATTATCATATTCACAATTAGTAATGCCTATTATTATTCAAAGTAAGTTATACTCTATTTATTATTATTGATTATAAAATAGTAAATATGAATTATTCAATTAAGTATTTGTTAACTAATTAAAGAATTTCAAAATCAATATACAATCTCTACAACTAGCCACCTATATTTTTGAAATTTTAAATGGTGCAAGAACATGGCCATTGATTTTAGGGAGGAATCCTCCTCCTCACAACCTCAATCTCCCCATAATATGACTTGAGAAATCTGATACTGGACCACATGAAGAACTTCAAAAATTATCAGTTGGTACCTAACCAGAAAAGTGCATCAGTAGGGCCCTTTGATACCCTTGAATCCATTCTCACAAATTTTATTCAAATATAGGAAGGGACAACCTCCTCTCTAACATTGTTAAAGATTGGATTTTTCCAAAGATGGACCTATCTTTGGCCACGAGGTTTTTTCTTTATGCCTCATGACCTTTAATATGGTTTGTTGATGGGATTCATCAAACTAGATATTGAAAGGAAGTATCATTGTTTAGTGGTCAAATGGAAGAACTTTAATAGGACTATAAACTTCCACTTTACAGGGACACTAAGATATTCAATTACAATGTGTAAGGGAAAGAGAGAAATTTCCAAATATGATTCCACTTCTAGCCCAAATTACATTATGTAGGACCCAAAAGAGGAAGGGTGCTAATAATAAATTTGAATTATAGGGGCAATACAATAGAAGTAAATGTGCTTTTTGGCCCTTTGATAGGATAGCGTGAATGTGAAATTGAACTAATTGCTTAGGAAATGTAAATATATATGCTATATAAATACAATCAACCCAATTAAGATGCAAATCTAGGGTAAGGATATGGAAGGAAATAAAATATGAAAGACTCACCTTGAAATACATAGAAGGAGATGTATTTAAGCTCAAGAACTTCTAGATCTTAATCTTTTTTGAATGTTCAACAATGGGTCTCATAATAAAATTGCACAAGGAACAAAATTCAAAATTTTTCCTAGAATCTAGTACAAAAGGATTAGGTTGACCTGGGAAGACATCCTTCCACCAAGTTGGTGTAGTGAATGACTTCAAAACTAATGACTCTAGAAAGCTTGCAAAGTATAGGTTCAAAATTTGTAATCCTTTTCACTCCTAACCTGTAAATCAACACAGAAAATAAAGGTTTAGGGGTTGGGGTTTGCTAAGGGCTTTCCTTAGTGAAGTCCTAGGTTAAGGAATGAATTGTAATGAGAAATATAAATATAAATGTCTTTAAAGAAAAAGATAAATGTGAGGAATCACCTCGACCATTTGTATGTAATGTATTGTATTTTAGATCTTGACTTAGAAATGTAGGATATCTCCATTCTTTGCAATATATCTACCATAATTTCATCATGGTGTCCTTGATATGAATATGCATCAATGAAGAAGAAGATGAATACTTCAATGCAGATCTCCACCCTTGATGACCAACAATATGCTAGATCTTGAAGAGGAAATCCTCATAAATAATTCTTCAATGCTAGATAGAAACCTCCTTGCTTGAATATTACTTTTAGAACACATATTTGTTCAAGGGTCAAGCTAGGGTTGTATAAAAATGGATAAGATCTTATGGTAAGATTCATGATATTTTACATGGAATTAAGAGGAAGATGACCTCATAATTGATAAGTATAAATCAAAGATTTAATAATTTAGTCATAATAATTATGAGAATTCTTTATTTACTCAATTAAATTTATGCTTGACATTATCTTGTCCCCAATTAAATTAAATCTACCTTTGAGTAAAAATTTCATGGTACATATTTAGTATATATTTAAGCTAAAAAGAAAAAAAACATTATTATGTTACACGTAAAATATATACAATAATATCAACTTGTGACATTAGAAAAAACTAAATTTTTTTTAAAGGAATGGATCTATGTTGTCTTACCAAGTACTAGGGGCATATTCAAGGTGATCAAGGAAATTTTAAAGTTTAATATATTGAATATGAACCAAGTTATTGTTGTGATATACACATACATGTACATAGCTCTTGTTCATGTGATATAAAGGTATTACTTAATCTATTATTTGATATATCATTTATAATTTATTTTAATACATAAATATTGATTATTTATTGTTTAAAAAATAAAATAAATTTTAACTTGATTTTTTCATATAATGTTATCAATTCACACATGTGAACATATTTGAATAATTGAGAGAGTGCAACTTACCAATTTATAAATTTAATACATACATAAAATATTAAACTTACATTTAATTCAAGCATACATACATCACCTACGTATGTTTTGGAATTGAACTTTTCAAGGTCTAGGATGTAAAGAGAATTGGTGATTTATAGATAGTTTATTTTTGTCATAATCTCCTATGATATTTGGCTTAGAAAACATAAAATTTAGGATTCAAACTCAAGGATTACACTTTCTATATATATATATATATAGATAGATAGATAGATAGGTAGATAGATCAACATTATCATGCAAAACAATTATACCATTTCATATTAAAGCAATCTTTCTAAGTGTTCAAAGTATACCTTATAGATGGTTTAAAATAATTAATATAATTTTTTATAATTCTTGAAAATTATATACTTTATGGAAGAAACAATAAATAACAAAGTAGCCTACATCCCTTATTGAGAAAGAATTGTAGATAAGTACTAATTATTTTCATGACTTGAGGTCATGACAATTTAGTGGCATACTTCGAGTTGTAAAAGTGGTGGTATTTTTCTTGTACCATCACCTTTAGTTGGTTACAAGTCACCCTTTGAACTATAGCTCAAAATGACAAAATAAATACCATTTTAGACTTTTAATTTATTTTTAAAATATTAAAAACTATACCTTAAACTACAAGATTAGGGTTACATGGTTAAGTTTTAGAAATAACATTTTAGGGTATGCGTTCATAAAATTTGGTTAGGTTTAATTTTAGGGTATGGATATGGGCTAACATCATGGTTTACATTTACATTTAGAATTTGGTGTCCATATGGTGGGGTGAGGAATATAAAGTTTGAAACTTAACTTATTATCTTGAGCTAGGCATTTAAGGTTTAGAGTTGGTTTTAGGATTGAAGTAAGGGTTTTAGATTATACACTAAATAGGGTTCAGTTAGGATGTACATATTAAGGTTAGTTTTACTATGACTCTAGTTAAAATTGGATTATGGTTAACATTCAAATTAGGACAGAGTTATATAGTTCAATTTGTCTTATAGTTGAAGCATGAATTTTACTAGACTTAAGGATAGAATAGGGTTATGGTTCAAGTAGAGTGAAGTATGAACTAGTTATAGTTAAGGTCAATAAGTGAATTATTATTATGGTTCAAGATTATGGTTAGAGTTTGATTATTAAATTTGAGGTCTAATATATACCTAAGATTTGGATTATAGTTAAATTAGGGATACAAATAGTGTAATAAGTTAATATACTATAGCTGGAAAAATATTTTATAAACATGTATTTAAGTGTAAAGTGTAGGTTCAAGTATGAGGTTTATACAAATCCTAACCATAAAGTTTGGTTAATATTTAATATGTACAAAAAAATAATTTAAAATTACTATTTAGTTGAAATAAATCTAAAACATCAATGTAAATACATGTTTAAAAAATCTAAACATTTAATGCATCTAGGATCATCCATCACTTTAAGTTTAATTATGTGTCATATAAATTAAATACACCTGGAAACATCTAAAAGACTAATTTTGAAATGAACATCTAAAAAAATAAATTTAAATGAACATCTAACTATCAAAAAAGGAGGAGAGCAAACATAATCTATTTATAATTTCAATAATAATCCATACAAAACAATAATTTACAATGCAAATCTAGAAGTTTACATATATAAAACTATTAATTGTGAATTAAAAAATAATAAATTGAGAAAATTGTAAAGCAAAAAACTAAAAAGATTGAATTAAATAATGTAAATAAAATTAAAATACCTTGAAGAGTGAAAAAATAGATGGGGGGTCAGTAGAAAGCTCAAATCAAGCTCCCATTTCCAAGCACAAATTAGGCTCCTATCTCCAAATAATGATTAGTAGTAAAAATGAACAAAAAACCCACCAAAAAAAGGGTTTTATGCTTTCAAAAATTGAGTGCCTAGTTTTAAAAATACAGTTTAGGTGCCTGACCTATATTCAAAGATTGGGTGCTTGATTTTTTAATACGGATCAGGCACCCAAACTATAATGCATACACAGTTCTTAAAAATTAGGTGTCCATTTGTAAAGAAGTCTCATTCCACGGAATGGACTTCCCCAAAATTGAAACCCAACTTCTTGTACTTACCCTCTCATGACATGCAATATTCTTGTCAAATATTGTCATGCAAGTTTTCAATGTTGCTGACAACATTTTGTATTTTCTAGCAACTTTGAAATTTATCACTTGGAAACTTCAAAATTGGACTACTATGATCTCTTTATGATGTTTAGGCATGATTTAGCCTTACGAGGATCAACTCACATGATTTGGACCACTTTTAACCTATTTGACAACTTTTGCAACAAAATGACATATTTCCCAACATTGTACCAAATGATAACATATGACCTCCAACCTGTGCAAAACGATGTAAAAACATTATAGAATGCATAGTAAGTTGAAATCTAAACTTTCTCCATATTTTTAGAGTATAAGTACCACAATCTTAATCTCTAAATAGAAGGCAAGCAAAAACATCTAGAATGGATTGAGCCTAACCAAATCCATCTAGGAGCAAACTCACATGACCTTCTAAAGTCCAAACATACCTAACTGACTTGGCTAGGGTCAGTACAACTCAAAAACCAAAAAACTGTGGAACTAGGAGTAGGAGTTAGTGTAGGTGCTTCTGCACAACTTCTTGGGGGCTATGATGTACCATTCCAATAACGATATTGAGAACAACAATAGAATCCCCCACATCTACTACCTTTGGAGAGGCAAGAATACTTTGGTTCACCTAACCCAAAACCTCCACCAAAAAATCCTTCTTGGGGAGAGCAACCTGGTTATTGATCCATTCCTTTTTTTGCCCAAGGGGAACTTAAGGATGGGGAGCCTTATTGACTTTTTTAGGACAATTTTTAGCCCAATGACCTATCTAACTAAAAGTGAAACAGGAAAAGGGAAGCGTTTCAAATTCCACCTCTTGTTTTAACAGCCCCTGCTTTGAGTTTATCATTATAACAAATGACATTTTTTCTAGTCTACAAATATTGACACAAATATGAGCAAATACTAGCCTAGATTTGGCTGTCGTACATGATCAACAACAAATAGTTGACCAAAACAAGCAATGATGCCTTTAAAATCAGTTTATTTCAAAACTCCAACACTAACACAGGGAGTTTGACCCAAATTAGGACAGAGGTGAAAGCATTATCCTCAAAGTTTCATTTGGGAGCCCATTTTTTAAAAGATAGTTCCATTTTTCCAGTCATGTAGGGACCCCGGAAAGGATATGGTTATAGTCTTCCTTATTAGAGAATTCAAAGGACATGAAACCCTTGGGAAGTGCTGCGATCTCAACTTGGCCTTTTAGATAACATTTTTGTTTAACATGGGACCAAACTTCCTCATTATTGGGACAAAATCCAAGTAATTTACCTATAAACATGAACTCTTAAGCTAAAATAGAAGAATCCAAAAGAGAGTTAGGAATAAAAATCGAGAACTCCCCATTTCAGCAACCCACTTTGACAAGTTCCACTGAACTTGAAGGCATTTTGTTCAAGGTGGCCCCGTTCAATCTCCCCCAATATTTTTGTTCCCACTTGAACATCCCATTCAAAGGACCCCGGACCCAGAACCCACACCACGACACCCCCTTTACTAGAACCCAAAATAACACTCAAGTGGGACCACAACCTTAGACACTCTAGCCAAAGTCACTGCAGCACCATTCTTCAAGGTAGAATCAGAGGAAACTCTGAGAGATTCTAGGAGCATAAAGTTGCAAGACGCCTTTGTTGTTCCCTTTAGTTTTTCCCACTCGATAATTTCAAAACCAGCATTGCCACCACCCTTCTAAGCTTGCCATTATTGAAGGGTCCATATTGCTACATTTTATTGACCATTGTAGTTAATATCAATACAAAGATGTGCAAGTCTATTGAGAAACCATTGTGCAAGTTCATTGAAGGTGACTTATAGAATGGGTTTATTTTGTTTTTAATATAAATATAACATAGTAGTAAAAAATTATTGTTTAGAATTTGCCCAATTAAAGGAAATGTCCCCACTCAAGACTTTTTAGCAGTAATCACATGCTCCCCACTACAATTAACTATTTAATGTCCAATCAAACCAGTTTCCACGTTCCGCCCACGTGTTAAGGACGATTCAAAAAAATAATGCGCCCCACTCAATGAATTTTTAGCTCCCCACTACAATTAACTATTTAATGTTCAATCAAACCAATTTCCACGTTGCGCCCACGTGTTAAGGACGATTCAAAAAAATAATGCGCCCCACTCAACGAGTTTTTAGCTTCCCACTACAATTAACTATTTAATGTCCAATCAAACCAGTTTCCACGTTCCTCTCACCTGTCAAGGTCTATTCAAAATATCTTAATTCTGTGCGTCTAATATCAAAATCCAAGCTTCATTATACTTTTCGGTTATAAAAAGCCATGAAACACCTCCTGCAGAATCAACCCTAGCAATGGCTCTAACTTGCATTGCTTCCTCTGGCTTGAGCTTCTGTTTGAGATCTAAGCCCACCCATCAAATGAAGCCTACTTCTCCCTGCATATTCTTCTCATCACCAGGACGTAGAAAATGTGTGAGGAATCCAAATATAGCGAATGAGGCCATGACTTTCACAAGTGCTGATGGCGTGACTCGACGCAGAGCAAATCATCATGGCAACTTGTGGGATGATGATTTCATACAATCTCTCCCAAAGCTGCCTTACGGTGTAAGCTTCTTTCACACCATTACCCTTTGCTATTCCGTTCTCAAATAAAGGATGATAATATGAATTAGAACATTTCTTCCCTAATGTTTTTTTTTTTCCCTGTATTTAAGCAGGCTCCTGAGTATCGTGAGCGGGCTGATAGACTTGTTGGGGAGGTCAAAAACATGTTCAGTGCAGTGAGTGGTTTAGATTCTTCTTCACAAAATATCTTGAAACGCCTTGAAATGGTAGATAAAGTTGAACGTCTTGGAATCCGAAGACATTTTGAAAAGGAAATAGGAGAAGCTCTTGAATACGTTTATAGGTATGTTTTAAAGGGGAATGAATTTTTTTATGTCACTCTTAATTATTTAATACTTTTAACTTAAAAATCAAGTCTTATCAAAACTAATTGGATAAGTTGAAATATTAAATATATGATTTAAAAGTGAAAGTTGTCTGAATTGCAGATGTTGGAACAGCAACAGTAAAGATCTGAATATTGCAGCTTTGGGACTTCGAGTGCTTAGACTTCACAGATATCCTGTTTCTCCGGGTACTCAATCCTTTCAGTTAAAATGGTTAATATTGTTTGAGTTCATGTGTGTGTCTATTAATCTTCACAGTGTTTTTGCTTATGTAGCGTAGTTGTTTGAGATGGTTAATGATGCTGTCAAGATAATTATCTTATGGATAGAAGGAGTTTTTTCAGTTTTAGATTTAAAGATTAATTGGGATAATAGTTTTTATTAAAAAAATAAAATCGTATTGATATAAGGTTGGAGTTTTAGATAATTTTGTTTTATGAATAAGTGTGTTTTTATCTATTTTTTTAGTTATTAATAACTTTATGGGAGTTAGTTTCTTTAATAAATTTATAGTTTTGTTTTGTTTCTCATATTGTCATGTAAATTATTAAGAGATTGGAATAAAAATTAGATTGCTTAAATATTATATAAGAAGGAAAAAATAAATTTGAAAAAAATATGTCAAATTTGACTAATTACCACTTTTAGTCTAGAAGATATTATTTTTAACAATATTATTAATATATTTTAATTTTAGATTACTCAGAAGCCAACATTATCAATTTCCATTCAAATTTATTTCATATTGACTTTGGACAATGTAATGACAGATGTGTTGGAACAATTTAAAGAAAAAAATGGACAATTCTTACGTAGCACCACTCAATCTGAGGGGGAGATTAAAAGTATCATAAATTTGTTTCGAGCATCATTGATTTCTTTCCCAGAGGAAATAATAATGGACGAAGCTAAAGAATTTTCTACCATGTATTTAAATAAAGTCTTAGAGAAGACTAATATTTTCAGTACCAGTCTTCTACAAGAGGTATTTTGATTCAATATGTGTAGGGTGTGAACTTATAAGATTGGCTTTATTTCTTTTGTTCTAAGTATTAATTTAACAAAGGCAATTGGTTTGATTCAAAACCCTAACACAATACTTTGATGCACAGATAAGATTTAATCTGGAGTATAAATGGTTCTCCAATCTACCAAGATTGGAAGCTAGGAATTATATGGACTTTTATGGACAAAACAGTTCATGGCTCAAGTATTCACATTAACTATATGCTTAAATTTATATTCGTTTAAAAAATTTGAATTGATTTTTAAAAACAAATGTTGTCTGATATCTAATTTGCAGGGAGCTGAATAATAAAAAGATTTTATGTTTAGCTAAATTGGATTTTAACATTATGCAAACATTGCACCGGTCAGAGCTTCAGGTGGTTTCTAGGTGAATTAACTGAATGATATTTCATTTCTTTATCATTTCTCTATTATAAAGCTTTTTAAAAAAATTGTATTTTACGGTATATATTATTAAATTAAATTTTAGTTTTTATTTTAATTTTTTATAATATATTCTTTTATTTTGGAAATTGACTTGTGCTTGTTATTCTCAGGTGGTGGAAAGAATCGGGTTTTTGAAAACTTGACTTCATTCGTCATAGACATGTAGAATACTTCTTTGGAGGATGTGCAGTCACAGCTGATCCCAGACATTCTGCTTTTAGAATTATTTTTGCAAAATGTGTTGCTCTTACAACATTAGTCGATGATATTTATGATACTTATGCAACTATTGATGAGAGTAAACTTTTCACAAAGGCTGTTCATAGGTATGTACATATAAAATCTTAGTTATGATTTAATTACGTATTTTTTAATATTGTAGATTAATAAGACATTGAAATGATGTACATATAAAATCTTAGTTATGATTTAATTACTTATTTTTTAATATTGTAGATTAATAAGACATTGAAATGTGATTTAGGTGGGATTCTTCTCCAGATTACCTTCCAGATTATATGAAATCAGCATATCATATATTTTATGATACAATTGTTGAAAATGCACAAGAGACAAAGAAGGCACAAGGGAGAGACACTCTCCACCATGCTCAAAAAACTGTATAACTTTTATTTTTATTTTACTTTTTATCCCTTATCAAATACACGCATGTTTGTAAGGTTACAATATTAATACTTACTAACGATACATAATAAGATGTACATTGTTTATATAATTTCTTCTTAAACTATTATAAAAAAATATTTATAATTTTTTTCTTTCCAAGTGACACAAATTAAAATAAAATAGCAGAATTCAGAATTATAGAAACAATTTATTAATATAAATTTCAGTTTATAAATTATATTTGATATTTTGAATTTTATGTTTTATATTTTTCATAATTTTTGTGAATCAAGATTATAATTTCAGATCTGTTCTTTTATATATTCAAATAATATTTAAATTAAAAACTAATATTGATCATATGAAATTTAATTTTATACTACTCATTAAAAATATTATTCACACTTTTGATTGTACATTTTAATCACAATTTTGTATTTTTTTCTTTACAAATTTTTAATAAATATTAAATAAGTTTTAGTTTCATAATGTTTATATACATGTGTTAAGGTTAAATCAATCAAACAAATATATTTATATTTTCATTTAATGAAAATATTCATTCTTGTGCAGTGGACTGATTACATTGATTCCAACATGGAAGAAGCTAAGTGGATTGCTACTGGTTTCATACCACCTCTCAAATTATATTTAGAAAATGGAAAAGAGAGTGCAGCTTTTCGTCCAACAGTAGTAGAACCTATATTAACATTACATGAACTTCTTTCAGAAAACATACTTCAACAAATTGATTATCCATCAAAATTCAATGATCTTTTATGTTTAACCCTTAGATTAAAAGGTGACACTCGAAGTTACAAGGTATACAATAATATCCTATATTTCTTTTGAAATTACAATTATATAGCTAAATTCGAAGATTATAATATATCTCTTTGTTTTTGTAGATTGAAGCAGCTCCTGGAGAAGTTACTTCCACTATAGCAAGCTACATGAAAGAGAATCCAGATTCTACCGAGGAAGATGCATTGAAGCATCTCTATTTTATGTTGGATAAACATCTCAAAGAACTGAATTTGGAGTACTTAAAACATGATGATGTTCCAACTTGTGCGAAGGATGCTTCTTTTAACATCTTAAGATGTTACCATGTGTTTTACAAAGAGCGAGATGGAATTTCTAAGTCTAACAAAGATATAAAGGATCATGTTAAAAAAATCCTTTTTGAACCAATGGAATTATAATTTCTTAATGTATGGATAATTTATGTTTATAAATTACACTTCTAAGTGTAATTTATAAATATATTTTCTAATGTTTGTTACAAATTTTATCAATATATGCAAAGTTTTTGGATATATTTGTAGTATTAAAGTAAAATTCAACATTGACTATTCTCAAAAGTTTTTGTCAACTTTTATCATGATTAGAGAGGGAAAAGGAGCACCCAAGTCCATTAGTCTCTTATTTATAATCTTCGTTTTTATTTTTAAATAGTTGTGTTTCTATCTAGTTTTATGTTTACATGTTTCTTATTCTATATATTGATGCAATCTTGTATAATTGATTTCTACATATTTGATTTTGAATTTGAGTACTCCCTTTCTAACTTCATACTTCGAAACTTGCAATGTAAACATCTAAACTAGGAATAGTGATGGAGTTTTTTTTTCCAAAATAATAGTATATTAAAAGTACAGTTAATAACTTCTTAAAAAATCACAAAGTTAGGCATAGTATGACTACATTAATGAAGAAAAAAATAATACAAAAAATCTCAATGCCCTAGAAAAGAACAAGGCATAACATATTTTTTTGTGAAATTAACTATATTTTAATACAATATAGATTCAAAGACTCTCGATTTTTCCTTTAACGAGTGGCTCCATCCCATTTGAGAAAAAATGACACTTGTAAATCCCAAAACTATTACTTTGTCTTGTTATTGGTATTTTATATAGTTTACAATGTTGAATTGAATGCTCTTTTGGAGTGTCAAATCGATATTAATGGCTTTTTAGGAGGGCATTCTTCTCTGTTTTGTCCATAAATTATATATTTCTATCTGTCTTTATGTCTAGTTCTATGTGTGTGTGAAAATGTTAAATCTTGAACCCCTTGCAAATAGTATAAAACCATCCCTTGAGAACAATATCAAACCATTGGAACATTTTTTAGAAACTCATAGAAATCTAATATGATTATTTGGACAATTTTTTTGCTTCCCATGATGGTCTTGTAAGAATGAATGCAGGTGATATTTCTATGGGCCAGTATCATAGCATTGATAAAGACATTATTCATAGCTTATGTGTTGCATTCATGACAAAAAATTTTCATTGATGTCAACATACTTGTTATTTTGTGAAGACTGCAAAAGTTATAGAGGATGAAATGATTAGCACAATCGGAGGATTGAATGTTAGCTTATGCACACTTGAGGATATGTTCATCATTATGTCTAGATTCTATAGCTAAGAGCACATATAGAAATATGAACACTGGTTTGAGCTATGAAGGATTTAGTAAAGGCATCTTTCTGATAATATTTCCAGCTCCTCATAGGGATGGAAATGACTTTAGTAGACACAGAAAGAGCTGAAAGATGTGACATAAATCCCTTGGCTAAGAGGGCATAATCAAATGATCAATGTGTGAGAAGGTTTTGATTGGTGAGATCCTTGCACAAGCTTCAATGTGAATATCTTTTGGTTAGAGAAGAGATTGATGAGGATTGATGTGTTGTTGGCTTCAAAGGAACTATATTGGCAAAGGAGTTGTTGTTTAATCGGTTCAAGATCTTGGATATGCTTATCTAGAAGATTGTCTAGTGAAGACTATTTTTGAGACTATTTGGACAATGGGTTCAATTGTCCTCCTTTCAACTTCTAATAGGGTTGGAATTTAATTCGCATTTATTGATTTAAAAAAGTATTCTAAGATATCATATTTACTTTTAGCATTACAGAAACATTGCATCGGTCAGAGCTCCAAGTGCAATTTTAGTTTTATTTTAAATTTACTATAATATATTCTTTTATTTTGGGAATTGACTTGTGCTTGTTATTTTTAGTTGCATTTTTCATAGACATGTAGAATAATTTTATGGAGGATGAGCATATATAATTGAATTTAGAAATTCTAAATTTAGAATTGTTTATACAAAATATGTTACTCTTACAACATTACTTGATGATATTTTTAATACTTATGGATCTCTTGATAAGATTAGACTTTTCACAAAGGATGTTCAAATGTGTGCATATATAAATTCTTAATTTTGATTAAATTTTTTATTTTTAAATATTATAGATTAATATAATATTGAAATGTGATTTAGGTGTGATCGTTCTCTAGATTATTTTCTAGAATATATGAAATCAGCATATCATACATTTAATGACACAATTGTTGAAAGTGAATAGAGACAAAGAAGGCTCAAGGCTAAGACACTCTCCACCATGCTAAAAAAAATGTAATTTTAAAAATATTTTGTCTTTTATCAAATATATGCATATTTGTATGCTTACAACACAATACATAATAAAATGTACAATTAAATACCTTTTTTTGTATAATTTCTTCTTAAACTATTATTAAAAAAATCAATTCTAAAATTTCCTCAATATTTCCCCTCGTTTTAAGTGACACAAATAAAAGAAATATAGTAGAATTCAAATTTATTTTAAAAATTTATTAATATAAATCTCATTTTATAAAATATATTTGACATTTCTAATGTTATTTCTAGATTTTTCATTATTTTTGTGAATCTTATTTTTCTTGTTATATAGTTTCCCACATCTTCTCTTATATATTCAAATTATTTCTAGATTACAAACCAATGTTAATGTTCAAGGTGATTACCTTTGTTGGATTGAAGCAATGAGTTTCGATTATGGAGTCCCTCATTCAAATCTCAAGAGGGACATCTTTGTGGAATTTTAAGTTGTGACTCTTAGTATTCCAAGCATCCTTTTTATACACTTCATTAAAAATATTATTTACACTTTTTTTGTATTTTTAATTGGAAGTTTGTTTTTTATTAAAAAAAAATTTGTAGTAGACTTAATAGGAAATTCATAATCTCTCTCTCTCTCTCTCTCTCTCTCTCTCTCTCCCTATATATATATATATATATATATATATATATATATATATATATATATATATATATATATATATATATATATATATATATATATAGCTACACACACACACACACACACACAAATATAATACTTCAAAAAGTTGTTTCATCAAATGAAAATATAAATATATTTATTTGGTTGGTTTAACCTTAATACATGCATCTAAACATTATATATATATATATATATATATATATATATATATATATATATATATATATATATATATATATATATATATATATATATATATATATATATATATATATATAATGTTTAGATGCATGTATTAAGGTTAAACCAACCAAATAAATATATTTATATTTTCATTTGATGAAACAACTTTTTGAAGTATTAGATAGCAGCCAATAAAGATGGGAGGATGAACCCAAGTAACAAAAGGGCTAAAGAATCAACCAAAGGCAACCTCCTAGTTATCTACCCTATGCCATCTTTAAACTTCAAAAAAAATAAAATGTCCATAGCATAATTGATGGTACTATCAGTCCTTTATCTAATATGCATAATAGACTGTAAAATAGACCAACAGCTCCTAAACAAAGTGTTGCTATTAATCGACATAAACATAAAAAATAAAACCCCATAGGGTACCAAGTTCATAGTTATGAGCATAAAAACCACACACAAAAAACACCAGAACCAGGGCTAGATGCCCTCTTCCTGCCCTTTCTTGTCCTCCTTCTTTTCCTTAGGAACATCCTCGTCTACATCATCCCCCTCCACCTTAACTATTTTGTCCAGGATGGTCTTTAGCTAATTCTCAACCAAAAACCCATATATGGATTGGGTGGTCTTAATAGCTTTGCCCAGGTCCTTCTCCTCCTTATTAGCCTACAAGAAGTATAAGGTTATGGTCACAGAGTCCATGACCTTGGTGGAAAACTCCACAAAAGTTTTAAATCTCTGACAGATACTAGTTTGATTATTAGCCAGGCCCTTCATAGACTGCTCTAGCCTTTCTAATCTAGCCTTACTCTGGTTGTGCTTCCCTTTCTTCCCAGCATCTTTGTCAATTCTTTCCTAGGGGAATTGATATCCTCCCCCCTCCCCACTTTTAGCTAGGGTAGCCTGGAGGGTTTCAAAGATATGAGAAGGGCTAAGAGGGTTGGGGGCAGGCTTGTTGTCCTGAGGCAATCTCTTCTTTCTCACAGGTTGGACATCCCTATTAGAAGACTTAGAGGTGGAATCATGCTTGGGTGGGGTGGGGGCTTAAATTTTTCTAACTAGAGATATTTACTGGTTGTACTAGTTCTTTGTGTATCCTTCCTAGTATCTGAATCCGACTCTATGAGGCTAATTTTAACCTCAGGGTTCATTTTGAATTTTGGGCTAGGGGTTTTCTTGAATTTCTTGTGGCTAGGGCTAGGGCCTAGGTCCAAGAAGACTTGGGGGATGACAAAGGCTAGAGGGTTAACCAAAAGAGGTGGGTTTTGGCCTAGGTGCTGGATATACAGTTTGTTCACAAGTCCTTGATGGATAAGGTAGAAAATTTTACCCTCCTCATATTTCCTCCTAGCCTTCTAAATATAATCTTTCACCAAATGTAATAACAAAAATGAGAAGAAATGTGGTCAAGATTCCCAAAGTGATTCAAAATAGGGAAGTGGTAATAATAGATTACCTGAAAGTGGTCTTCCAGGGTGATATACTATATAATTGAATAGCAGATGATGTCCCAAGGCTTAGGGAGGGCTTCCCATGGAAACCCACTATGCATTTGCATTGGTTCCTCCTTGAGTTTGAAAATTTTCCCCGAATTGGCTTCCTCATTAACCTTATCCTGCCTCTGCCATTTCTTTCCTTCCATAGTAAATTCTTTGACCCTCACAATGGTTTCCTTAGAGATATCAAATCCCACCATTGAGAGTTACCTTTTCATCCTTCTAAGTCTTGAAGAACTGCATCAAGACAATCTTGTCATGCTTCACCATACCCTCCATATATGGTAAGAGTTCACCTTCCTACAAGTAGACCATCACTACTTCACTACTATGGATACCTTCCTCCACAACCACCAGTTCAATATGATCACTAACACCCATGCCTTCTCCTAGTTCAAGCACCAATTCTTCAAATGACATAGCCTTGTTGTAGGTATGTAAGTTACCAAATATAAAATGAAAATCCTCAATGATGAAAATGAAAAGGCATTGCATACTCATCATAACTCTGTAAGGTTTCCCAAAAAAAAAAAAAAATCCGCCCTCCATAGCACGTGTGAGAAATCTCTTTCCATCCATAAACAACTGACGCCAGCTGTAGTTTGTGTGAGAATTCAATAACTTGTCATTTTGATTATTAGTAGGCCATTCTCTATATCTTGCTAAATCCCCCCTCTACATCCTTTTTTGATAGTAATCAATGCTCACAATAGTTGAAACATTAATGCATATCATCATACAATATTTCCAAACAAGCCATTTATGGAGTGCCTTGTCCTAATGCCCACATAGGAAAATGAAAGCTTGCCACCTATTTTGATTATTCATATGGCATTATTGAAAGTACACTCCCTTTCCATACCACTTGTGTTGATGATGGAAACAATATGACATCCTCCCATTCTACTAATCTCATGACACCATAGCCAAATTTGGCTAGCTCATCCACCATGCCATTCCCTTCCTGATATATGTGCACCACTTAGATCTCATGGTAATCTTCCATCAACCTTTAGATTTCATCGATTGTGATTTTAATCGACCAGTTTCTCTAACCCTCTCCCTCAGTAGACTTAATGATAAGCATAGAGTCCCTCTCAATGGACAACTTATTGATTCCCCAAGCTCTTGCAATTCTCAACCCCCATAGGGGCACTAGAGCTTCAGCTTCATTTTTAGAGCCTCCTCCACAGTTTCTAGTATAGGTGACCACCATATTATTCATTCTATTATAGAGGACACCTCCCACTGCGGTGCTTCCTATCATGGAAAAACCATCAAAGTTTAGTTTAAACCAAGACAAAGGGGGTGGGTGCTACATCATCTTCTTCCTTGCCAAGACTTTTGAATTGTCAAATTGTGTCATGATTGAGTCAAAATTCCAAGCCAAAGCCCATTTCAAATCTAGTCCACTCAGGGGGTTTGGAGGGGACATCCAATGCCATACCCCACTACATTCTTTTATGATCTTGATAATCTGTTGGGAAACCCCCAAACTGGTAGTGGCTTATTCCCTGAAGACTTTATTGTTTCTTTCCTTCCAAATATACCAAGGAACATATGGGGGGATAATTGACCACAAGTTTTATAGATATGGGTGAGGAGTTGGACCCTTCCAATGAATAAATTGGTTCAATTCACTCTCCATGCACCACTAAACCTCCCATAGGGAAAGTACTTCCTCCCAAAAAACTATGCCAAAGGGGAAGTGGATAAGCAGGTTTGGAATAGATTATGCATCTTGGAGACATAAATACAACATTTAGCAAGTTAACAACCTCTACATTGGAGGTTATCAATAGTGAGGATCGACCCATGCAAAGCTATCGACCAAAAGAAGTTTATCTTTGGTAGGATCCAAGGGTGCCAGGCTTTCATCCAATCATCCTGGGCCATCTCCCACTATACAACAAAGATAAGAAGACTTAACAATAAACTCCCTCGAGGGTGTGAGTTTCCACACCAAGGAGTCCTCAACTAGATCGAGGGGGATCCTATAGGTATGGAGAAGGTCATATAGCTACTGAGCAAGCCCCAATTCCACAGGCTCAAGGTTCTGGAAAGTAACCCATTGTCTTTTAGGGGTGATGAAGTTTTGAATTTAAGGGCCATACAATCTAATACACTTCTCACACAAAGGTAAGAACTTAGTATGCATGAGTGGGTTATCATGAATCCATTGATCCTCCCATAATTCAATAGACTTATCATTCCCCATAATCCAGTGACAACTCTTTTTCACAATCCTTCTATTTTTAACCACATTGTTCTAGATCTTGGAGCCTTGGGGTAGATCATGTTCCCAAGGGAATTGTTGGGGAGACAATCCTCTGAGATATTTAGTCTTGATAATGTTAGAACAACCACCCTAGGAGCTCACCAATTTCCAACTGATTTTGGTTAATAGGGCCTTATTCAAGTATCCTATTACTCTTAAATTTAGACCACCAAAAGCTTTCGGTTGACTGACTTTCTCCCAACTAACCAAATTCATTCTTGGCTTCTCTTCAATTTCGTACCACAAGAAGTTGCACTAGATTTTATCAATAATATCTTTGAACCTACCTAGGATTTTGAAAATAGAGAGGAAATACATAAGGATGCCCTATAGGTATGTGAAGAGAAGATGGAGTTTCCAAACATTACTCATGATTTTTCCTTTCTAGCTTGCCTGCTTTTTTTGGAAGCATTCAACCAGACCATTCCCAAAATGATTGGGGACTTAAAAGGAAGTGGTAGACCAAGATAAGTATTAGGGAGGTATGCCTCCTGGTAGCCAACAATACCTATCACCTTTTCTCTCAAACTAGAAATTGTGTTAAAGAAAAAGACTTTTCTTTTCTAGTAATTTATGCATTGACTAGAGACCAGTGCATATTGATTCAGGGTGTCTTTCCATTCTCTATCTTCATGGATGGTGGAGATGTTGAATACAAAGGTATCATCTAAAAACTACTATATGATTTGTGGGGGGCACTAGGGGTCAAGTTTAATGTCCTTGATTCTATCAAAGTTAGTCAAAGAAACTAATTCTTTTCTTAGCACTTCTAAATAATAAAAAGGTAGGGAGATAGGGGTCACCTTGGTGAAGACCTTGGGAGGAAGAGAAGAAATTTCTAGGGGCTCCATTAATGATCATCAAGAAAGTAAGAGAGGTAACAACATTTTTTATAATAATATTCACCTTCTCATTAAAGCCAAGTTTGGCAAGAATAAAAAAGAGGAATTCATGCCTGACCTTATCATAAGCTTTGGAAATTTCTAGTTTAAGTGCCATACCTAGGTTTTTAGACCTTTCCATAGAGTGTATTACCTCATGGGTGATTATAAGCATGTCAAGAATCTACTTCCCAGGCACAAAGCCATTCTGAAAGGGGCCAATGAATTTTTCCAGGAGAGGCTTGATGCGATTTACCAGAACCTTAGCAAGAACTTTATAAACTGTGCTACAAAGGTTGATGGGTCTAAAGTCTTCTAATTTATGAGGGTCCTCCATCTTAGAAATGAGAACAATGAAAGTCTAGTTAAGTTCCTTCAACAACTTTCCCATCTTGAAAAAGTCATGAGTAGCATGGATAATGTCGTACTGGAAAATATCCTAGAATTCCTTGAAGAAAGCAGGAGGAAACATTTCAAGACCATGAGCTTTATGTTGATCCATATTAAAGACATTCATTCTAACTTCCTATTCTTTGACCTTGCACATCATCTTCTCATTCATCTGCTCATTAATCACTAGTTCAAATGACCTCATGATATCACTTTGTATGTTTCTATTAACTTGGGTTGCTGGGGGCTTGTACATTTCCTAGAAATAGGAATTGACTTTATCCTCTATCTGTTCCATTTCAATGACCTCATGGTCATTATCATCCATCAAACTATTGATATTGTTTCTCATTTTTCTTCTCGAGTTTGATCTATGAAAAATCACTATGTTTTTGTCTCCCTCCTTCAACCATTGGACCCCAGATCTTTGTTTCTAGAAGATTTATTTCCTAGCCAGGAGGGTTTTCCATTCATCTCTACAGTTCCTCTCCTCCTGCTTCTCCTTAATCTACACATTCCTTTGTGCAAGTTGCATTTGGAGAACTTTTAGCTTTTTTTTTTAGTAACCTTCTTTTCCTTGGATAAAATCCCAAACGATGATTTTATCCACTCTCTCACCTCCTTTCTAATTTTGTCAAGTTTTCTAGTAATATAGAACATGGTTGTGCCTTCCACTAGATCCTTTCACCATCATGCAATACAGCCTCTAAAGTCATTATGCAAGTACCACATGATCTCATACCTAAAAGGCCTTCATCTAGTAGCCATTTGTGTCCAAGAGAGAAGTAGCATCGAATCATCCGAGATGGTCCTCAGATACACCTTTAAGGATGATGTAGGAGCATTTTTCATGGGAAAATTATTGAAAAAAAAAAAAATTGGAGGAGAGAGAAAGTGACAAAAATTAGAGGAGAAATAATAAAAAAAAATTTAAAAAGGAGAAAAGAAAGGAAAAGGGGATTTCTATTTTCGAGGTGCATAGGTGGCATAATAGAAAAAAAATAAAAATGGTTGTCATTCCATTTATCGAGGTGTGTGGGTAGAATTCTAAAAAGTTATGAATATTGTAGAAAGTTGTGGATATTGTAGAAGGTTATGGAAGTTGTAGAAGGTTGTGGATATTGTGTAGGTGGAATTCTAGAAGGTTGTGGATAAGTCATTTATTGGGTGGTAAGAGCCTATTTAAGCAAGGCATATGAGCATTTCTAATCAAGCTTGAGAAGAAAGTGAAAGCTCGAGAAGAAGGTGAAAGCTCGAGAAGGAGAACCTCGAGAAGGTGAAGCTTGAGAAGTAGAAGCTCGAGAAGGAGAAGCTTGAGAAGTAGAAGTTGTGGAAGGTGAAGTGAGTTTTCCCGAGTCTGTGAACAGAGTGCCAAATGTGAGGCAATTTACAACAAGATTGTGTTGGAGTTGTGAGTGTGTAGACAGAGCGCCGAATGTGAGGCAGTTTACACTTGGATCTTGGATAGAGTTTGTGAGGAGAGCTATTGGCTGCGGTTTAGAAACAAGGAGGTTGCTTGGTGGCTTGTGAGAACAAGATGAGATCTCAGAGGTTTCCACTAGAGTATGGATCTAGACTAGCTTAGGTTTGGATTGGATCTTGAGAGATTTTGTAAAAATGTTATTGTAATTATTATTGGATTTTCAAGTATAATAAAATTGTTTGAAGAATTTTGTCATCTCATCTTCATATCCTAGCATTTTTGGTTATGAGTTGGTAGGGTGGTGTGGCCCTTCATCAAGTGGTATCAAAGCATACCTTCATCAGTGGTATCAGAGCAGGAGTTCCTGAGTGTACAAGCAGATCATCGAAGTGTGAGGCAGTTTGTACTAGGACCTTGGTTGGGTGAAGTTTATTAGAGTGGGAGTTCCTGAGCATGTAGACCGATCACCAAAGCTGAGGCAGTGTTCACAGGACCTTGGGACGACATGAAAATTGATCGATAGATGCGGAGATGGAAGATTGAACTTGTTGAGGCATGATTATGGAGAGTTGGTGGATTGCAAATCTATTGTCCTAGACTTGTGATGTGGTTCTTGATTGTTCATGCGAGGTGGTAGGTTGCGATCTGACTTGCACACAATTCAAGGTTGGTTGTCACAAGGAGCATAGGATGGATTTGTTGTGGAGGGTTTATAAAGATCTTGGGAGATGGCTCCAAGAGGATTGGACCCTAAGATGATTGTGAAAATCCATGATATAGTGGAGAGGAATTTTTCTAAGATGATTGCTCAGTTGGAAGCTAGATTGGTTGATCAAGCTAAGAAGGTCAAGGTGGAAGAGGTTGGTTGTGCTGATCAGTTTGTGGAGCATGATGCAGAACCTATAGAGAAACTAGAGGTTGTTGCTAAGGATATTCCTAACCTTGTTGATGTTGGGATGGAGATTGGTTCTCATGATTAGTTGGTCGAGTTTGACATGGAGATTGTGGAGCACTTAGTCGTGGATGATCCAGTTGTTGTTGATGGTGACTTGTATGTTACAGAGCATCTTGTTGTGAGCAATGAGGCTGCTAGTGTTGAGAGTTTGGCATGTGTTGATGGAGATCTACATGTGGCTGCTGATGTGGAGTTTGTTATTGCTAGTATGGACTCATTAGTTGTTGATGTGAATGGGAGTTTGGTAATGAAGCATTATGTTCAATTTGTTTCTGAGGGTGGGCATGCTAGTTGGATGGTTGAGATTCGAGTGTTTGATAGAGTAATGTAGATGTGGAAGATTTGCATGGTGGTTTTGTTGTCCCTATTGAGGTGGAAACCTTTGGTGAAGATGAAGATGGTTTAAGACCTTTCTTTTGGCATCAAAGTGTGGGACACACTTTTTTATCTATCGAGGGAGTCTGATGTAGGAGCATCTTGCATGGGAAAATTATTGAAAAAAAAAAAAATCTGGAGGAGAGAGAAAGTGACGAAAATTAGAGGAGAAATACTAAAAAAATTAAAAAAAAAAAGAGAAAAGAAAGGAAAAGGGGATTTCTATTTTCAAGGTGCATAGGTGGCATAATAGAAAAAATAAAAAATAAATGGTTGTCATTCCATTTATCAAGGTGTGTGAGTAGAATTCTAGAAAGTTATGAATATTGTAGAAAGTTGTGGATATTGTAGAAGGTTATGGAAGTTGTAGAAGGTTGTGGATATTGTGTAGGTGGAATTCTAGAAGGTTGTGGATAAGCCATGTATTGGGTGGTAAGAGCCTATTTAAGAAAGGCATATGAGCATTTCTAATCAAGCTCGAGAAGAAGGTGAAAGCTCGAGAAGGTGAAGCTTGAGAAGTAGAAGCTTGAGAAGGAGAAGCTTGAGAAGTAGAAGCTGTGGAAGGTGAAGTGAGTTTTCCCGAGTCTATGAATAGAATGCCAAATGTGAGGCAGTTTACAGCCAGATTGTGTTGGAGTTGTGAGTGTGTAGATAGAAGGCCGAATGTGAGGTAGTTTACACTTGGATCTTGGATAGAGTTTGTGAGGAGAGCTATTGGCTGCGGTTTAGAAACAAGGAGGTTGCTTGGTAGATTATGAGCACAAGCTGAGATCTCGGAGGTTTCTACTAGAGTATGGATCTAGACTAGCTTAGGTTTAGATTGGATCTTGAGAGATTTTGTAAAAATGTTATTGTAATTAATATTGGATTTTCAAGTATAATAAAATTGTTTGAAGCATTTTGTCATCTCATCTTTGTATGCATGAATTGTGGCCTATGCTAACACACACACTTCAACATGGTCCTTATTTGCAGATTCATCTTGGAATGAACATTGGATTGTTCATCCAAAAATCAGCCAGCAAGGCGACCTGTTGCCTTCTATCTAAAGGGATTTTTCCTGTTAATATCCTCAGAATCACGGTGCAGGCAACTAAACCCTCTAAGAAAAAAATATTTGAATGCAATTAAGCTATATGAATGTGCAAGTAATCTAGATGAAGTGCAAGCAATTAATCTAAGAAATAAAAGACATTAAGCTAAATGTATGCATTATTAAGCTAGATGAATTTAAACTAAGAATGTAAGATGTATGTAAAATATGTGAGCAAAGTGTGAGTATGAATTCCAGTAGCAATTAGATGAAAATTCCCAAATTCATCCTCTCATTTAATGAAGAGATGAGGGTCTCTTAAATAGACTTTCCTGGAATCCATCAATGGTTGAGATCGATTTCAATCAACGATCAGGATTAAAGGTAAAGTTCAGTCATAAAGGAAGATTCCCAAATTAAAGGGAGTTAACTGATTTAATTTGAGTAGAATAAGGAGTTAACTGATTTAATTTGAATAGAATAAGGAGTTAACTTATTTAATTCCTTTTTGATCAACAGTGAACTGGGAATTTCCCTTTTTTGAATTGAAGAGAGATTTTGGTGAGATATTTAATTTAATAAAATGAGATATGTTCTCATAATTACCTTTTTTATTTAATTAAATAATTCTATTTAATTAATTAGAGACACTTTTCTTATTTAATTAAATAACTTAATTTAATTAATTAGGAATGACTTCCCATTTAATTAAATCACTTAGTTTAATTAATCAGAAGTGAGTTCTCCATTTAATTAAATGATTTCATTTAATTAATTAAAGTAGGCATATTTATTAAATTAAATAAATTTAATTCCATAGTACATTAGCCTTAGGATATAATATAATTTAATTAAAGTATAAATACTTAATAATTAAATTAAATATTAATCAATAGGTTTAATGTGACTAATATGAGTAAATACTATAAGAATTAAATAATGAGCATGATGAATGTAGATTAGGGTTTTCTGCATCTGACATTTAAGTCAAGTAGCGAGTAGCAGAATAAGAATTTTCCTAGTGAAATAGGATTTAGGATTGATCAGAAATAGACCAAAATTGGTATATTGGCAATGAGCCAATTTTGGGGTATTACATTTTGCCCCGCTTTGAATGAATGTGTGAGCAGTATGTTCAATTCAAAGAAAAATTAGAAAGCATGATGCAAAGATGAGATTGGTTCTGAAGGTGATGACACAAAGACCAATTGATAAGCTTTTAAGGACTATCTCTAGAACAGAGCTTAATCCCAAGGAATCCAAGTAGAATGCCTAGATACCTGAAATTGATAGCATTTAAAAGATTATCTCCAAAACGGAGCCTAATCTTTAAGGATCTAGACAGAACCTCTAGATACCTGAAATTGATAACATTTAAAAAACTATCTCCAAAATGGAGCGTAATCTTTAAGGATCCAAATAGAACGTCTAGATACCTGAGAGTGATAGCATTTAGAAGATTATCTCTAGAACAGAGCTTAACCTTCAATGATCCAAACAAAATGTCTAGATACCTGAAATTGAGAGCACTTAAAAGATCATCTCCAGAACAGAGCTTAACCTTCCAGAATCCAGATAGAACACCTAGATACCTAAAATTGAGAGCATTTAGAAGATCATCTCTAGAATGGAGCTTAACCTTCAAGGATCGAGATAGAACAGCTAGATACCTGAGAGATTGAAAAAAGAAAAAGAAAAAAGGATCCAATCATGAGTCATAGAATCATCCCTAGAATGAGGCTTGATCCTTAGGAGTCAGGATTTAGACTATCCCAATACCTATTTATCGAACTTTGAGAAGAGTTGTTATAAGGTTGATCAATTGATGAAAAGATAAGATAGATAGCAAAGATGCCAGATAGAAGGGAATAAGATGCACCAAGTGATAAGATGCCCCAAGCAATAGGTATTCAATGATGTAATCATCCTACCCCCTTGGGAGCGAAATTGAAAGATAACACACCAAAAACATGATGTGAAGCAGTATATCATGAGATATTGGAGAAATTGAGATTTAGTAAAATATAGAAGAGATTAGAATGATCAAAAGAAGATTCAGAGTTGATGTGAAATGATCGCGAAGTTGTAAAGACCAAGTTTGACAAAAAGTTAACCAGATTTATCCATAGTTGACTTGATTTGACTATTTCCAAAATGAATTTTGAAAATATGGAGAATGTAGAGTTGAAAGGATTCCAAGAATCACAAATTATCAAAAAGATTTGGGTTGCACAAGCGTTCGGTCCCGTCGGTCTCCAAAATTTTAAAACACATTTTTGAGGCTCTTAGGTGTGTCAGATTTCAAATTTGATCTCGAAAATGGATTCTGAACAGTCAAATTAGCCAGGGGTGTGATTTGTGTGCAAATCTGAGCACTTTGAAAAATTGGGTCAACAACTATATAAGGGCTCGAGGGGTCATTTTCAATTTATTTGTGCTTTTTTCTTGTAGTGATTTTAAGCTCTGATAGAGACATGGAAGTGAACGTGAGATACCATCGTTTTGAGTGCTCCAGATGACACAGTCGGCTAGCAGACTATGGACCACTGATGAGTCATTGATTTCCTTCCTTCATACTTTCATTTTCACGCATTCTGATGTCATTTATTGCATGTTTTAGCATGTTTTTAGGGGGTCTAATCTTTCTTCATGTGAGACCTATCGGCTTTCGTGCGAAGATCTTATTTCTTCATGCGAAGAAACAGGGTGCACTATTTCTTCGTGCGCAGCGGGGAGGATCTTCGCGCAGGAGACATTATGTTTCGCGCGAAGAATTAGATTTTTTACACGAGGCAATTTGTTTCTTGTGCGACAAGATCTTTTCTCACGTAAATAGATATTTTCTCATGTGGACTGATCTTTTTTTGTGCGATGGCGTGATTCTTCGCTTGAAGAAATAGTGATTTTGCACGAAACTGGTAGAATTTCGCATGAGATTTCATGAATGTCGCGCAAAATTCTGTGACAGTCAAGTTTAAAAGTTTGATTTTTGTGCTTAAAAATTGCATTTTAGTTCGTTCTGATGCATCGTTTTGACTTGATACTAATCATTTTTTGTCATTTCTTGTTGTGCGTGCAGGAGGTCTTTGGTGATGTTGCATTTAGGTCTCATTTCCCACCATACGAGGAGCTATTGAAAAGTCTTGATGACGTTGATCGGGCACACATTGCCCGATTGGGTTTGTCTTCTTTGTGCTAGATTCCAGCCATGATGGTGAATCTCAGCCTTCTCACTGCCTTGGTAGAGCGTTTCCATTCAGAGATGAACACATTTCATTTGCCGATGGGTGAGATGATGATCACCCCTGAGGACATATGGACGATACTAAGGATCCCCTTTCACGACTCTTGGGTCATTTATGATACAGTGCCCCGAGTAGGGATAGAGGCATTATCCGTCATGTTTGGGAGAGAGCTATCGAGGGGCAGGGCCATCAGTTGGGATGAGCTTATGCACACATATGGATCGACACATAGGCTGGTAGCTATGCTAGCTATATTTTTGAGTTGTTTCTTATGTCTTGACAGAGGAAAGCATGGTTTGGAGTGCGGGTGGGGAGTCATGCTTCGCAGAATGGTAGAGGCACCTAAGATCTTTGGGTGGGGTCAGTGCATGTTGGCTCACCTTTTCCATGAGATGGGCAAGGTCATCTTCCACAAGAAGAAGACCATGGTAGCTAGGGTATATGTGTTGCAAATCTGGGCCTAGGAGCATCTTCCCATATGTAGGCCAATTTTTGAGGATGCCAGAGAGCCCATGGAGACCTATATATGCAAATATTGAGCGCATATTACCCAGGTCCACCTGGGTAAGACAGAGCAGTGGAGGATACGTCTCGATGACTTGGTGTCTGTTGTATGGCGACTCTGGCAAGAGACAGAGGACTGGGATGATGCCCCCAGAGAGTTACCATGGATGTTTAGTTCTTGACCTCTGGCGGGTAGGATGACATTTGTGCTCGAGAGATTTGTGATCTCACGAGTGTGGTAGCAGTATGGCCGACCACAAGAAATTTTGGCTGAGTACTATGCCTATGCTAGGTTGTAGAGGGACATTGAGTAGGGCTGGCCAGCATGAATGGATCTAGGGCGATCCATGATAGACATTCGCAGCTTAGCTACAGTTCAGTGGGACTACCTACCAGAGGTAGTAGATGTAGGGATGACGCCTGCATATTAGGAATTTTTGATTAGCCATCCGTTCTCACATTTTACAGATCCAGTGGGGATGGCAGGGTAGGGACAGAGGTAGGTGCCCCTGCAGCAGTAGGCATAGCCATAGCCGCCAGCTTAGCCACAGTAGTAGTCACGTGTCTGACACCAGATTTAGCAGATGCAGATTCCAACACGTCAGATGAGATCAGACCTAGGTGCTAAGGGAAATGGGATAGGACAGAGTCAGTGCCATCGGCAGAGGACAGAGGAGGAGGCTCCTCAACAAGAGGCTCCATAGCAGTAGGAGGCACCACCATAGTGGCAAGCACCAGAGATGCTAGATGAGGATATGCTTGATCAGCCAGCCGGTGGGGTGTAGGACATGGTACAATGGTACCTAGAGTGGGTTCTTGTGGCCTCCTGATAGTTGAGAGAGCTACAGATTGCTATGGCAGTCCAGGATGTGCAGTTGGTGGATCGACAGTGGGATACAACTCTTTGGAGAGAGAGCCCTAAGAGTGCAAAGTGAAGATTGGAGCTAGCACAAGATGAGATCTGATTTTAGTCAGCGTGGGTAGTGTATTACTATGCTACATATACTAGTGCAGTGCCAGATGAGACACTCTAGGTGTAGTGCTTTTCTCAGTATGCGCAAGAGTCTGGGGGTGCACGATCGCCTGCCAAACCAGATATGCCATCGCTGCCTCCATCACCTGCTGCTCCTTCTCTTCCTGGAGGTGAGGGTGCAGGATAGAGTTAGACGCTCTGTGGCTGACTATGATTTTAATTTTTGGCTATGTATTGACTGGTGTGCCAGCACCACATTTATCATTTTTGATTGATTGCACTAGAGTAGCGCCCATTTTTTTTTTGTATTGACCCATTCTTTTGATATATATATACAAGATCTTGAGCCAAGTATTCCTGTGTACATATCATTGTCTGTTTTGCTTTACTTTGATGTACATGAGATGTATGTTTTACTTGGACAGAATGCATATGTATTTGGATATGATGTGATTATGAGCATATAGAGTAGATTTTATGAGTATATGGATGCAATGCACATGGAAATGGACTGACATCTCATGTAGCATTATATGTTTTTTCTTGACAGTGACAGGGATTTCATTAAGGAGCATGAATCGACGAACTAAACGCTTGTGTAGCCATGGAGGAATATGATACATGTGGAGATGCCCCCAATCCTTCATTACAAAAGGGTAGGAATAGAATGACCATCAAATTGCGTACTTATGCAAATGAAGTATGTAATGCAAAACTACGTTAAATGCAACCCTAAGTCTAGTTACCAAGCCTCAATATTTAATCATCACCGGATGTAGAACAAAGCTCATAGGTCATACAATTCCCACTGAAATTGCAATCATGGAAATATGAATATAACATACGTTATTGGTTTGTCAGGATTAAATGTAAGCATTTGAGGCATAAGAAGCCAAAATGACCAGAACATTTGTCCTTTTTAATGTAGCAAGTTAACATAAGCATTAGAGCATAAACACTAGGATGACCTGAATGTTGCTTGCATGCAATCACGCTAGACACACAGGAGATCCTTCTTATGCTAAGTATTCAATATTTATTCTATCCGCAATGACCCTTGCATTTGTAACCTAAGACAGAAGTGTGTTAGATATACTTGCAGTGACCCGTACGTTCACTTAATAGGACAAGTATCAGTATGTACTCTAGCATAAAGAATTCACTCCAACAAACAAGGAGAAGAACCAATGTTATTGACGTATCTATATAAAAGGAGTCCAGGTACACACAACCATCCAATACAAGATGGAGGCTCTTATAGTGGACACCCCCTTTATAGGAACGTATCAACTTGTTGGAACTAAACCACAGACCAAAAGCCTAGAAAAGATCATGCCCCCAGTCATTACTTCTCTAGTCAAAGATGATGTCATTGAGTTGCTCGAGGTGATATGATAAAGAAAAACAAAGAAAACAAAGAAAATGCTTAGTATATCCAAACAAGTATATCATTTTTGAGTTCAATGTTTTGGGATTGATGTCAAGTGTCAATGTCCAAAATACATTTGAAAGAAATCTCTTCAGTAGGGTGACAATAGTAGATAGACACAGTCAGAATGACTAGTGACTAAGGTCAAAGAGGAATTTTCACGATGAAGAACCTAAGAAGGACTGAGCAACAGTAGGCAGACACAGCCAGGATGACTGGTGATTGACGCAAGAGAGATCTTCCAAAAAAAAATTGGAAACATAACCTGAGCAACAGTAGACAGACACAGTTGAAACAATTGGTGACCTTTGCGAAAGAGATTCTATGAGGAGAATATCAAAAAAGTGACACTAGCAATAGTGGGCAGACGCAGTGAGAACCATTGGTGACTGTCATGAAGGAGATTCTATGAGGAGAATCTCAAAAAGAGTGACACTGGCGACAGTAGGCAGACACAGTGAGAACCACTGGTGACTGTCATGAAGGAGATTCTATGAGGAGAATCTCAAAAAGAGAATGACACTGGCAGCAGTAGGCAAATGCAGTGAGGACCACTAGTGACTATCACGAAGGAGATTCTATGAGGAGAATCTCAAAAAGAGAGTGACACTAGAGGGGAATGCCCTCGAGCTGTGACAAGACTCAATCCATGGATACATGAGCTGAAAGCTAGAAAAGAAAGAAAATGAAAGCATGAAAGTGACTATATAGAATAGCCAGAAGATGCGCTGCAAGATGGAGCATTGGGAACAAGAGGCGCCTGTTTACTAGGCTTTCAAATTCTTGGAAAGATTCTCTTTTTTTGCTACCATGATGCCTATTTCTAGGTTTTCACCAATGGCATTTTTCTTTTCTTTTTTTCAATTTTTTTGTATTTTTCAATTTTTTTCAATTTTTTTGGTGTTACCAAGGCACCTATTGCTAGGTTTTCACCAGGGTAACAATTTTTTTAGGACTTTTTCTGATTTAGATTTTTTTTTCAAGACATATAGATATGTACAAAGAGCTTACTGATATCAAATCAACTGTAAAACTGCTTCAGGTGGAGAGTGTTGACAAGTTCTTTAAGCACTTCTCCTTCGGTCGTAGAAAGCTGATAAGCACCTGATCCATATACTGCAGTGATGGTGTACAGACCAAGCCAGTTTGGTTCAAACTTTCCTTTTTGTACTCGTTGTTGATTCTTGGGGTTCTCTCTCAGGATGAGATCACTTAGCTGGAAGTTACGTGGCTTAACCTTCCGATTGTAGCTTCGGGCCATTCTTTGTTGATATGCTTGCAGATGATCACATGCCACTTGTCGTTGTTCATCTAGTAACACAAGCTCTTGAAGCCGAGCTATCCTATAGTCATAATGAATGATAAGGCCCTTCATAGAGATTCTTAAGGTAGGAATCTCAACCTCTATTGGAAGCACAACATCTGCTCCGTACACCAAAGCAAAGGGAGTCATGCCTGTTGGAGTTTTGATACTTGTTCTATATGCCCACAAGGCTGGGTTGATCTAGAGATGCCAATCTCTCCCTGACTTATAGACTGTGCGATGAAGAATTTTGAGGATTGCCTTATTGGATGCCTTAGCCTGGCCATTACCCTGGGGGTAATAAATGGAAGACCAATGTAGTATAATCTTGAATTTCTTGCACAATTCCTTGAGGTCTTTATTCTTGAATTGTCCTCCATCGTCAGTAATGATTGAGGATAGCACACCATATCTACAAATGATGTAGTTTGTGATGAAAAGTGATACAATTTTGCCATCAGCAACTGTGAGAGGTACTGCCTCTACCCACTTTGTGAAATAATCTGTAGTTGTGAGGTAAAAGCATAGATCTGTGTCACCATTTGTGATACAAAAACCTGTTTTGGTCAAATCTCATTTCTCTATCAAAACTCAATTTTAAAAAAAAACTAAAAATACCCTTTTATAGATTTCAAATTCAATATCATCATTATATAAATTTTTGAGTGTTTTGATTAGTTATAATATGCTATAATCTAAAAATATTATAAGTCGATATTTCAACATTTTAGAAGATGCTCTCTCAAAAAATGAAAACAAATAGTAAATCATATCAAAAAAATAAAAAAAATATATATATATCACTAGAGGAGAGAATCCTCTTCATGAATATGTAATTTTTTTTCAAGAAGGTATAGATTTGATAGGGAAGTTTTGACGGGAGGAAAAAACTGTTGGATTTTGACAAGGTCGAACTTGAGTACTCATAACAAAGAAAATATACATCAAAAATATTTATTTGTTTTTTTGTGCACTAGCTATGCATGTAATCTATAAAATATTTTCAAATCGTAACAAAAAAAGATGATTTGCACATACTTGTTTGACGGGAACTACATCCTATATTTTTTACAGTTAAAAAAGGGACTTCAAAATAAAATAAAATGAATAAATTCTTAGTCAAAAAAATAATAAAAATTATAGGCATAAAATTCATACAATTCTACACATTTCATCAGTTTACATCATCTTCATATTTTAAATGCAAATACCATTTTTTTTGTCATTAATGTTGAACTGTCACATTCTGATTCACTTTTCTTTATAAAAGGTGACACAGGTTTGTGCTTTATGATTATAATTTGAACTTATGTCCATTAGAGGAGGTTGGGTGGATTTGTCTCACCAACTCAAAGGCCCATTGTTGAAATGGCCATGTTGTAGTAGAGGGAATTAGCTCTCTAGCTAGAGCGTGAATGAGATTCTCATGTAGCTTACACTATTTGCAGGACCTAGCATAGTTGATAGCTTTTTGCTCCATTTTGGGCCAGTAGTAACCAGCACGAAGGAGTTTGCGAGCTAGTGTGAGGCCATTAGAATGAGATCTGCAAATGCCCTCATGAACATCAATTAGTGCACGTTTGGAATTTTCGAGTTCTAAACACCTAAGGAGTGTTCTATCGAGACCTCTCCTATATAGATCATCAGCAATAATGACATAATGTGAAGCATTATGGATTAGGTAACATTTCTCATTCTGGGTCAGACCTTCCGGAATGGTTTGATTACGAAGGTAGGAATAAATGTGATGGTAGCAAGATGATTCTTGTCCTATAATGGAACAGATCATCTTAGAATTAGGAGTGTTATAGGCTGGGTAGTGTAATGCTTCCACCAAGAACTCATGTCGAAGATTATTTTCAGGCATTTGTAGTAGAGAGGCCAGAGTGGCCATGGCATTAGCCACCTTATTATCTTCTCGTGGAACTTGCTAAAAAGTGATGTGTGCAAAGTACTTCTTTAAGTCATCAACCATGTGTTTGTAAGGAATTAGTTTCTCATCCTTTGTTTGGTACACATCATTAACTTGGTTGACAACAAGCTGAGAGTCACCAAAGATATCTAATTGATCCAGTCTCCATTCAGCTGCAATTTTCATGCCATTGATCAAAGCTTCATATTCAATAATGTTGTTTGTACAAGGAAACATAATCTTGTACGCTTTGGGTAATGAGTATCTCTGTGGTGTAATGAAGAGTAATCCAACACCTAATCCTTGTTGTGTGAAGGACCCATCAAAGAACATAATCCATGTGTGGTGCATGAGTGTCAAAATTGACTCATCTGGGAAATCAATGTTTATTGGCAGAAGACTCTCTATGGGTGCCTCGGCCAACTAGTTTGCAATTGCCTGTCCCTTAATAGCCTTGCGTTCAACATATTGGATATCAAACTCACTAAGTATCATAACCCATTTAGCCAATCTCCCTGTGAGAGCTGCCTTATTGAGTAAGTATTTTAGTGGGTCTATTTTAGCCACGAGCCATGTAGTGTGGGCAAGCATGTAGTGTCTCAACTTCTAGGAAGCAAAGACAACTGTCAGACAAGCTTTCTCAATAATGCTATAGTTCTTATCATAAGAGACCAATGTTCGACTCAAGTAGTAAATAGCCCTTTCTTTGTTGTCATTATCTTCCTGAGCCAATAGGATGCCCAGAGATGTTTCAGTGGCTGAAATGTATAAAGGCAAAGGCTTCCCATGAATACGAGGCATCAAGATGGGTGGATTAACAAGATATTGTTTGATCTGAGTTAAGATTTGCTCAAAATCTTGGCTCTAATTGAATTTCACAATCTTATGTAAGGTCTTTGTGAAGGGTTTTGATCTATCTGCCAATTGTGAAATAAACCTACGAATAGATTGAAGCCTTCCCTATAACCCTCTCATCTGGCTGATGTTCTGAGATGGTGGCATGTCCCTTATTGCTTGTACCTTCTTCGGATCTACTTCAATTCCTTTTGTAGAAAAAATATATCCCAGTAACTTCCCTGATGTGACACCAAATGCACATTTCTTAGGATTGAGCCAAAGATTGAATTTTTCCATACAATCTAGGATGGGTCCTAAATCTTGCAAATGAGTGTTGTGTTTAGCACTCTTGACCAAGGTATCGTCAATGTAGTCCTCCATGGTTCTATGCATCATGTCATGAAAAATCGTAGTAATAGCTCTCTAATACGTAGCACCAGCATTCTTCAAACCAAATGGCATCACATTCCAACAAAAGGTTCGCCATGCACATGTGAAAGCCATTTTCTCCTGATCTTCTAGCGCAATTTTTATCTGATTGTATCCATAAAAACCATCCATAAGTGAATACATCTCATAGCCAGCCATCATGTCCACAATCATATCAATATTAGGGAGCGGAAAGTCATCTTTAGGACATGCCAAGTTAAGATCACGGAAGTCTGTACAAACTTTGATAGATTTATTGTGCTTGGAAACAGGAACAATATTGGATATCCATTCAGCATAATCAATTGCATGGATGAAACCAGCTTTTAGGAGTTTCTCCAATTCTATTTTGACAAGAAATGCAACGTGAGGGTGCATTTTTCAAAGCTTTCATTTAATTGGTTTAATGCCTGGTGCTATGGAAAAATGATCCATGATAAGATTAGGATCCAATCCTGGCATGTCAGAGTATTTCTAGGAAAAATTTATTTTCTTTTCCTTGAGAAAGGCAATGAATTGTTCTTTCTCTTCAGGTGACAGTGACTGTGCTAGATGTATCATATGAGGATGTTATTCTGTACCCAAGTTAATCGGCTGCATCAACTCTACCAACACTGATGATCTCTCCTAAAAGTGACTGGGAAGTACATCAAATATCTCATCCATGAGCACCTCAGAGAGGTTTTCACCCTTGGATACATCTTTTAGTTTTACTTTTTTGGGTTCCAACACTACCACAATGTGGTTTTCACCATCGGACCTTTTGCATTTTTTTCTTTTAATTGTGTCACTGAGATATTTGATGTCAGCCTCATTCATGTTGACGCTCTGCTCATTGGTGGAAGATGTTACAGGTTCGATAGAGTTTAGGTAATAGGCGAGAGCGTAGTCATTCTAGAACGTGGGGACTTCACTAGATGTATTAGGGTTCTAGTCTATAAGCTCAGGATGTGTGAGTGAGAGAGTAGTGGCTGGTTAAATTGCGTCCATAGTATAGTCATTAAGTGCGTGGACCAACAATTCAAGACCTATGGTGACTTCGTCCAAAGGTGTGTTTAAACACCTCGAAGTACAAATGTTAATAATTGAAAACTCTAGGACACTAGTTGAATCTGACCCATGTGGCATAACCCTAGATGTTTTTCCCACTTCAATTTGGTTTTCATAGACATGACCTTGTTCAATGTCTTTATCAGTAGTCACTTCTGAAAAAGAGTGAAACTCATAGTCCTTAGAATCAATGCTATATGGCGAGAGATTATAGAACTCTCCCACAATGATAGGGACATACTCTCCTTGATCCTCTTGATTCTTACACAAATACTCAACATGACATGACTGACTAGATTCTCCCTTTTTTTAATGATATTTGAGTTGCTCAGCATTGTCCTCAAAAGAATCACTAGTATCATCCACAGTGGTAGCATGTGGCACAAAGTCATCTAGCTCAACAAAGAATTTAGCGAGATCATAAGGGATAGGATAAGGATAAGAATCCTCATCATCAGATTCTTCCTCTTGAGTATCTGACTCAGCTTGTGACTCAGTTTTAGATGAACTCTTAGGTTTGGGGATGAATTTATTTGATCCCAAATGGAAAGGGACCTTCTTAAATCCGAGGCCCATTGTATCAATATTTCTTCGAGCTCTTGCTTTGATAGGATCAATTAGGCCATTGTTATTACACCCAATAGGGCTAGTTCCCTTGTAACCAAAATGCTTCATAAGCCTAAGACCAAGTCCATATTTATTAGGAGTGATTTCTTGAGCTTGTTCTGTTAGGTCCACAGGAGCTTCTTCTTTGTAAAGCCATGCAACAATGGCTCTATTTTCACTTTCATCTTCTAAGGGAATTGTAGCTTTGAAAAAAGAGCCATTAAACTTTGTCTGAGGTGTTAGCACGAACGACTTCTTTGCTTTTGAGGGTCTCCCATAATGTTGGGGAGACTTGGGAAGAGATGTTAATGATAACATTGGTTCAATGTGGTACTCTCCCATACTAGTTTCTTTCAGTTTTAATGATTGTTCAATTTGTTTAAGCTTATTGCCATGACAATCAGTGGACTCTCGGTTAGTAGGGACAAAATTTTCAATAGCTTTGAGCATATTGCAAGTGTAGCTAGTAGTGGCAAGAATAGTAACTTCGGAGCCATGAAATGGGAACTTGATGCATTGGTGGTATGTGGATGGTACAACACGCATCTCATGTATCCATGGCCACCCTAACAAAATGTTGTAGGCCAAGGAAATGTTGAGCACCTGACAGGTGACATCCCTTTCAATAGGACCGGCGCGAATTGGTAAAACCACAAGACCTAGAGACTTATGCTCCACTTTGTCATATGCTTTGATAGTGATCTTGTGTCGAGGATCAACATAGTCCTCAGAATAATTCAATTGTCTAAGTAGAGCAGCAGGGACAATATTTGGGCCAACACCGTTATCAATGAGTACCCAACAAACATGTGTCTGGTGGATCATAATCTCATTGTGTAGAGGCTGATTGTGTGGCTGATTCAGTGAGTTGTCATCCTCCTCAGAGAAGGTCATAAGATATGGTGAGGTCAAGTGACCTACCATGGATTGGAATTACTCAAGATCTAGATCTTGAGGAACATTTTCCTTAGCGAGGGATTTGTCCAGAATCTGCCTATGAGTAGGTGAGATTTTAAGCAGCTCAAAGATGGAAATCTGAGAATTAGTTCATTTTAGTTGATTGAGAACACTATAACTAGTTGTGGTCAAGTTCATTGTGGGTTTTTCACCTTTACCAGATGGACCAGCAAGGACTTTGTCTTTGTGTTGTTTAGGATCTGAAGTAGGAGGCGTAGGGCCTTTAAGCACCAACTTGGCGAAAGAGCGAGTAATAGTGTTAGCACAGTGTTGCGAAGGCATATTATCCACTTCATTGAAAGTATGGCCCCTCAAGAAAAATGGTGTCTTGGGTTTGTCATTATCTTGCTTGCCTTTTATGGTAATAATGTCGTAGTATTCAGAATCTATAGGTTCAACCATGTGAATGACATTGTCATCATTGGAATATGTATAGTTGACCTTGTTGTAGGGTTCTGGTTTTGAAGTCTCTCCCTTTTCATAAGCTGGGAAAGGTTCTTTGAATGCCTTGTGATCCAAGTTTTTGTTATGTCCATCTACCACAAGATCACCAGCGTCAATCATGTCTTGGACTTTGTGGCGCAAGTTTATATAGTTGCTAGTTTTGTGTCCCTTTTTTTGGTGATACTCACAGAATGAGGTCTCATTCCATCATGGTGGACATGGTTGTGGATCATAGGGATGAGGGTTATCCATTGGTGAAATAAGCTTGTGTTGTAGCAATGTTTTGTAAACCACATCCAAAGGTTCTCCCAAGGGTGTATACTCTTTCTTGGGACATGTTGTCCATGAGTTTCTCAGTTTGTTCCCATACGTCTTATTGTTAGGAGGAGGTTTCTCAACATTTTTGGCCGCTTTAAGACCATCTGTGAGATTAAATGCAGCTTTAACAGGTTTGGGTGTGACATTGTCAACAACTCCATCATGGACAATTTCTCAGTTCTTGTTGACATGTTTGGTTTTATCCCTGTTGGAAGTGGAACCTTGTTTTGCATCTCTTTGAAGATTGAGTTCACCTTTCTTGACCATAAATTCTTTGATATGGATAGCCTATGTAATCATGTCTTCAAAGGTTCGTGAACCTTGTAATTGGACTTTATACCCGAAATCAGGTAACAGGTTATCAGTGAAAATGTCAAGCTTCTCCGTTTCTAGGACTTTACAAGAATACTTAATGTATAGTTGTCTCCACCTTTAGAGGAAAGTGAGAAAAGGTTCACCAACTTTTTGTTTAAGGTTGCATAGATCTTGAATATTGACAGGATGTTGAATGTTATAAGAATATTGTTGAATAAAGAGATTGGCAATTTCATCAAACGTCTTGATACCAGGAGGTAAATGTGAGAACCACTCCAAAGTTTGACCACGTAGGCTTCTAGGGAATAAATGCATGAGGTAAGTTTGATCGTGTATAAACTCCTTAGGCAAAGCTCCAAATTCTCGCAAGTGATCTTGGGGATTAGTAGTACCAAAGTACTTTTCATATTTGGGTAGCTCTACGCCTTGTGGGAAAGGTGGCATGTTTATGCTTTTTTCAAATGAAAATGAACAAAGAGCATCCAATGTGGATGTCTTTGTGGGTTTCTCTTTCTCGTGCATCATCTGAGCCAATTGATCTTGCATAATTTTCAATTGTTTTTGGAGTTTGGAAGTCTCATTTTCTTCTTTAGGTGTGACAATGGTTTCCACATTGAAATGAGAAGGTAACTTTTCTCCCTCTTGGGCAAGTTTGAGAAAGTACTTTTCTTTCTCTTCGTTGATTAGGATTCCCATGACCTTTTGGAAGTTTTTATCTTTTTGACATTTTGCTATGTGTTCAGGGAGTATTTCCACCTCTTCCTGTTCCTCATCATCATCATAGTCTTTCTCTTTCTCTTTGTCATTTTTAAGTATGTTTTGATATCGACTATGACTACCATGTTCAGGTTCATGATTAGTAATTATAGGAACGTGTTCAGTTTCTGTATGTTGTGTTTCAAAAGGTTCTCTGAAGAAAGGATCATACATCGTGTTTGGGAATGCAGGACCTATACCTGTCTCAATATCCTCTACAGATTGTGTAACGAAAGGTAAGTGACCTCTATCGCGATTATGACCCCTAGCACGACCACGTTTAAGGTTATGGGAATAAAACACGTTGCCGCTTGTGGTTGTGACAGTCATAGACAAGGACAAGAAGCTAGAACCTGGACAAGGAATACACTAAGACTGAATCTCAAAAAGGACAAGATAATAGTAAGAATGTTGTACACTAAGGCACAAATGGTCTAATTTAAAGGCTAGAACAGCCAGAGATTATGACCAATGCGACACAAAGTATGACAAGCATTAAGTGGAGGACCAAAAAATACTTATGAGACAAGACTAGTCAAATTACAAGACACAAGTCTTTGGCTAAGCGAAGTGTCACTATTTTAAGACTATTTGCAGACAGAGAGTGATAAACGGACGCAGAAAAAGATAGCATGCAGGCTGCAGATAGCCTAAATAGACCCAAATTGATAATGCTGACACAAAGTCTCACGCGAGAAACCTTTATAGGCCGCGTGAAGAAGTTTTATAGGCCACGTGAAGAAGTTTTAAGGCTCATGCAAAGTTTAGTGACGGTTTTTAATTTTGTGCGAAATTGACGACAGAGGTTTAATTTTGTACGAGAACAAAATGATCTCACGCGAGGACCAGATGATTTTGCATGAGACCCAAATGATTTCACACGAGAATGCAGAACAGTTTTAGAACAATGACTGATTTGGAAAATTTGATTGTTTTAATAAGCAAGTAGATAAATAGGCATGTAGAATAGCAAGTAGGTGATATCAAACATGTCTGAAAACAATGAGCAAGGGCAAAAGCAACCTTGTGCATGAACAATCAAGTGACTTAGTTTGTGCTAATCCCTAGGAGAGCTAATCGTGTATGTTTTCAAAAGGTTTTGTAATCATTGCACACATCCCTAGAAAATAAAAGTTGGCCTCTCTAAGGTTTTTAGTAATATTTTGACTCTGCAACTTTTATGACTCACAGGGGTGACCTCCAATCCTGGTGCACCAAGGTTTTGACACAGTCCAAGAACTTAATCTTCAAGAGCTGCTAGGGAGATCTGACAACCCACAATGAACCACACTCGTGGAAATTTCTTTCACAAGGACATTTATATAGCGGTTGTCACTACCACATTAAAAATAGCTATTACTGCTTGAGGTTCCATCAACATAGTTTTCCCTGTAGAGAGATTGTCTGCTATGATTAACCCTCTCTAAAGGTGACTGACTCACAATAATGTACCACAAGGGGACTTAGCTTCTAGATTCAATGTTTTGACACCTTTTCACTTTTAGCCTAATCAAAGCAGATAGATTAATCTGACATGCCAAACTAAGAGTATCTCTTAAAGATCTATGATATCAACTCCCAGTGATCTATCAACCTCTCCGAAGAAAGGATGCCTCAATCAACAAGTTGAAGATTCATCTATCTGCGAGATGCTCAAAGTATCCTCCCCACCTACAAGGGATCCGTCGTAGAGAGGAGTTTCACTAGGAACCCACTCTCTCAAGATCCATGAATAGTATTCATGGGGGTCTAATTACTCTTTTTGTATAGATGTTAATTTCTGAAAGCAAATCTATCCAAAAGTAGTCAAAGAGCACAAGGTGGTACACTTAACGCTTTAAGTAATGTGAGGTGAGTCCAAAGATGTGGAACATTTAACCCCTCACACAAGCTAGAATGAGTCCACAACTCAAAAATTAGTGAGTTATAGAAAGCACAAAAGGGTTGCCTAGTGGAGCATTTAACGCTTCTTTCTTGTAGACCCCTCCTCTTTAACGTGGTGCTGATCTTGCAACCACAGGGTGAAATGAGGGGCCGACGGATTAGCGAGTCCAATAACCATAGATAGCTAATTAGATCTATCACTAGTAACTAAGCCTGCTAGATGAAAACTAATGGAGATTACAACCTAGTATCAAATTATGCATGTGTTGTAAAATGAGAACATGGAAGGAAACACACAAAAGCTTGACACAAGAGATGTTTATTTTAGGTCCAAATGAAGTGTTATTTGTCAAGGAGAATTACCTAGTAATCCTTGCAACGTGCTTAGTAGATGTTTTACCTATTTTTAGAAACTTTATCATGCTTTTCCAATTGTCTTGCAAATCGTTGTTATGCTATTCTTAAAAATCAAAAAACACAGAAAAATAAAAAATAGTGAGCAGTTAGTAGAAAAACTAGAAAACACAAAAATCAATGCAAATTAATGGCCTCTGTCAGCAGAATCTTGTGCAAAATTTTTGACAGAGTTGCGCAAAATTGTTTTGAGCTCGCGCGAAGAAGTTTTATGGCTCGCACGAAAAAAATGTTTTGCGTGAAGTTTCGCATGCTCAAGAACTTTCTCGCACAATGCAACAAGAATCTTCACGAGAAGATTCTGGATCTTCGCACGAAAATGAATAGTTTCGCACGAAGATTCCTGAATCCGTACAGAACAGTACAGACAGAGAACAAAAAAATGATTTTTAAGAAATGCAGAAGAGGGCTAGAAAATTTGATTTTCTGCCCCACAGTGGGTGCCAGAAATGTATGCATGAATTGTGACCTATGCTAACACACACACTTCAACACGGTCCTTATTTGTGGATTCATCTCGGAATGAACATTGGATTATTCATTCGAAAATCAGCTGGCAAGGTGACCTGTTGGCTTCTATCTGAAGGGATTTTGCTTGTTAATATCTTCAGAATCAAGGTGCAGGCAACTAGGCCCTCTAACAATGAAGGATTTGAATGCAATTAAGCTATATGAATGTGCAAGTAATCTAGATGAAGTGCAAGCAATTAATTTAAGAAATAAAAGACATTAAGCTAAATGTATGCATTATTAAGCTAGATGAATTTAAACTAAGAATGTAAGATGTATGTAAAATATGTGAGCAAAGTGTGAGTATGAATTCCAGCACCAATTCGATGCAAATTCTCAAATTCATCCTCTCAAAATGAAGAGATGAGGGTCTCTTAAATAGACTCTCTTGGAATCCATCAACGATTGAGATCGATTTCAATCAACGGTCAGGATTAAAGGTAAAGTTTAGTCATAAAGGAAGATTCCCAAATTAAAGGGAGTTAACTGATTTAATTTGAGTAGAATAAGGAGTTAACTGATTTAATTTGAACAGAATAAGGAGTTAACTGATTTAATTCCTTTTTGATCAATAGTAAACTGAGAATTTCTCTTTTTGGAACTGAAGAGAGATTTTGGTGAGATATTTAATTTAATAAAATGAGATATGTTCTCATAATTACCTTTTTCATTTAATTAAATAATTCTATTTAATTAATTAGAGACACTTTTCTTATTTAATTAAATAAATTCATTTAATTAATTAGGAATGACTTCCCATTTAATTAAATAACTTTGTTTAATTAATTAGAAGTGAGTTCTGCATTTAATTAAATAATTTTGTTTAATTAATTAAAATAGGCTTATTTATTAAATTAAATAAATTTAATTCCATAGTACATTAGCCTTAGGATATAATTTAATTTAATTAAAGTATAAATACTTAATAATTAAATTAAACATTAATCAATAGGTTTAATGTGACTAATATGAGTAAATACTAAAGGAATTAAATAATAAGCATGATGAATGCAGATTAGGGTTTTCTGCATCTGACATTTAAGTCAAGTAGCGAGTAGCAGAATAAAAATTTGCCTAGTGAAATAAGACTTAGGATTGATCAGAGCGTACCTTCATCAAAGGAGATGTGCTAGAAAATATCCCATTCTAAAGTGATTAGAGCCCTATCTATGTAGTGCCTACCCCTAGTTTACTTTCAGTTATTATTTTTGAACTCTTTTAGGTTAGTTTATGTTTATGCTTGATGATTAGTAGCATTCTTTTCTAGATTATTGGATATGGATTTTATACCAGTTGATTATATGATGAGACTACTTTGGTACTATTTATTTCATGTATGCATGATTATACCTTGATGATGATTATTTACAATGATTTCAATTATTTAATGATGTTAGTTAGATGGATTACTTATATTTTTGTCTATGGATACTAATACCCCATACTACATGTGTATGGTGTGCGTGTATATTTTCTTTATGTATGAAATTTATGATGTGGTTAAGGAAGGGAATCATAGTCACCTGCTAGTTGGGATCTATGCAATGCACCACTTCCTATCATTGCTTGTTTAGTTTAGAATATATGTGTTTGTATATGCATGGATTTTATGTAGATTGTAGGTGCTAAGTATTGACTTCCATGAATTGCTAGGATGAGCGTACCCTATCGCAATATCTCAATGGTAAGAAAGGAGAGACAAATTCTTGAGTCCAAATCCTAACCTTAAAACCTATTGTCCTAGAAATTAGGACAAGTATCTAAGATGATTTTGAAGTCGTCATATGATGTAAATTCATGATTATAACCCTTGAGTTTGATCTTGTATGTTATATTTTATGGTGGGTTTTCATATTTCGTCTTGTAGGTCTTTGGTGGGTTTTCGATTAATTAAATCAAATTAAAAGATTAATTAATGATTTAATTTAATGTAAAATTATTACAATAATTCAATATTTAATTATATTTAATTAATTTGGAAATTAAATAAATAAAAAGAAATAAATTTAAATAGAAAATTATAGTTGTAATTTTAGAGTGTAACAATATTTATTTAATTTAATAATAACATATTTAGGAGATCACCTATCAAAAAAATAAATAAATTAGGAGATCATTTTTAAATAAATGTTAATTATTATTATTACTTAAGTTAATAAATATTTTATCAAAAATGCTTTGAAAATTAATTAAAGATAGAAAGAGAAATTAATTTATTAAATATAATTTCAATTGCAAAATGTGTGCATGAATATTCAAAAAGTAAATAAAGAGTTAAAAGATTGTGACCAATGAGTTCCCTCTCATGATCGCACAATCAGTGCCCAAAATTTAGGGGACAACTCCTTTTTCAGAGATTGAGAGTTCATTTCGTAGGGACCGCAACTTTTGGAGAAGGAATTTTCAAAGAGAAGGTTTTGAGAGAAAAGAGAATTCTCTCACAATCTTTGGGTGGTTGTGTATTAGCATCAGATTCAAGTAGAATCTTGTGCTTTACTCGCATAATGAAATATGTTATTCGATATTCTCGTCTACAATGTGTTTTTTGAATCTATTTTCCAAAATTCATCTATGATGAATCTTTCATTGTGATTTACTAATATTCATATTGAATTTTGTCTATATTATGAGAATTGAGACAGTAGAAAACCCTCATGCTATAGATTACAAGTTGATAACTTAATCATGAATAGTTTCGAAAAGAAATTGAAATTGTAGATTACTATATTGATTGGTTTATTAGAATTTCTCTATTAGAGTATTTGCATTAAATTTTTTAAAATATATATATATATTTAAAAATGAAATTTAGGAAAATGTGGTTTTGTTATATTTAAAAAAAAATAAAAAGATAAAAATAAATAAAATAGAATCCATATATTATTATGCATGGAGGAGGAAGGTTATATATATATATATATATATATATATAAAGGGTGGGGGTGGGGCCACCAAATCCCAACCCCAAATCCCCTACCTGTCGTCGTTAAAGGCTTCGTGTGATAGGCGGTACTGATGGACGTAGTAGCACTACTATGCACTGCTACCTATGACATCAATAACACCTATGAGTGTAGGTTCACAGCCTGATGGGCCTCTAAAAATGCGGTTCCTTTTTAATAATTGATTTTAAAAAAATTTATTTATTTAAAAGTTTAAATTAAATTATATTTAATTTATTAAAATTTAATTTAGTTAAAATATAACTAATTAAAAGTTAATTTTTAATAAGGTTTTATTAATATGTATATTAATAAATTTCTTAAATTATTAATATATGATAAATCATTGAGGATTTTATTGAAATAATTGTTATAAATAATTAATTCAATTAATTTAGTTATTAATTAATTAATTTTTGACAGAACATTACAAAAGAAATTGATCATGGAAATTCTCTATTTAAAATTTAATAATATTAAATAATTGACAACTAATTATTTAATTATTATTATTTAAAATTTAAGATAGTTATAGAGATAATGTTTGTTTTGTGAGTTTATGGTAATGAGGTATTCATATTTAAATGTGAAAATGGGTTAAATTATATAGGAAATATAGTAAACTTTATCAGAACAAAAACATACAAAAAAATGGAAACTTAAACCTAACTGTAAACTTAGACTATGTGTCTTCAAAATCAAACAAAACTATGAAACTACATTGTTAACTATATGTTGTCTTATGTTTTGGGTTTGGGTTGACTAATGTGTTGACCAATCCTAGGATGTGTACTAGAGGTCAGGGAGTATTGTTTTGGTGATTATATATGATGATTATGTTTTGACATATGTGTACCTTCTTGTATGAGTCCTATTAGGATGATCATATTTTTGTTGTGTACTTTCACTAAGTGATTTCTATACTTGTTAGCTGCTTGTTTTGAGAACTGATGTATGGGTTTAGGTCTTTTGAGATCCTTTTTCTTTGCTGAGCTTAGGGTCAGTTATATGTATGCTAAGTTGGGAAGTGGCTTGCAATGGAGGCCGAGGCCTAAAGAGGCTGATGGGTAACCCATTGTAAGTAGTTAATAAGTGAAAACACTACACTAAATGAGAGTAAAATGAACCTAATAAGAGTCTTTTCTTTCCTTGCCCATTCTTCAAGTGCTAGTATAGACTAGGATGAGAGTAGAGAGGATGCTTGATTGTGATCATGCATCATTAGTATGCCTTGTCAGTATAAAAGGATACTAGTGCCGCATAGAGTCACTAGGGGGTCAGAGGATTAAAAGACTACTCGAGTAACCCTAGAGTTGGCTCATGTGATGACACTTGCCCACTAGCATTATAGATTGCCTACATGTCTTTGTTTGCCTTTGGGTTTAGATGTCGTTTTATCTTGGAACCCTTGAGTTAGATTATTTTTAGGGATTTCCTTGACTTAGATATTACATTGATTTATGGGATTGTTATCCTCTTTGGCACTTGAGACTATCTCCTTAGCCCAGTAGGAGTGGACCTTTTTGAGTTACCACGACGTTGGGTGGTAGTGCTTTTTACTTTTAACATTGAGATCCATTCGTTGATGCCATGGCAGGAGTTCCTTGTTCTACATTTCCTTTCATTCTATCTTGATGTATTATGATGGATGGTTATATCTATATGATGGATGATTTTACTTATTGTATTGTATTTTGTTTCATGGATCCAAAAGGGATGATGTAATCTATTTTATAAATGTATATTCTTTTAGCCTTTCATACCCTATGACATGTAAACTGGATGGTTATGTATTTCGAATTAATGCCAAGTGGCATTCAGAACAAATGTATATTATTTAAATGGATTTGCACTTGTAGTTATTCTTTTATGTGGATGTGTATTCATTGGACTTAGTAATATTTAAATTTAAATTTGATTCAATGTCTTGGGATCCTTAAGGAATGTAATCTGCTATGTGTGATTGTATGTTATTGCTTTTGCTATTTTATGATTGTTGTAAATGTTATTCTTTAAAAAAAAAGTTTGGCAAACTTAGTAAAACTTTAGGTTAGTTCTTTCGGATCCATTGGTGGGGCGTTACAATCTAACCTAACTCAAATCAAGATTTTCCCCTATCTATTATTAGACCAGGTAAAAGTAGAACCCTAGAGATCAATATCGATTAGATCATTTCTTCTTAAGAAATCTTCTAAGTCCTACATGCTATCTAAAAAATCTTGGACAATCCCCCCAATTTCTATGAAGGGTACAATGGGGTGGTGAAATTGGTGAGACCAAAAGGGGTGCTAATAGAAATATCCATGCCTAGAGCTTTGTTAGGAGTCCACATCATAGCAATGCCACTAGAAGCTCCATTAGCATCACTATAGGTATATTTAGCACCTGGCGAAATATAATTATCCACTCTAGAAAAGACTTGTACAATCATTTTCACTTCCTGCAAAAGAATCATATCAGTGTTAATTTCAATGATCTTATGTTTGATTTTTTATTGCTTCCTAGGGCTATTCATCCCTCTCACATTCCAGGATATGATCTTCATCTTTTATGGTTCTAGGTTTCCTTTAGGCTTATTCATTTTGCCTGTGCAATATCCTTTTCTATTTCCTTTGACGAATGTTCCTAGTAAGAGGTCTCCCTATCCTCACAGTTGATCCAACATTTTCTCTATTCCCTCCTATAATCATTCTCTTTGGGACCGTCCCTTCAACTTCATTTCTTAAGAAATTGAGGCTTGGGCTCTCAGAAGTAGGGTAAAAGACTTCTACAATGTTAGGAAGGGAAACCACAAGGGTTCCATTTGTGAGTGGTGAGCCATCCCTCAAGTGAAGAGGTGGGCTATAGTAGCTCCTAACCCCCTCAACAACCATTTCTTTGTCCAGCAAACCATCACCTAGATGCGGCTTTTCCAAGGTTTGCATGTCAACAATCTGCCCCTCTTCATGAGTAGCATCATTCATTAAATCAGCATGAAACAAGTTATTCTTGTGGAGTGGATTGGTTATATTTATTCACCATGGAAGAAGCTAAGTGGATTTCCACTAATTACATACCACCTTTGAAATTATATTTAGAAAATGGAAAAGAGAGTCGATCTTTTTGTCCAATAATATTAGAACCTATGTTAACATTGCATGAACTTCTTCCAAAATATATATATATATACTTAAACAAGTTGATTATACATAAAATTCAATTGATCTTTTATGTTTAATGCTTAGATTAAAATGTGACACTTAAAATTACAAGGTTTATAATAGCATCTTATAAATCTTTCAAGGTTACAATTCTATAACTAAACTTAAAGAATATTAATTGAAGCACCTCTATTTTATGTTGGATAAGCATCTCAAAATCCTAAATTTGGAGTACTTAAAACATGATGATGTTCCAACTTGTGTGGAGGATGCTTCTTTTAACATCTTAAGATGTTATCATATGTTTTACAAAGAGGGACATAGTATTTCTAAGACTAACAAAGACATAAATGATGATGTAGAAAAAATCCTTATTGAACCTATGGAATTATAGTTTCTTAACATATAGAATTTATCTGTTTATTGATTACAGCTCTAAGTTTGATATTTAAATATATTTTCTAATGTTTGTTATAATTTCTATTGATATATGCAGAGTTTTGCAATATATTTGTGGCACAAAAGAAACACAAAACATGATTATTTTTGCATGGTTTTGTAAAATTTTGTCAAGATTAGAGGGAAATAGAGCACATGTATGTGTATTAGGCTCTTACTTATTATCTTGGTTTTCATTTTTAAACAATTGGATTTCTATCATAGTTTTATGTTTAGGTGTTTCTTATTCCATGTATTGATGTGATCTTGTATAATTAATTTACATCTTTGATTTTAATTTTGAGGACTCTCCTTTGAATTCCCACTCAATAACTCACAAGGAAAATATATAAACTAGACTTAAAAATAGATTTTGTCTTAAGAAAATAATTGTATATAACAAGTACAATTAATAACATCTTTTCAAATAATCACAAAGTTAGGCATAGGGATGATGACTTTGATGAAGAAGAGAACAATAGGGAAAATCTCAAAGCACTAGGAAAGGATATGGCCTCAAAAAATTTAGTCTATAGTTAACTTAGTTTTTATACAATTTATATTGGGACAAGGACTCTAGTTTTTGCCCTTTAAATACTAGCTCCATCCCTTTTAAATAAAAAAAAAAAACTTTTTAATTATGAAATTTCTACCTTATCTTGCTAATAGTATTTTATATAGATAATAATATCTATGGTAAGCTTGTTTAGAAAAAATCTCCACATGTCTCTCTTTTATTGGAAAAATATTTTAAAGATATTTCATGGTGGGGTAGAAGCATGCTATTCTATTTTGGAGGATTAGCTCAATATTGGTGATTGTTTACTCTGGGAAGATAATTCTTGGTTTATTCCATAACATTTTCATTTATTTCCATCTTTGGGCCTGTTGGCTTCTGATTTGATAGAATTTTAACAACGTTTTAAAAGAAGATAATACATAGGAGTTAGCTAAAAACCATAACAAGTATTCTAGGGAATAAATTGAAAGGACCAACTCTCATTTTCTCCCTTCAACTGTCATTTCTTAATATGAATTCCAATATGATAGATAATTTGCTTCATATTCTTCCAATTGTAGGATTGTCAAAGGAATGACACATAGCTAATCTATCAAACCCTAAGATTCCATGAATTAAGCACAAGCTCACTTTTAGATCTTCAAACCCTAAGATTCCATGAATTAAGCACAAGCTCACTTTTAGATCTTCAACAAAGAAACCTTAAAACATTTGATTTATAAATGAATACACCATATGAACTTCCAAGCTATATCATCTTTCATGATGACTAGTGTCTTATCCATTAGGATGCTATCTCACAATAATTTGACATTTACTATTAGATCTATCTCACCACTTCATGGAAAGAAATTAGTATTTGATCAGAAATCTCATTCTCAGTAGAATCTTCTTATGATAACCAATAATCCTTTCAACCTACATTAAGAATTTACATAATCCATTGGATTATCAGTATAACATAAACTAAAATATAATTCTAGAAAGAATCATAACTAGGACTTAATAAACTTTTCTATCAAATCTTACCAAATAAAAAACTACAAAGAAGAGACAAGATTCATATTGAATAACCATTCTATTAATACCTTTGTATTATCTTCCTTGAAAATATACAATTCAATGTTAATCTTTTCACAACTTGATGCTCATCTAGACTTAGTACTATTAACCATTTTTTATTCTACCTTTGGAAAGTCACTATATAGTATACATGGACTGACTCAAAAAATGAATATAACTAGTTCAACAAAATGATTTTCAGACCCTTTCTCTAGCCTCGGGAACTCATTTATATAGCATGAGTTGCAACAAGCTTCAGACATGGAGAGAAAAAGACAGTTGTTCTTTTGACAAAAAGGTTACACAAAAGACAAAATGTCACCATCCTCATAGCATGAGAAACTGAAAAATATTTGTGGCATCTTTTTCTTGACAAAAAAGTAGCTTCTCATCAAATGCTTTGTGGTGGGGCAGGGGCTTCTTCTAATTTGTCCACTTATTTCTTCCCAACAATTTCTAATAATTTTCGTTCATCCTTTTTCTCTCCTTCAGATGGCGGTACCACCTTTTCCTCTTCCATTTTTCTTTGATCTAATTCTCTAGATTCTTTAGTTGGTGATTGGATGCTCCCTTCCTTAACTACTTTTGATGTGTTGTCTTCAATTTCTTGTGCTGGCCATGGGACTAAACCTTCATTTTTTTCCATTGTTACCTAAATACCTTTGTCATTTATTTCTCTCTCTTTAGTGGCTGTATATATGTCCATTTCTCTAATCTTAGATGTCATTTGTAAAAGTTGTGAAGATGAAGAATATTCTTCCATCCACTTATTGAAAATTGTGTCATCTGGCCAATTGAAATTAAGGATTTGTTTCTCTCTATTCAAAATATATTTTCCAAGCTTCTTTATTTTCTCAAAGTCTTGGTGGAAAGAATCGAAGAATATTTAGACACTAATTACTTCTTCAACAGTCCTAGCAAACTAGATATAATTTTGTTTGTTAACAACATCATTCATCCTGATACTCACTATTTCTTTTAATTCATTTCCCCATTCCTCTTTATCTTTAATGTTACCAAGGCCTTTTAGCACATGAGATAAAAGATCAAAGCTTCTACTGAGATACCTGGAAAAGCATGTTCTCAACCTTTTCTGTAGCACTTCCCTCTTAAGATCAAAGTCCAACAAGTCAGTAGCTTGATCATATGCCTTTTCAATCTGATCATCAACCTTATCAATAACAGTAGCACATAAGAAAGTGATATCATCTTCTCTATTGATCCATTTATCCAAAATCTATCTTAAAGCACCTCAATTATGCTGAAGCTCACTATAAACTCCTACTAGATTTGACATTTCCAAATGGAATAAGGGCCATTTTTTTCTATCAACTAAGAACAAGATTGTATCCCTAACTCTATCCTCATATTGCAACTTCACATCTATCCGGGATGCCTTAAGCTTAGCCTTCTCCTCATCCAATTCATCTGTAGTATAGAGTTCCCGATGTTGGGGTGTATCTGGGATATCGATGATTGGCCCAGTAGGAAGCGGTGGAGCAAGGGATGTTGTGATCATAGGTTGACTTGGTCCTTCCAGCATTTTCTTCTTTCCTTACTATTCTCTAAGTTTGCAATCATTCGTTCCATCTCATACATATTCCATCCCCTTTCATCATAGTCTTCGAGCACCTTTTCAAACCTAGTGTTCAATCAATGAATTATTGTTTCTCTTTCCTGACAACAACTACGTTGAAATCAAATAATTCTTTATTTATGAGTGCAATTTTTTTAACATCTATATCAGATACTCTATACACTACAAGACTCTCTGTATGCTCTAAATCCGAAGCTTCTTGGAGTCTAGATTGATCTCTCTTCTAAATTGACCACATTACAAGGTCCTTAAAGGCTATAGGTCGTTGGAGGTTAATGCATCTCATTAAGTCCAGGACTCATAGTAATTATGACAGAAAGTGTTGTTTTATTTACTAATGCATTATAACAAATCTAATTTGTAAGCAATGAATGCCAAATTTCACTTAGCGATACATAGAGTTGTAGTTAAACCAAAACAGGGTGCCTTACTGGGTTAAGTGATGGCTTTAAATGTGGCATTCACTCAAGATTCACACATCAAATGTATCCTCAAAAGTGGGAAGGATTTGTGCGGTGTCTAGTATGATCCATTTACAGGATATTGAGCAATCTCAATCGCATGGGAAAATTATCGAGTGCCAGTCCAACCGTGATAATTTTAATTGAATGTTTATCGGTGAGTCCCTAATTACGGTTCTGCCAGAAGAGAAGAAAATGTGTCACAATGTCAGGGAGGTGAACCTTATGCACATTGTTCATGATCTCTATTCTAATTTTCATGCTTCTAGAAGGGTTATTATTGCTTCATTATTGTCACTCGTAAGGATACCACAGACAGGTAATGCAACACAAGCAATTTCCTCAATATTCGTCACAAAACTATATATCATTCATAATATTTGCAATGAAGAATAATATGGTATATAGTAATTCATGTAAATAAGAGGGGAAAGAACCTAGTAGTTTGTTGATTTCCAAACGCCTTTTGAATTATGCTTCTTGTCTCTGTAGATCCCAAAGTCACGCCCCTTTCAGCTTCCCCCACTCGTCAAACCACTTGCCACTTCTTCCAGCGTTCTCTTGTTCCTGTGTTCTCTTTTCCAAGAAATCCCCAATTCTACTTTTAAACTACCACTCTCTCATAACTAACCCAAAAATTTAATGCATATCGGAACCAAACTCCTTATTTTTAATTTCCTAATTAATAAAGTTTCTATTAGTTAAATTTTCTAACAAAAATACAAAAAAAATCCATGTGGCATTACATTTCCCATTTTTCTCGGGTTATGGAGAGATGGGTTATGACATCCTCCTCCCATTGAAGAATGCATCGTCTCGATGCAACTATGTATAAAAAATTGGAATCATATCCTAAGGACAATTGAGAAAATCAAACTTAGTGCTCATACTAAGACACATGATACATTCATTTTCTTAAAGAATTGATTTTCAGTTGAATGCATTTTAATATAATATACATCAATTGTACCTAATCTATTAAGTTAAGGAATGTAATTTATCACTCACCATATATCACAATGCATTAAATAAAGTGATTTACTATCTAACCATTTTATGTTTCCATCACAAGAGGTTAAGTGGAAAGAAAACTCAAAATTGACTTGAGATAAGGGAGAAACAAGGGCTAGTAAGCCAACAACAACAATAATTATGTGGTGTGTAGAGGCTAAAAGACAATCTGGCCTTCCCCTTGTGAGGAGCTAGCCTTCTCTACCTCAACCACACTCTCGTCTTCACCTTGCAACCACTCAAACACACTCAAAACCATATTGATAGGTTGGTGCTCATAAAACCATGATCAAATATATCCATCCATCATATATCATAAACAAAAAATAAAAAATATATATATGAAGAATTAGCAAATCAACACTTCCTTATCTCAAGGATTCTAAAATTTAAGTAACATATTACATAAAAATTGTATGATATCACACACATAGCTATGTCTACTTGCCATACCTTGGCATCACATGGATTTGATCATGCTCGTAGATAGTTTATATCCACTTCCTATCATACACATACATATATATTCACAATACCTTTAGCTCATTCACAATGTCAATAGCTCAAAAGATAAGTTTTTAGCTATAAATATCAAGAGTGAACTTTTCCTTTAAACTCATATTTAATCACACCTTGATCATGAATAAAATAATCAACCATACGTACAATCTAGCATGTCATGCTCGCTAAGTGAGTAAGCATCCACAACATTAGGTTAGTATCCAAAGTAATGCATTCACATTATATCTAACTCATCATCATTTAAATCATCATAAAATATAACAACATCCACATATAACATTATCAATGTACTCATTAACATTTAATCATCATTATGCATCTATTTGTTTTACAAAAGTTGACATTTACATCAAAATGCATCATTTAGTTCAAAATTAGTAGCATATATTTACCAATATAATAAGAAGAGGAACAATAGAAAGCCACACAATCAAATGTATAGAGCAACATTGACCCACAATTCTACATCTAATAGACAAGAAAACCAAATCGCAACCACACCCATTCATCAATTGTATAAGTTGAATACATAATGACCAAGCCTATGTCGAATAACATATCAGCTAGGAGTCCAAAATAGACAACTCAAGACGACCAACTCATCAGTCGATGCTCATTGATTGAGTTCACTAAGTCAATTGTTCCAACGGCTTCCTTTAAACTAGGAGTCATAATATCAACTTCTCTTTAGAGTACAACTATGGAAAAAATCATATTTCCATACTCATGCCACCTAGGCCAAAATTCAAGTCAAGTCAAAGCTTGACTACATATAGTCAACTCAACCAGTAGTTAAAATATCTTCAAATTAATTATGTATCTTGACACTAATTTTTGACCTACATGTCAAAATTATAGATACCACAATGATTACATTTCATATGTTGAGTATCGACCTAACTATCCAACATAACATGCCATCTCAAGACTATGACATAAATTACACTTGAGAAGTTGACCTACATGTCAAACTTCATTCCATCCTCTGTTTACATCAAGTATAGTAATAATGTGTCATACCTTAATGAGCATCATAGAAAATGTCGATCGATACATTAGACATGGAACAACAAGTACATCATACAAGTACAATATGTAATATAATAGGCTCAAATTTAGTAAATCATCAGTGTGTGCCCACTAGTCATGTAAAAATTAAGTAGACCCACTTTCTCATTTGTGTGACCTTGGCCCTCAAGCCCATCTATAATGAACCCTTTTTGGGGTTCATTTTTTTATTTAGACTTTTCCTTTATTAGTATCCTTTTTGCATCTTTTCTCTGCTGATAAATCTCTGATCTCTAACTTGCAGAATTATGACTAGAAATTATAGAATTTTCTCTTATATATACTATGACTGTAATACAAGTATTATGTTTATAAACACCGAATATTTGTAAGTCTAATTATTAGTGATAATGGCTGATCTACTCTAAAAAAGAATATTGAAGGATTTCATGGCTATTCGGTAGATTGGTTTAAACCTATATATATTTCTATGAAGGGACCAGTCTCCACATGGTGGAGACTAACATGTCTCTTAATTTTGAGTGATTCAAACTTGGCAATGAAAACCAATCACTAATTAGTGTTTAGTTTTCACTTGTTCTTATTAATAATTTTTCTTATGAGATCATTGATTAGAGATGATATAATTACACTTGATCTGATTCAATAAGAACAGTGAGATGATTACCAACAGTCACTAATAATCTGCCAAAATTTTTTTTTCAATATACTCAGGTCTTAATATAGGTATGTGAAAGATTTGAATATCTTACCATTTCTATCATACTTCAACACTTCATGAAGTAAATCGACCTTATTATGAACAGTTCCCTTTACTTGGTTTCGACACATTATCCTCTCGGGAATTGGTACAATTTGTTCAAGGGTTTTCCAACTTGGCAAAATAAAAAACTCTTATAGATTCAGCATATGAGTTGTTGAAAAAAATACTGAAATATGCTATAGAGAGTGGGTTATCTCAAAGCTACATTTGTGCTTTAATTGATGAAAGGAGAATGCATAGCTCTAGGCTGATTCAGAACATAATTACAAAGCCAATCCATAGGTCACTATCAATGAATGAATCACAGCTTCTAGATGGAGTTTGAGCAGGTTAGAAGGTAGTCAATAAGTGTCACAAATTGCTGATGTTTTGTAATACTTTCGCAAGTTCGCACAAGGAGGTATGAACTCACCTAGACGAAATATGCAATTGCTATGATAGAGTTTCAGATATGATCACTCAAGGATGTATCAATGCCATTCACATATAAACCTCTGATCTGAAGTCCATTCTGTCTAAATCCCTAATTTTGAATACTGAATATATTCCGTCCTTTTTGCCGCTTCAATGCCATATTAATCTTATATGCATGCAAGGAGGGCTGATGGAAATGTCGTGACCTTTCCTTGGTTGTGACTTTAGTTACCATTGATATATTATTATATTGTGCATTTTATTATTTCATTCATGTCATATTAATGATAGATCAATAATATATTATATTGGATATATATTTTATTTATTGAAATGTTCTTATTTATTTATCATATATATTATTAATTATCATTATTCTATTGATAAATAATAATAATACGCATTAATTTATTTTTTCAGTATAAGTTAATATAATATTACATAATATTAGAGTATTTACTTTTATATTTGTATAATTATATTTTACTATCATTTTATATTAATGGTTGCACCATATTAGATATAATATTATATTGATTAATTAATCAATCCATTACCTTTAGTTATTAATAGTATTTATATCCAATGTGATAATAGTTAGATATATTATCATCTTATTGATTTATAATGTAATTCTAACATATTATATAATTATAACATAATATATATATTATATTAATAATAATATTAGTAATATCATTATTCTTAATACTATTACGTAGTATATTTTCTTTATATATTATTTATAATTCTCAATTATATTATAATATTATCCTTGAATACGTCTATTTCATAATATAACCCATATAGGTACATTATAAAGTTTTGATATCATTTATAATCAAAGTATTTATTTTTATTTAATTTATTTAACTCATTAATATTATAATTATAATATAATATTTTACATTACAATTATGCTATAATCTTATATATTGTTTTTTTTATATATTGTCAAATATATCACTATTATATAATAGATTATGATATTATTATTCTTAATTATTATCATTGTATAATATGTTATTTGAATATTCATATATTCTTTTAATTTGGGCTCATGACAAGTCCGCCCTTCCTCAAATTGCTTGCCCCCAAGCAATTTCTAATTTTCACTCAACTTATAATTTTAAAATCAATGACCTATCATTTACTTTAGATTATTAAAGTAATGATCATGCTAAAAAAATTATGAAATACATACAATATATAAACATTAATGCATGAAGACATAAAGTAGACATGAATTATACACATTAATGCAAGAAGACACAAAGAAAGCATGAAGTAGACACATGAATGCATGAAAACACAAAGAATATAGGATGAAGATAGATGATGCATGATGCAAACACATCATACATTTTTTTTTTGTTGATTTTCACAATGAAGTAGAGTAAAGGGAACGATTTATAAAATATACTTCCTCAATATGCCTTTTGATCATGGATCATGTAAACACAAATAGTCATTAGCATATAATAGCTCCAAAGAGAGATGAGTCCTGTGATGATCTTTTTTCTGATTTACATAATTATTTGGAAGGGATCTTTCTCTCTCCTCATTATGATCATCTTGAGATGGTAGATTTATGGTGCAAAGGGTGCATGAAACAGACTACAGGCAGTTCCTTGGAGGATATCTGTCATGTGCCCGAAATTACTCCACGTCTCCCTCCACCAACTCCCTATCTTAAGATATCATAATGTGGATGAGAAGATGAGTGTTAATCTAATGAACATAATAATTTGGCACAAGACTCTTTCTCTCTCCTTATTATGATCATCTTGAGATGGTAGATTTATGGTGCAAAGGGCATGTGAAATAGACTACAAGCAGTTCCCTAGAGGATATCTGCCATGTGCCCGAAATTACTCTGCCTCTCCCTCCACCAACTCCATACCTTAAGAGATCTTAATGTGGATGAGAAATAGACCCCTATGTACTATAATTGGAATATGTTTCTAATGTCATCATGATTCTTATAAATGTATCTTTATGTATATATCTATATATTGTACATGTATCTTTAATTCAATATTTATCTAATTTTCATTTTTCATATATTCAAATCCATACTTGTGTATATGTACATATATTTGATATGTTTTCTCTTTATCATCACCCAATATATTTAATAAGCAAGAATCCACTTAAATTATATATTCATAATGAAACATGAAAAAATTACCTCATAGATCTGGTTTTTATTGGTCCTTATGATATATTTGTTCTTTCATATAGCACCCTTCCTTTCACAAATCTTTAATTCATTTTATATCTTGAAGAGTTGCATGACTTGAGTGAATAGAGATTTGTTGATTTCCTCAACAACATGTTTAATGATGGATGGTGAATATGTTTCTATATGTAGATGTTATCTATGCTTTCTCTATATTTGAAAGAAATCTTGTTTACAGTATTGTACTCCATGCAATCTACAAAATTTTCATGGTGTTGGTACATACCATCATCTTTCTATAACATAATATTTAACTCTGCATTTAATTTCTTTGTATTTTATTCTATTTTTTCACATTCATGGCTTTCTAAAGTGTTGGATGACATGTTTGAGTGTTTTCTGATATACATGGATTTTCCATGAATTTTTTCTTTCCTTGTGGCATTGTCTCTTAGTTTTATGTGTCTCACATATGTACAAAGAATGGTGCCAATGTAATATATTAGATACCTTCAAATCCCCATGTTCGATATTTGAATTGTATGAGATTAATGTGCCACCTTGGCATGATTAGGGTATCAATCATTAACATAGTCTTACTTGTATTATGAATCTCAATGTGCACTCAATACTTTATTCACAATCAATACCACAGGTAGTTTTGTCACCCATTGCCATAGAAATAAAATGCTTCCTTCCTTACTCATGTCTAGTGCTTGGGCTACATATCACAAGTGATTGTGGTGTCAAAACTTCCCTTTTTAGCCCTTGTACAGACTTAGTGTTTGTGATCAAGGTGAATGCGAGTTTTGGATTCTAAATTTTTGGTTAATAATATTGGCTTCTTTGAGGGGGGGTGTGGTGAGGCACTCTAATTGCTATGCAAGGGGCTCTCCAAAGTTGCTTCTTTGATTTACACAATTTTGGGAATGGTCGAAAATGGTTGTCATCCCAATGTGGATGCAGTTGCCAAAGAGGGTATGGCTAATGAAGCCACACCAGAGTCTTAGGAATCTACGAATTTGCTGGAGTACAAGTTGGCAACTGTCCTCAAGAATTCTTCATTGGAGGAAGTGTATTTAAGAGAAATGAGAATGCTCCAGATATTGCCCGAGCGGCTTGATCACTTAACTGCTCTCAAGGTTTTGATTTTAGATGACTAGGATAAAATGCAGGAGCTACCTAAGTAGTGTGTTGGGTGTTTTCATTAAAAACATTGAGCATTTGTGGTGGCCTTTCTTTGAAGAATCTACTAGTATCTTTTGGGAAATTATGTTGTTTAGAAGAGTTGACCTTAACGAGTTGCAAACAACTTGAAGAACTATCCTCAACTATCGGAGATCTGAGGTCTTTGAAACATTTGAATCTTTGGGCAACTATGTAAGTTAAAGAGGTTGAGCCTGCGATTAGATGATTTGAAAGAATTAACTTCTGATTTTGGGCAACTTCACTCTTTAATAGAGTTGACGTGCACCTGTCTGGAGCTAAAGTCATTGCTAAAGAGCTTTGGGCTGAAAATACCTTGATCGCTATATAATCAAATTATTTGTTTCTTCATCTTTTCAGAAACGGAGGTCGTTGCTACATTATTTCTCAATCTTGTTAGAAATAGAGTCTAAAACATTATTTTTGGAGTCTCTTACCAGTTTCTAAGGAGTCTCACTAGGCCTCTTCATCTTTTCAGAAATGGAATTTCTCTAACATAAACCGAATTTTTGTTACCTTATTTCTCGATCAATCTCTTTTAACACATTTGTTTTGATTTTGTTAGGAATGTTGCTTCAAAAAATTTTGGAAATCTATTTTAACTCATTTGCTTACTCATTTCCATAAATGAAATCTCTTTGACATAATTTCTTCATAAATGGACTCCCTAAAACATACTTCCTCAATATTTATAGGAACAGAGCCTCTGTAAAATGTTTTCAGCAAAACCATCATTGGTCTCCTTGTGCATTTCCATTTTCCTTGTCTTCCTAACTCTGGTCCTTATCTCTTACCCTATAGGATGGCAAGATCACACTTTGATACCGCTTGTAATGAACCCTTTTTGGTGGTCATTTGTTTATTTAGACTTTTCCTTTATTAGTATCCTTTTTACCATCCTTTCTTAGATGATAAATCTCTGATCTCTTATCTGCAAAATTATGATTAGAAATTATAGAATTTTCTCTTATATATACTATGACTGTAATACAAATATTATGTTTATAAACATAGAATATTTGTAAGTCTGATTATTGGTGATAATGGTTGATCTGCTCTAAAATAGAATATTGAAGGATTTCATGGCCATTTGGCAAATTGGTTTAAACCTATATATATTTCTATGAAAGGACAAGTCTCCACATGGTGGAGACTGACATGTCTCTTAATTTTGAGCGATTCAGACTTAGTAATCAAAACTAATCACTAATCAGGGTTTAGTTGTCACTTGTTCTTATTAATAAATTTTCTCATGAGATCACTAATCAAAGATGATATAATTACACTTGATTTGATTCAATAAGAATAGTGATATGATTACCAATAGTCACTAATAATCTGCTAGAATAGAATCGTCAATATACTTGGGTCTTAATATAGGTATGTAAAAGATTCGAATATCTTACCATTTCTATCATACTTCAACACTTCATGAAGTAAATCAACCTTATTATGAATAGTTCCCTTTACTTGGTTTCAGCACATGATCTTCTCAGGAATTGGTGCAATTTGTTCAAGGGCTTTGCAGCCTGGCGAAATAAAAATCTCTTCTAGATTCAGCATATGAGTTGTTGAAAAAAAAAGTGAAATATGCTATAGAGAGTGGGTTATCTCAAAGCTACATTTGTGCTTTAATTGATGAAAGAAGAATGGATAGTTCTAGGCTGATTTAGAATGTAATTACAGAGCCAATCCATGGGTCACTATCAATGAATGAATCATAGCTTCTAGATGGAGTTTGAGTAGGTTAGGAGGCAGTCAATAAGTGTCACAAGTTGCTGATGTTTTGTAATATTTTTGCAAGTTCGCACAAGGAGGTATCAACTTGCCCAAACCAAATATGCAATTGCTATGATAGACTTCCAGATATGATCACTCGAGGATGTATCAATGCCATTCACATATAAACCTTTGATCTAAAGTCCATTCTATCTGAATTCCTGATTTTGAACACTGAATATATTCGCTCCTTTTTCTTGCTTCAATGTCATATTCATCTTATATGCCTGCAAGGAGGGATGAGGGAAATGTAGTGACCTTTCCTTGATCGTGACTTTAGTTACCATTGATATATTATTATATTGTGCATTTTATTATTTCATTCATGTCATATTAATGATAGATCAATGATATATTATATTGGATATATATTTTTTATTTATTGAATTGTTATTATTTATTTATCATATATATTATTAATTATCATTAATCTATTGATAAATAATAACAATACACATTAATTTATTTTTTCAGGATAATTTAATATAATATTACATAATATTAGACTATTTACTTTTATATTTGTATATTTATATTGTACTATAATTTTATATTAATGGTTGTAGTACCATATTAGATATAATATTATATTGATTAATTAATCAATCCATTACCTTTAGTTATTAATAGTATTTATATCCAATGTGATAATAGTTAGATATATTATCATCTTATTGATTTATAATGTAATTATAACATATTATATATATTATATTAATAATAATATTAGTAATATCATTATTCTTAATACTATTACGTAGTATATTTTCTTTATATATTATTTATAATTCTCAATTATATTATAATATTATCCTTGAATATACCTATTTCATAATATAACCCATATAGGTACATTATAAAGTTTTGATATCATTTATAATCAAAGTATTTATTGTTATTTAATTTATTTAACTCATTAATATTATAATTATAATATAATATTTTAAATTACAATTATGCTATATATATATATATATCACTATTATATAATAGATTATGATATTATTATTCTTAATTATTATCATTGTATAATATGTTATTTGAATATTCATATATCCTTTTAATTTGGGCTCATGACACCATCTCATCACCACAATATTTCAAGAAAATTTTAAGTAAAATAAAAAATAAAAAATGTTATATATTAACATTAATATTCATAGTTTCATTTAAGTGTGCCTAGCCAACATATTAGCACGTGTTGTGATGTATAACCTACTCACCATTCAATCATCACATAAAATATGGTTAAGGTACTTTCCTACCCAACCACAAAGCCTTAAAATTCCTTGGGATTCTACCTAACACATAGAATACCCAACCTTGCAATGCCCAAATAATACAAAATGCACTTCCTTGAGATCCTACCTAACACATAGAATTTCCAACCTAGCAATGCCCACATAGTACAAAAGGTACTTTCTATGGGATCCTACCTAACACATAGAATATCCAACTTGGCAATGTCTAATAATGCAAAAAGAAAATAGGATGTATCTGGTGCAACCATTAAACATACTACTTCCCACATATGTCCATGTAGTCGTAATCATGGATGTGGTAGGGAGATGAAACATGGGAAAACATATCAAATAAACATATGCACATAGCTTTGGCCAAATGTTTTTTTGCACCAATTATGTTACAATAGTGGGTGAACCAACAATAATGGGTTCCACTTTAGTGGGACAAACAAACTTAGAAAAGTTGCCAAATTTTTGAAATTCAAACATCGAACATTCGCGTGAACATACAAAGAACATATATCATGCACATGTTCATGGGAACATAATACGACATGTTCGCGTGAACATATAGCGCATGGTTTTTCGGTGCTTAAAAACGCTTTTCCAACTTTTCCCATTTCATTTTGAGCATTCAGGCGAACGTGTGATGTGTGCTACCTCCGTCAGCATCATCCTGTCGCTTTCATTCTAATTCTCATCATCGGGTATTTCAAAATATTATTAATTTAATATTTTCAATGTTTTTAAAGTATTTTTTTATGTTATCAAAGTAGATTTTAATGTTTTCAATGCATTTTTTTAATGTTTTTAAAACATATTTGAATGTTATTTACATTTTTAAGGGTTTTGAAAACATATATAAATGTTAATTTAATATTTTTATTGTTTATTTATATTAATTTAGGAAAAAAAAAACTATTATATAGAAAACATTAGAAAACATTAGGAAAAATAGTAAAAAATTTATAATATAAAATTTAAGAAAAAAAAATTAGAAAACAAATTTAGAAAAAACATTACAAAAACATTAGAGAATTTATAATTTTAATATAAAATTTACAAAAAAAATTTACAAAAAAAAGTAAAAAAACATTAAATAAATATTAGAAAATTTAGGAAAAAAACATAACAAAAATATTAGAAAATTTAGAAAAAAAATTGCATAAACATTAGAAAATTTATAATTTAATATAAAATTTAGAAAAAAAAATTATAAAAAATATTTTAAAAAATTAGAAAATTAAAAAAGTAAGTAAAATTAGAAAATATATTTTTAAAAATTAGAAAATTTAGAAAAAAATATTGCAAAAATATTAGAAAATTTAGAAAACAAATTTGGAAAAAACATTACAAAAATATTATAGAATTTATAATTTAATATAAAATTTAGAAAAAATATTTAAAAATAAATTTAAAAAAACATTAGGAAAAATACTAGAAAATTTATAATTTAATATAAAATTAAGAAAACAATTTAAAAAAAAAATTGCAAAAACATTAGAAAATTTAGAATTTAATATTAAATTTAGAAAACAAATTTCGAAAAAAATTTAGAAAATTTATAATTTAATATAAATTTTAGAAAAAAATTAGAAAAACGTTAGAAAATTTATAATAATATAAATTTTAGAAAACAAATTTTAAAAAATATTAGAAAAATATTTAAAAATTTTATAATAATATAAAATTTATTAAACAAATTTAGAAAAACATTACAAAAAATATTTTTAAAAAATTAGAAAAACATTACAAAATTAATAATAATATAAATTTTAGAAAATAAATTTAAATATATATGTGTTAATGTTAAATGTAGACATGTATGTTTTCGATATTAATGTTTATGTATATATGTCAAATTTACTTTAATGTCTTAATCTTAGAAGTTCAATTAAATGACATATCTTAAGGGTCTAGATCCTAAATTGTACATGTAAAAATATAGATTAGAATGTATAATTTTTTATTCTGAACATAGATGTATGTATATTTGTTCATGGTTAAAAGTAGATGTATGTACATGGTTTTAATAAATTCACATTTTTATATGTATAATTTGTGTATATGTTAACTATTGATCTTAATTTATCTTATAACTAAGTGTAATTAACTATATTTAATAACACATGTTTTAAGGGGAGATCCTAAATTATACATAAGAATGTAGATTAAAATGTATATTTTATTTCATAAATGTACATGTAAATATGTTCATGTGTTAGATATAGACATGCATACACATGTTTTCAATATTCATATTTAAATGTACATATGTTATTATTTTTAATGTCTTAATAATTAGAAGTATATAATTAACTATATAATTCAATGACGTGTCTTAAGGGGAGATCCTAAATTATACATATATAAGAATGTAGATTAATTTGCATATCTAGGTATGAATATAACATACATGTACATCCAAACCCTAACCTAACCTAACCAAACCCTAACCCTAACCTTGATCTTAAAATTTAATTTCTAAACCCAAGATTATAAATGATAATAAATACCCTAAATCATAATCTTGAACCAGATCATAAACTTCATATGCTAAGTTCCCTTATCCTAAATTCTTAACCATGGACCTTAATATTAACCCCTAAATTTAATGCTAAAAATTATGTAAGTTCCTGTAAACCCTAACAATGTCATAAGGTCTTAAATCTTACCCTAAAATTGAGCCTAATTACACTAAAACCCTATTTCAATACCTAATTGAGGCCTAACTTAACATAAAATTAAAACAAGTTGACTCTAATCCTAAATTGTTAAAAATTACATTTGAGATACATGCACATACATTCAAACACATGTACATACATGAAGTATTCACCCTTGTTTTAAATGATATATATGTAACCCAACTTGAAACCTAAACCTCGAAGCATTATCATTTAAGAGTAATATAAATAATTTACTACCGCATATAATTGAATTCTCTAATAATACCCCCCAAAGTATAATAAAATCCTAGAACAATAAATTAACTCTAACCATAACCAAACTCTCAACATTAAAGTTATCTTATACTTATATGCAAATTAATCTATGTCTGGATGTGTTACAGATTATCTAGGTCCATGATGTGTGATGTATGTTCAATTACATGTGTATAATTTTTAATGTTAAAAATTAAAAATTGTGTGTACAACAGGCAGTTTAGCTCTTCATACATTTCTATAGATATGGCTTCATACGATCAGCTTGATGCAGCTCCTAGTGCGGCACCTGATGTAGTTCCTACTGTGGCTCCTACTGCGGCACAGGTTGATGCAGTTCTTGTTGTAGTGCCTAATGCAATTCCTGATCTGGCTCCTCGTGCAGTTCATGGTGGGGCTTGTGCTGTAGCTTTTGGTGGGACTCGTCATGTACCTTGACGCAGGGCTTGTCGTGCAGCTCATGTTCTAGCTCCTGGTGCAGCTCCTGGTGGTGTAGGTCCTGTCGTGGCTCCTGGTGTGGCTCTTGTTCCAGGTCAGGTTGCACCTACAGGTCCTACTGGAGGTCCTACTACACCACCTCCACGCATTGATATTGATGCTTTATTTTCATTTTCAAAGCAGGAGGTTGTAGACTACAACACTCTATATTGACCTCTGATGACAGTCTTTATACAGACATGTGTACTACAATATGTAGGAGTTTACATGATTTGATAGCTAGGTTTAGAGCTCACCATTCATTTACTCCTGCCATATTAGCTTCCATATCTAGGGAGCTTAGGGCTGAGGTTTCAGGAGATGCCTCATTTGATGATGTCAAGAGGGTAGCCCCCAAAGACGTCATTTGGAGAGAGCTCTTTCTAGCTTATGAGGGAACACAAGGTAGGGTGAGAGGCTACAAATTCACACGATGTAGAGACCCTATTATTGCTAGCATGATCTATCCACAATTTTTAGCTGCATATGGTTGTTATCCTAATAACGACCAAATACCCCTTTATTTTGCATAGCAGTTGTATGCTGAGTTCCATATAGGGCTCAACGTCAACTACTTGGATATTCCTGATTATTGCGAATAGGGGTGTGGTCAAATCACAGATCGTGACCAGTACTGCAGTGTAGATCGTCTGGCACTTGCAGATCTTAGATAGTTTGTTGGATCGAGGATGCCTCCTATGAATCCTGCACATGTGCCTATTGTAGATAGAGTTGTCATTACTTCCCAGAGGGAAGTAATTGACACTATTGGGCACATTGCATCTGCAACGGCTAGTATCACATCAAATTCTATTGGTTGTTATCTTCATAGTCGATGTCCTCATCCACTTGGTCGACCATCTTCATAGGCATCTAGTAGCACTTCAGGTGCCTCCTCTGATGATGCATATAGAGTTGTTGGGCTACCATTGCTAGGCAATATTTGTGGTCTTTCAGGATAGCAGACACATGGATATGACATTGTATTTTTTGGAGGATATGTTGCACTTTATTAGCTATATTTCTGATACATAGAGGATTCTAGTACACTCGGTGATGGATGTTGTTAGACAGCATCAGAGCCCTGGCATAGTTCCACAAACACAGGCCGCCACACCAGTGACAAATGATACACCTGTGCATAGCTCACAGCATTCAGCACCAGACTCGCAACACTCTATAGATGACTTGAGCATACGAGTTGGAGATGTGCATATCACAGCTGAGGGTCTTGATGACTTTGGTGAGCAATTGCGAGGCCTATCTGAGATTGATACTAGTTCAAGCCTGGGTCTTTCATCATACATGGACCTATTGTTCAGAACTGGCAGCACTAATTCTACACCATTACATGGAGTTTCAGGCTCAGGTGCATCAATAGATGATACAATGGAGTCTGCTGATCATCCTGCACCTCTAGAGATTTAGGTACATATATAATTTATTTTTAATTTTAAATATATATGAAATTAAAAATTATGTTCATTTATTGAAAAATTTAGTTCAGATATATATGTAGATATTTAATTTAATCTTTAACTCATAATAAATCATGTAGGCACAGGTCACTGAGCACATGGTTACACATATTGTTGGTTCAGGGCATCATGTACATGAGAGAGAGATGATTCTATTGAGGCACCTGGTAGTGCTCAAGTACTTGAGTTTTAAATAGAACTTGTTTAAAGTTATTTAAATATTTTGAAAACTAGATATATATATATATATATATATATATATATATATATATATATATATATATATATATGTGTGTGTGTGTGTGTGTGCAAGTTTGTATTTAATTTGAATGTACATGTACGTGATGCACGTATGTATATATATTTTTTAAAGGTAGAACTCTATCACATGTATGTATATATGTATATATATTTGCAAGGCTTGGTTGATGCGCTTCAGCGAGAGGATGTATAGGAGACTCGATTAGAGGGTCATTTTGTTCGTATTTGTCTTGAGGGGTCCCTCTAGTAGTAGATTAGATTTATATATTTTTTTATGCATTGATATATTGGAGGTCCAATTTACATATACACGTGTATTTTAGTTCCTTGATAACATGCATGTACTTTCACTATTTATTTGATTATTGAGTATTTCAGTAGTTAGATACCATCACATGTATGTATATATGACTTTTTATATTTTCCTACATACATGTATTTATTCAAGATTTACAATTTGCATTTTAGATACATAGAGATATATTAGATCTATAGATGTTTATTCTTGAGATGTGTATATGTGTACATATGTGTATTTTTTTGTGTTATAGCTATAGAACATGATCTTAGTTTTATGTGGATAAAAATATGTTAATTAGGTAAGCCAATACATTATTTTAGAGAACTTTTACAAAATATAATATTAAAAAAACATATTAATTTAAACTAATTTAAACTTTAAGAGTACATGACCGTAGATGTAATAAAGTAACATTAAAATATATAGTTTTTTAATAAACTAACCTAAATGATAACTATGAACTTATAATCTTACAATTTTAAAAACACACGTTTAATTTTGACTTATGAAATTCAATCTAGTTTGAAAAAAGTTGATAAATAAATTTAAATTATTAAATTCATCCATGGTGCAATTAATTTAAATTATTAAATTATATAGTTTTTTAATAAACTAAATTTGATAATTAAGAAATTATGATCGTACAATTAAAAACACATTTAATTCAAGATGAAATTCAATAGTTTGAAAAGAAGTTGATATTTAAGAATTGTAACATAGATAATGAACTTGTGTAAGTTCAAAATTGTAACATAGATAATGAAAGTGTTGAAGTATGAAAAATACATAGAGGGTATGCAAGACAAACAAGCAATCTTTGAAGTATGCGATGCAATCCCTAATTTGTGTCCCAAGGAACTAATTTGTTTTGGAGTTCCTGGGAAACCTTTTGGCCAGCATTCAAAGGAAATCAATGCGTTGATACAAGGGCCACCTTTTTTCTACTATGAGAATGATGCTTTTGCATCGAAGGATATTTGGAAGACAATATCCAAACAATTTAATAGTGTTGAACTAGAGTTGGTGGACTCAATGTTCTTTTCAGCTTCCAGAAGAGCAAGAAGGTATGTGCATAACTTTCCAATAGAAGAGTGATTTCAAGCAGAATCTCTCCCCCCCATGACTATTTAGGAAGCACTTCCGCAAATAAAAAAGTATTGGCCTTTGTGCGATCAGAGGACAAAATTGAATTCCATAGACCCAAGACGATGTGGCACTGAGAGTTATGATTCAAAATTCACAAGGGCAACTGCAAGATAGTGTGCAGAAATATATACTTCAAAAGTTTAAAGAGTGGAATTTGGTATGGGTGGGGCCAGGTGACCTCGTCCCTCTAGAGCTTCATGAGATAGAGCTTATATTAGGATTTGATAGAGATCACACTCGTGGAACTTCTTGTCTGACTGATCGCTTGCGTTGTTTGGGTAATTCATTCCAAATAAATACAATTGCATATCATTTATCAGTCTTGAAAGCATTATATCCCGATGGCGTCAGAGTACTTTCTCTATTTTCTGGTATTGGTGGAGCAGAAGTTGCTCTTCATCGACTTGGGATACATTTAAGTTGTGTTGTATCTATTTTTTATGAGTTTCCTTGCATTGTGATGGAAGTGAGGGAAATAATGCACTCAAAAGCCTCAGCTAATAATTTTTCCTGATCAATGTGTAGGCTCATTTTTTTTGTAAATAGCTTAATGTTAATAGACTACTTGAAAAATGGAAAAGGATTTTAACCAGAATAGAATGTTCTCTACTAATTTTAAATTGTCAAATCAAAGGATTACATACCCTAACTAAGAATAGTAATTTTTTTCATTTTCAAACTAGTTTTATAAAGGTCTACAATCAGAAAATACTTTTTTTTTACGAGAGTTCAATTTTCAGTCGTCCAACAAATTTCTTTGAACTGACTTTAAAGTGGTTTTTTGTGGAAGCTTATCGTAATAATAATGTTCTGATCTTCTTTAATGGATGGTTTTTAATTATAACTTTTGGAGGACCTCCGTGGGCTTAGAAAGTATGCGTTTTGTTTTACAATGATACAAAACCACCATATTTATTGTTTGCAACTACTTTAATTTCCTTGGGACTTTTTAAAGTGGAGTATGGAGAATCGTAGATGATTAAGGGAAACCCTTTTCTTAACTGGGAAATTCTATAGTGATGCTATTTCGAGTATCAGATTCCAAGTAGTCTCACACAATTCTTTTTAAAAACAAGTTCTTACTTTTTATATGCTAATCTTGTTAAACCATAACTATAAAACTAATTGAATTTCATTCTTAACAATGAGTACAATTGAACCTAACCCTAAATCTAATTAAGTAGAAAAATAAATATAATTTATCACTTATGAAATTCAATCTATTTTGAAAAAATGTTGATAAATAAATTTAAATTATTAAATTCATCCATTGTACAATTAATTTAAATTATTAAATTATCTAATTTTTTAATAAATTAATGAAAATTAAGAACTTATGATCGTACAATTAATCTAAACACATTTAATTCAAGATGAAATTCAATAGTTTGAAAAGAAGTTGATATTTAAGAATTGTAACATACATAATGAAATTATGTAAGTTCGAACTAATTTCTAGCCTATTTATATCAAGTTGTTAAATTATTAAATTCATCCATAGTACAATTAATATTATAGTTTTTAAATAAGCTAATGTAAACTAATGATAACTGAGACTAAGATATTTAGATTAAAAACACAATTTCACCAAAGTTGATATTCACAATTTCACCATAGTATAATTGAAAACACATTTCACCAAAGTTGATATTTAGATTATTATAAAATAAATCTCAAAGGTCCAATCAACCATGATGTACACTTATAACATGCAATATTTTTTCATGATCTTCATTGTCTAGTCTCCACTTGCGACGTACACGCTTAAGTTTGACTGAATGCAGACAAAGCCCTGTAGCAACGACCAGGTGGCTGTATTGTAAAACCTTGTTGTCAGGTTGATAATCAACAAAGTGTATTCCATGTTGGACTATTTTGTCTTGCTTCAAATATGTTCCCTCTATCACAAAAGAACCTATACCACAAATTTAAGTGTTTTAAAATTTGACAAATATGAAGTTACCTAGATATATATATTTATTTAAATATATATGTGCATGTGCATGTATATGTATAATTTACCTATGGGGAACAACATTCCATCACTTTCTTTAGGGTCATATAACTTTTTCCTCTCTATAGTACATCACAATAAATAATAACTAACACCTTCATGATTTCTAGGCTCAGCGATCACTGCAAAGACACTCCTACATAACAAGTATACATGAATGCATGTGTACAATATATATAAGATAGTTGAAATTGATAATTAAATAAAAATTTGAGATTAACTTTTATGATACTCACCCACTTTTACCAATCCAGAGATATGATTATAATCATCAGAAATCAATGGAATATCATCAAAATTTTCATCATCTTTATCCAATGTATCGGTAACATCAAGTGGTACTGAAATCCATGCACCTATATATCCATGTGTTTGATTGATGCATTCTTCATATTTTTCATCAATGCAACTATCACAAAAACATGAGTATTCTCTTGTCTTCAATGTCCAATTGCAATTATTTGTACTCATGATTGAATGTAAGGAATGTGTCTTTTCTATCCTCTTGCAACCATGTATGTTTTTTCTATTAACACCTGAAAGTTCATTAAATTGAAAATATAGAAAAATTAAATTTAAACTTCAACGAATTCAAAAATAAAACTTAACAATAAAATTTTATAATTTAATTGCATAAAATTAAACAGACATACACATCCATACCTGTTATCTCCTAGAAGACTCTATATGGTTCTTGTCGACTCATTGTTGATGATGTCTCGACCTCATCTAATGCGAAATGAGTCCTACACAATTCAACAACATCATGTGCATCATTTACACGAACTCCCTGATAATTCATTTGATACTTTCGCAAAGCACATTTGATGCAAGCTCCAGCACCATCATGTACACCTTTTCCATGGCCACTCTCAAAGAAATTCCATATGTGTTTTATATTCTCATTGCAATGATATCTACACAATGCATAAAATGGTCTAAATGATTTAAATTGTGCAGTACATCCATCAAACCAAACATAATGTTTATCAACATTTATGTTTCTTTCTTTCAAATAAGAAAAGAACGTATTGAAGCAATGTTCTACATAGTGAATGCCATGTTCTTTATCATCACTTATATAAAAATGATATTCTTTTATAATTACTCATGCTTGAACTATACTCTGAACACCATCCAAATCTAACTGTAAATGTCTATAAAAAACATGTACCATAATAGTGACCTACTTATTAAAGTAATAATCTGATTGAATTGCTTCCTGATGAACTAATGAATAGTTCTCTGCAAAATCAACAACTGATACAATTGTTCCAAGTGGAAAATTATCTCTTAGAGTTTGAAACTGTTGTGCTTGCCACTTTGCAAAAAATGCATGACAAATATAAGGTTGAATCAATTTCTTAAATCTGTCCATAAATGTTAGAACAAGCAACTCCTCTTCAACATATTCCAACCTTTTTGTTTCTTTCCCCAACTTTGTTTCATTCTTGACATACTTGTAACTTTTGCAATTCAATAATTTTGTTACATCAATATTTTCAGTTTTCAACGAAAATAGAGCCAATTCACCACATGTTTCACATAATCCTTTGATGTAATTTATTTTACCAGTTGGATCATCTATGTTGTCACACAAAATGGATGAGATTCAATAGGGAAAGATTCTGAACCTTCTCTGACTTCTATTATTTGAACCTCTATAGGGGCTGATCTTGAACCTTCTTCAACATTCATTGTTTGAGATTTCGTAGGGAGTATTCCTGACCTCTCTCCCATATGCACTACTTCTACTTCTTTTGAGCTTTCTTCAACATTTCCTTCACCTTGTTTAATTCGATGATAGCATGTCGCAGTCTTCTGAATATTTCTTTGTTCTGCTTCATCAGATCTTTTCCTTGCATATTTGTTTTGCTTTCCTTTCTTGTTTCCCATTATAATTTTTTTAAAAAAAAATTATCCCTTGCCTCAAGATAAATTTCACGCAATAACCAGATAAAATAATCACTATACAGATTTGTCTGTCATTGTTGGTACTTTTAAATTGTTTGATTGAAATCAATAGAATGTAGTCATCTGCAACAAAGCATAAATATTCTTCATTATATGACTAAAATCTATGAGTTGCATTCTTTACAAGTGGAAAATTCTTCTTAAGCCATCATTGAATCACAAAGAAATAACATGGTATGAATACTAGAATGTTTCTCCTAAAAAATAAATTTCTTTTCATTTTATGGAAAAATATCAGTCTATTTTTTCAAGAATAAATTGCTACATGAAAGACAATGGCATCGGCTATCAAAAGAAGCAAACATAATGTTAGAAATCCCCTCTTTTGTTTGTAGCTGTCATGTCCTTCTTTCTTCTCCAAACGATGTAGCTCCAAATGATGTGAGTCCTAAAATCAAGTCTTAATGTCCTTTTGGGATATTTAGGAATTGGTGGTATCTTGTCAAACAAGGGATTAACATTGATGTGTTCAAATGTACCTTGGAAGATTTCGATGGTTGATTCTTGATGAGACCTTATAGGTGCCATTATTGCATTTGACAACTCCAAAGGTTGTGTCCTAGTGAGTGCTAGCATGATACCTCAGAATGTAGATGTAGTGGAGGGAAACCTAAATGAACTTTATGCCTCCCAAGTGCACACCTAGACTACCAACTATGCACTTGAAGTGTGCAGTTGATAAAAAAGGGTTGGAATTGGTAAAACATGGTTGTAGGGTACCTAAAATTCAAATTTTGAGTATTTTGAGTTCCTAAAATGCAAAGTGTGGAAGTGTAGATTAGGGTTCTAGAACCTAGAATGAAACATCTAATTACCAAGTGCACCCTAAAACTACCAACTGCACCCATGAAGTGTGCAGTTGGTAAAACAGGGTTCCAGTTGGTAAAAGAGGTCAAAACTTGATAATTAAGATTTAGGTATGCAAGATATGATTGTTTTTGGAATTTTTAAGTGTTTAGGGATGTTATGCAATGTGAGGAAATGCTAAATGACATAGGGTTTTCATATGCAAAGTGCAAATGTCTTAGGGATGTTATGCAAGTGCAAATGCAAGGTGTCGTTTTGAAGGTATGCAAGATGAAGATTATGATATGCAAAATAAAAGTTAGGGTTATGTTTTGGACTTGGTAAGGATGCGAAAGGTAGGTGTATGTAAAGTGGACTATGCAAGGGATGGTTTCCTAGGGTTGATAATGATGTTTAGGCTATGCAAAATGAGGATAGGTGATCAAGAAGACAAGTTGGTTGATGGACAATTTGATAGGGTTTGATAGTGAAAATGATGCTAGGGTTGGAACAATGCAATATGAGGGGGATATATCACTAGGGTAAGTTAAAATGACATTTAGGAATATGATTATGCTAATGATAGAGGTATATGTAAGGTTTTTTGAACTTATGTGAAATCTTGACAAGGTTTTGACAATGTTTGATGTTTTGACAATGTTTTGCAAGTTTCCAAAGTGTAAATTTGAATGTTGGCTTTTATCTTGATTATGTTTTACACACATGCAAGACACATTAAGACAATAGTAGCTATTGTTAAAAGTTAACAATCACACCACAACCTAGGCTTTAGGACTGTATCCACTAAATTCCTACTTGAACCAAAGTTCAACCATGCTTATCCAGAGTAGACAACTTAGGACTTTGGCACCACAGGCTCCCCCTTACAGCACACTCACTTCTCAGGGCTACCAAGATCTACATCTCAAGAGGCATGACTTCCCAAGGGAGTATTATCTCTACTAAGGACTGCAAGAATGTAGGATGTCTTCACGGGCATGGGTGACCCCTTGAGCCAATGGATAGAAAGGATTTTGGCCACTAAAACATGGTTTCTAGTAAGGACATTCCATTTAGCAAGTGAGTGATAAACTTTCTCAGAAGGTCTCCCAGTCCCAAGAACCAGGGTTTTACACACCATAAGGGTATTGGAGGAGAGCTATCACTCAACAATACCGCCGACATGACTTTCACCGTAATCGAGTTTTATATAGTGGCTGGAACGTTGACTTGGCTTTTGGCTCATTACTGCTCTGAGGTCGTCCCCTAGCATACCCAATATCGAGTATCTTGGTCCAAGGCAGGCCTCCTATAGAAGTTACATGGATTTCTCTTACACCCAAGATCCACGAATGGTGAGGGGAGAGGATATGTCCAATGCAACACAAGTTAGAGATTTAAACATTGTAGACACACCAGACAAAATAAAAAGTTCATTTTAAGCACCAAACAAAGTGTTATTTAATCTAATAAATCCACACACATGGTTTTGACAAACACACAATGGTCTTCGACAACATCCTGCAAAGCAAGCATTAGTAGTTTGTTATGATCATGTCTTCATCCCATGATTGCCACATGCTGCAAGGAGACCATTAGTAACACAATAAGAATATACATTTCTTAACACCATTAATGTGTTACTAATTTTTAATTTAACTTTAATGCATCCATTAAACAACTTTACTAATGAAAGAAATAGATAAATAATTTAGATGTACAATCTTTTTACCAAATTAATGCCTTCGATTTTGTGAACAAAATTCATGGCAAAGACAGATAATGCACTGCTAGTCAGGTTGATGGAAAATAGCTTTACAAATGGCAAATAGCTTTACAAATGGCAACTTTTTTCAATTTTTTTGATTGTTCGCAAGAACAAGTTGATTAAGACATGTTCGCCCGAACATATACTTAAATTTTTTTGGCTGCTGGAAAGTTTTGGGGTGCATGTTTGCGTGAACGTCATGTTCACGTGAACATGTAAAATTAGAAAAATTTTAACTTTTTTTTCTTCTTTTTTTTTGCTCTTTTGACTTTCATAATTGTAAGAAAATGATCTCTTATTGTAAAATAGAAAATGTCAAAATGTGCTACTCGGAGCAAGCTTTCCAATGACTATAATTGGAATACATATTTTAATCATTAAGACATTCAAATATGAGTTTAACTCATTATAGGTTCATTACTGATTGAACATCAATCGACTTTGATACCTCGAGAAAATTAGTAAATTAGGTCAATTTTTTTTTAAAAAATATGTAGGAATTAGCTTATTGAGATACCTTTCTATTCAAAAAAAGAAAAAAAGGTTTATGATAAACTGACTTCAAATTATCTATGTCAAATGGAACATATGTCTGAATTACGATTTATGTCACTTCAAAACTTCATAAACTATACAATATTCAACCAAAATAAATCAAACCAAATGCATCCTCTGGATATTGATGTTACAAATCTAATGCCGAAAGAATTACTTCATTATCATTTCTAAAAAAAAGTTATGTGTGTCAAATAGACTATCCCTCTTTAAAATATTGAATTTTATTATGTACCACTTTTCGGAGGAGATAAAAAAATTTGACATAAATATATTTTTTTTTTAATATTAAAAAATATGGTTACAAAGAAGGAACAAAGTACTCAAAATCACTAGTTTATGTCATCTTGAAATTATTTATAGTTTTGGAGATATAGTCACTTGAACGTGATGTTTGTTGCAAAAATATTGATTTTAGTGTCAAAATTGGTCAAAAAGTGGAACCCATTATTGTGGGATCACCCACCATCCAGGTGTTAAACTATATATCATTCAGCCAACTGAGCTACAGGATTTTATTTTGTTTTTTTAATATACAATCAGCCTCCTTTTCAAAACCAACAAATTCTAGCTTCAAAAAATCAAAAAATAACTGGACTTTACCCAATTCCTCTATTGTGGTGGCCCACCAGGCATATTCCTTTTCATTGACAACTTTATTTATCCTTATGCAGAAAAGGTCATCCAGTTCTTTACTCCACTCATCCTTATTTTTCAATTTATTCTTTCTATCCAAAGCACAAGGAAATAGATCAAATTTTTTATTCTTGTACTTTGTGAGATAAGAAACAATTTTTAGTTACAGAGCAACCCTCCTATTATCAAAATTCGACAGGTCATTAGCAATATCGTACAATTTTTCAATATGGTCATGGGAAGACCCTATAACTGAATAACATAAAAGGATGATTTCTTTTTCCCTTTTTCCCCACTTACTAACAATAGGCTTGAAGGTTTCATCATGGGTTTCCAATTCCTCCCATATACTTATTACTCTTGCCAACTAATCAAAGAATAAGGGCCATTAAATTTTATCTACTAAATACATTAGAGCCTTTCTAAGCTTATCCTCATATTGCATATTTAAATCTACATGTAAGCCCGATAGCTTACTTTTCTCTTCTTCAAAATCCTCAGCTGTATAATATTCTGGCCTTTTAGGTGTGTCTGGTATTTCTACAAGGGGGGTGGATTTAAAAGGCTCCACTGGAGGTTGGGGGTATATTATTCTAGGCCTAGTAGACTTCCCCATTAGCTTGTCTTCAATCTCAACTCTCCTTTTTACCTCCCTATTATAAGCCTCAAGAACTATTTCATATTTGTTCTGTAACTCCATCATGGCTTGTTCCTCCTTGGCAGTGGCCAATAGAAACTTGGAAGAGTCCACATTCTAGTGTGTTGCTTGCACATGTACGGTATTAGCAACTCTTCTCACAATTAAGCTTCCCATCACCACAGACTCATCTGGCTATGACAATGTGGCTTTGGATCCTCTTCTCAGTGACCAACTAACCAATGCAACTTGATCTTCAATGAATGTAGTACCTTGAAAATCCTCTTTATTTTGGCCTTGGAAATTCAATTTATTTGAAACATAACTGAAAACTAAGGCATCAACAATATCCCACTTTGGCAACAATAGAATATTAGTTGCTTTGACCATTTGCCTCCCCTCCTTAGGGCTTATATTTTCAAATTCTTTCATCATTTCTTCTTTTGTTTGGTTCTGGATGGAGGCTTCATCCATTTCTGGATGCTCTATTTTCAGCTTTTTACATTTTTCTTGAAAAATATTCATGTTTTCCCTCCATGCAAACTACTAAAAAGCCCTAGATTTCACAAAACTGTCACCAGCCAAAAATTGATGACTTTCTTGTTCTAACACAGGGTCCAATTCCCTACCACTATAATCTACTATAGCTAGATCCAAACTTGGGAGGGGAAGTTCTGGAGGGTTACCCTCATCTAATTCTGCTTGAGTAATAAAAATACCTCCCTATGATCCCATCTGCTGAATTTGCTCACCTGTGAGTTGTTCCTCTCCAATCCTCAAAAAGGATTGAGTGGGCGAATATTCCTCAACTTGAGGCCTTTCTTCTCTTATCACATTTTGCCTCTTGGGACTAGGCTCATTAGGTCTCTCCTCTTGGGCTGTACTGGTGGATCCTATTATTTGTTTTCCCTTATCTACAAGAGCCCTTTTATTCTGAATTATAGTATACCTTAGCTTCTTTTGTACAATTATTTGACTAGCTCCTATATTTGGAGTGAAAGCCAACCTCCTCATGACTTCTTTGGCCTTATCAAGATAGGAATCAATAAAAAAATGTTTCTTCTCATTCATAACTTGCATTATTTTAGGGAAGTTATTCATGAGCTTACTTATTTTGTCAGCCTCTATATTAGCATTATCTAAAGGATCATATTTCTAATCAAAACAATGAATGAATTCTAGAACCCGGGAGTAAACTCTCCATTTTTCATTTTTAGTTTCCTACTCCTACAATGAGAACTCATTCCTTATAATGTCCTCTAGATAATAAGAATCATGCTTGACCTATCCCAGCTTAATTCTATGCCTCAATGTCTAATTGAAAAATCCCTCAGAATCACAAAAATAGGGATTAGAGACAGCAATCATATACTGCTCCAAAATTTTATGCAAAATGGGCCAACCTCCTTTCATAATCAAAAACTGATGGGCCAGTATGTAGGTAGGGAAAATTGACCCTAATTGCCTTTTCAAAAAAACATTTCTTCTTCTCCTCCTAATTGCCACAAAACTTCAGCCATTCCTACCTTCAAAGGTACTTGGTAAGGAAAAACATGAGGACTCCCTTTAAAACCATAGGTTCTAAAAATAGTAGAAATAGAGTAAGGGATGATATCTCCCCAATTATGTGAAACCTTCAAATTATGGGGGTTATCCATAGGCCTGATGAGATTCATTAGTACCTTATGGATTCTGGGGTTTTCACTCAATATGAGGCATCTCAATTTAGAAGCAAAATACCTATCAAATCTGACAAAACTGGCATTACTTGCATCCAAAATCATATCTGTGCTCCACAACTAAACTGGCACTGCTTCCCTATTCTTCTCTTTGTTCAATTCCATCTCATTACCAAAATACATCACTCCTTTGATCAAAAACATATACATTAATAGAGAGTAGTGGCCACAAGTTTTCTCCACCTTGCCCTTCGCAATCCCAATTAAATCAATGTGAATTTCTTCAGCTATAAATGAAGCAAAATCAAAGATAACATCTACATTGAAAGAAGCAATTTGAACCATCATGTAGATGAATCCAATGGGCATGAACTCCTACTCATCTTCATCAAAAACTTGGCACAAGGTCCTGCACATCAAAACTAGCAAACTTCCTATTGTACCAATATGTACCCTCAATTCACCTCCCATAATTACATCCTGCTTTGCTTTGTATTCATTCTCTAATTCTAGCAGATCAATTTGCACATGGTAATCTAAAAATGGTTCTAGGTGAAAAACCTCTCTAATTTTTTTAGCACTAATTGAGATCAGAGGCACGCCATCCTTTCTTCTTACAACCCTAATGGCTTGGTCATAATTCTTGGCAATGGCTTCAAGAAAATAGTAATCCATGAAAACACTCGGAACTACTAACTTTCTCAAATCAGAATTCCAGACTTTAGCATGCAGGGCAAACAACTTCCTTTTTGAAAACCACTTTTTAAACAAGATAAGACAAGTTTGAGTAGTTGTTGCATCCCTAACCCAGTTCCCCTTGTCATATAGGTCATCACCAATTTTAAGCCTAGGGTTTAAGGAAATAAACCTTTAACTTGTGCAGGCTCTAAAGTGGATTCTAGGAGTAATTCTAATAAATCATCGTGGACATTCTTATCCATATAATTAATTTTCCCAGAAAATGCTTTCTTAGGAGGCATCTTGATAGTATTGAAAGAACTGGAATGCCACAAAGGTTATAATATGAGTACTTACTTGACTTGCTAAACTTTTTCTTTTCTAAACTTCTATAATTGATCTCAAGCAATAGATGAATAGCTTCATGTCTTTACTAGGCTTAACACAATACAATCAACAGGCTCTTGTGCTCAAGAAACTTGCAATCTTTGTTTGCGTGGGACTGGAATTAATGAAAATCTCCTGTGTTATACTCTGTTTCTCCCACACACAAAGCTTTCACTCATCATAAATGTGCAGACCCAAAAAATAGAGTGGCATTGCACTTTCATTTTAAACTTGCATTGTTGATCCTTGAAAAATCCTCTGATCTGGGAATGAAAACTAGGCTGACTCAGTTTTCTTCTTAACACATTGGCAGTCAAGCCAATAAAATGCCTCCATCTCTACCTTTCCTCCAAAGCTGGCATTTCAAACTGGGCCCATGGATGACCAAGGACATGTGTCATGAACTCGCTAACTCGCCATACATAACTTTCGAGCACCTTTCCATAGCGAGCTAGCGATAACCACTGATCTCGCTTTGATCATATGGTAGATATTTGAAATGATTTTTTAAAGAAGCAACAGTGGGTCCCTTGATCGCTAACTCGCTATACTTAATCTTCACACATCTATACTTAATGAGCATCGTTGATCTATACTTGATCTTGTGGATATCAATTTATTGTAACAGTGGTGGGCCCTTGCTCACTAACTCGCTATACTTAATTTCCAAGCACCTTTCCATAGCGAGTTAATGATGGCCTTTGATCCTTGTTTGATCTAATGATCAAATTTTTTTTTATGCCTTATACATGGGGAGTGGGTCCAGGTACTATTGTCAATGAGATGGCTCAACACAGTGGCACACATATTTATCCTTTTTATCTCTTAATGACATTACGTGTTCTTGGCCTTGCCATGTTCATGATTTTCAGGTGGGTCACTACATTGCTACCGGCCAAAACATTAAAAGCTTGGCTAGTGATATGGTGAGTCCTGATGAGCACACATTTTGCAACTTATGAATGCTAAGTACGATGCCACCATGTAAATTGATCAGCACAACTCAACTTTATCACATCAGTCATTTGGTACCCACCTTTTAGAAGTGTTTGTTGCATCACCACTTTTCGACCAGTCGCTACATTGCTACCAGGTAAATTATCGACTATCTGGCTAGTGATACAGCGACCTCCCGACAAACATCAAAATTGACGCTGAAAAAATTAAACTACGAATGACATAACCTGCAAAAAAAAAAGTGAAACCTACACCATATCTTCCTCAGGATCTTCAAAATCACTTCTTACTTCAAAAGAACGCCATCTTTTGCAAAATTCGAGCACTCGCTATATCACCACTAGTAAGTCGCATGGATTTTTCGGTAGCAACTTGGAAAATTGCTAGATAAATTTGAACTCCAATGACATCACTTGCAAGTTTTTTCCACGTGCATTTCTGCTTGAAGCTGACAGGCCTGGGACATAGCACGTGGTCATAATGTCTTCATATTAACACATTTCTCAGCACCAGATTTCACTTTTCAATATCACACATAATTCTCTGATGGTTGCTATCTCACTATGCGTAACATGTGAGCATCTTGTCATAGCGAATATGCGACAACCATAGATTCAAATTAGATCTGATGGTAGGATAAAAACTCCTTTTCAAAAAGACCCAATAATGACATCCAAAGAGGCGAGAAAAGAATATTCACTCCTCATTTTCTTTTTAAAAAACATTTGGTGCTAGAATAAAACTTAAAAAGCCAAACCTAGGGATTTTCAAAAATTTTAAAGGTATCAAAATAAACTAAACCAAAACCTATAACCCTATGACTTAACATAAAAACTTTCATCTGATTTTTTGCAACATGATTCTAAGAAAATTTGATACGTAAAAAATCAAACCAACAGATCCTAGATACAAGATATAACATGCAACAATATCTTTACAAATAAAATCCCTTGTTCTTCCTTCAGATCAGACTAGGTTATTCCATGAATCCCCTCAGGCTGATATCAAATTCCTTGCACCACTTATGCAACATGTGCCTCTTACACATTATAAGACATAGTTTCCATTGTTATCACAAGTCAAGTACATAGCCTTAGAGCCATTCCTAACCATCAATATATTACCTTAATGGATAAGATTTATTTACACCCTTCTTGCCTGAAATATGCAAGAATCAGATATTTTATTTTTAAAGCTAAAATGCACATTGTGCAGACACATAACTCAACTCACTGCTCATTAAAGAAAGTTCCATTTTGACAATCTTAAAAAGATTGCAAGGTTAACCCAATATCATGACATAAATAAGGAGCATCACATCTTCTCTTGTCAAAGTAATCATAACTGTGAAACACAACATGCAACCCATGTCCTCAACTCACACAAACATAGATTAAGCTAGTTGAATTACAATTGTGTGTCTAGCATTATGAAGTCAAGGGCCGAGTGTGGACCAAGAGCTCTAGCTCTTGTGGTGACAGATCTTGAACACCTACACCTATACACTTATGTGTACATTAGCATAGTAGCCCCAAAGCCCTAGGGTTAAAACACCACTCTGATACCATATGTAAAAACCATGTCCTAGTCAGCAAAAGCAACATCATTCAAATGATTGAAAAGAAAAAGAGTCAAGAGAAAACCCTAGTTAGTTTACCATAATCAGATATTAACAATTAGTTCACCATTAATAAATGTAATTACATCTTATTATCCAATATGTTGACCTACTTGTCATCCATCCATCAAAATGCATGATTAAATTAATACATCAAGACAATTATAGGTACATTATCCATTGTACATAATTATAACATAAAGATCATCATAAGATGATTGTATACATCGCATCAAATGTAGAGTTAAATAAAATGCCTCAAACATGTGCCCACTTGCAACCTCTGGTCTCCACAACCATCAGACATCATCCTTCCTCTATCTGATATGGGAGTGTGGCCCAAACATTTTTGCCACACCAACTATAGAGTCTTTTAGCTCCCCTGAGATCCTTCCTAACATGAAGGACACTCTAACCTTGGCATGAGAAGCCTAGCAACTTGGAAGAAGAGGATTGGATGGATCTAGTGCAGTCATGAAACTTACTACTTTCCACATATGTCTAAGTAGCCTATTCATAGAATATGGCAGAGAAAATAAAATAACATCATGTCATGTCCCCTTTTCAAATAATTAAAAAATAATAATCCTTGCTAAGACAGGCAGGCCCAAGAAAGTGAAGTTTCGGAAAAAGGGAGTTAATCTTTGGAAACCGTTGGACTAATAAATGATAATTATTATTAAAATATGTTTCATTAACCTCTCTTGGACGTGAGTTACATTTATGCCCTTTTTAAAGAGGTTTGGAGGCATTTTGGGGGGATTCCAGACTTGATTTTCGCTCATTCTTTGTTATTCTTCAGAGGCTGCCAAACCTGTGGAGAAGGAGACCCAAGAACGGGAGTTTGCAGGTTTCCAGGGAGACCCAAGAACGGGAGTTTGCAGGTTTCCAAGAAGGCTAAGGACGGGAGTTTGAAGCCATTCCATGTGCATGCTCATACAGAATTTGCCTTTGTGCTGAACAGTGCAGATTTGTGAGTTTCCGGGTGTATTTTTGTAAGAGTTTGGTGTTTCCGGTTGAGTATTTCATATCAGTTTTGGTTGCTGCTGTATTTTAGACTTTAAGCTATTAAAATAGATCTGAATATATATATTGGGACGTGATTAAACTTCTGAGATAGATTATTAGTGTTCTTGTGGTGTTTCCGGGCATATTTTGTGCTATTTCGGGAGCCCGATGAGCATAGTTTTGGTCCTACATTTTTGAGCTGTTGTGTAAAGGCTATACGGATCTGGAAATGTCAATTTGTAGGCTGTTATGCTGCTGAAAGTTCTGTAAAAATTTCCATTTTCAGATTTATTAGTAATTGGTGAAGCTGTGAAGCTTTTGGCACAATTTCTGGCATACCCGATTTGGGGTTTCTTGAGAAATTTGGAGGATCTTTGTGATATTAGTTGTTTGATCTTAAAGATCTGATTAAAGGTTGGAAATATCAAGTAAAATCAGAAAAGGGACATTTCAGTGGTATCAGAGCCATGATCTTGCCAGCCTGAGGGTTTGTAGAAGTTTGCAGGTCAGTTTTGACAACTACCCAGATCTTGCATTTCAGTTTTGAGAACTACCCAAATCTTGCATGTCATAATTTATGATTGCATGTTGCTTCTAATCAGATGCATGTCAAAATTTATAGTTGCATGCTACTTCTAATAATTTTCATGTTAGTTCTTGGTAAATTTGGTGGTTGTAGAAGTTTGCATGTCAGTTTTGACAACTACCCAGATTTTGCATGTCAGTTTTGACAACTACCCAGATCTTGCATGTCATAATTTGGTGGTTGGATGTTGCTTCTAATCAGTTGCATGTCCAAATCTATGGTTGCATGCTACTTCTAATCATTTGCATGTTAGTTCTTGGTGTTTGAAGAAGTTATATCCTATTGGGGTTACACTCTACTTTATCCAGAATGGACAGGTATAGTACAGAGTCTCAGAGGGAACGATCTTGGACAATTGATAGCCAGAGTCAAAATAGTAGAAAGGATGGTTATTTAGACATTCGAGATAAACTTATGAAAATAAGCCATGACATGTCTAAATAGTTGGTTGAGCACCACCGTATAATGAATGACATGTTATCTGACCCAGCTAAGGTGGATAAGTTGACTGGATTTCTATTTGGCAGATTTTCTCACAGGACAGATGATACAATTCCCAAGAACTTGCATGAGGAGTTTGAGAAACTAGCTGATAGCCAGGTAGAGGTCTCAGATTCTACTTTGCCACAGGAGGTGGTGGGAAAGGATATTGCATAGATTGATAGTAACAGTCAACTTGATACTCAAATTGAGACAATTGTTTACAGGTTGTCAAAGGGTGATGCCACAGGTATTCAGGATGGTATAGTTACAACAGGCAGTGACTACAGTGTAGTGGGTTCAGATGATGATTATGAGGATGTTGTTGTGCAGGATGGTGAGATACCTGGTAGAGATGAGCAGACATTGAGCATTCATGACTTTGCTGAGAAAGAGTACCAGGCGCAGTTAGATGCTTCATCACATGAGGTTGAGGCAGGTAGTACTTCACATGATTTATTCCGCCAGTTGAAGGTGAGTGAAGATAGTATTGTGACTTCATTACCTCATCATGACAGGTATGTGGAGTTAGTTGGTATTGGTCATATTACTCAGGTGAGGAGTTTGCTTGAGTTACCAGTTGATTCTAGTTTACAGATATGGACTCGAGTTTGTTATATTGGTGTTTGGGATTCAGTTGACTGGAGATCTCTAACACTTTTTGGTAGCAGTGTTTGTTTGGGTGCTATCATGGATTTGATTAGCAGATTACACGGTGTTGTCTTTTCTTGTGCCAGTATCTTGTCTGATGTTGGTATTAGTTTTTATACACCAGTGTTGGGCTTTGTTCGTATATCCAGTCGACCATACTTGCTGGAATGTGTTGATGATCTTTCATATTTGGCAGTGTGTACAGATGAGTCCCAGGATCATATTGGCATTGATGACACCCAGGAGGATGTAGTGGGCAATTTTGAAGACTTAGTTTCTTTGGGTACAGAAGAGTTGGACAGCAGTGCTACAGTTTTTGATACTCTGTATGTTGATATGAGCTTTAGAGTTGATTCACATGACATGGATGGTAATACTCTAGAGACTAGTAACTTTGAGGATACTCCTTTAGACAGTGCATCAAAGGAGGTTTGTAGGAGACAGTCAAGCCAATGCCATCATGTGTCTAATCAGTTGAGAGTTAGTGACCGAGACATTGCTATCACTTGCCAACATTTTGATGCTGCTCGTCAGTTATTAGCAGTTTATGGATGGGGTTCTCCTACTAGTGATGAGCAGGAAGGAAGTTATCTTTCCTTGACAGAGATCCACTCTTTATGGGAGGCTATTCGGATTTTGAGACAGAATTATATGCAGTTGGTAGCTGATAGAGATTATCTTATGGAGTGGGGTAGTACAGCATATGATGCATTGTTGGCCAAGGAAGATGAGGTGAGTGAGCTTACTGAGCAGCTTGAGGTGACTTCTGAGATTCTTGAGAGTACACAGTTGGCTTTCAAGGAGTCACAGTTTCATTTGGCTAAGGTGACCATGGAGTTAGAGCGACTACAGTCTTTATCTAATTCTATACAGTCACAAGCTATGGTGTTTGGTGATTCGAGGATGTCTATGGCTGAGATTGTCAGAGACAGTGGAGATGGGGATGCATCCATCCTTGATACTAACATTGGCATATCAGGTTCATTCCCACTAGAGCCAGGTTTAGTTGAGTTGGGTATTGTAGCAGATTATTGTATGCCTGATAGGGTGGTGGCCTCTAGTACTGAAGGCACAGAGACTAGAGATGTATCAAAGGTCATGTGTGATGTTGGTGAGTCGACAGTTGGCATGGTTCCTGCTAGTAATGCTACTCCCTTGGTGATATCTTTGGAGGTAGCAGTCAGTTCCAACATGGTTGATGATCAATTGCAGTTAGTTTCATCTAGATTACAGTCTGAGCCACTGACTGAGATTGGCGCATTCTATCGGCATTACACTGTGAGGTACGCTCATCAATTTACCTTTGATGACCATGTTGATGAGATTATGATACAGAGATGTACTTTGGTTCCTAGTGCTTATCATCAGTTATGGAATAGTTTGATGCCTCGAGATGAGAGTTGTGATGGGCACAACATGGCGATAGGTTCTGTAGTTGATAGCTTGATAATACATGACTTAGAGCAGGAGTTTTGGAGTGATGCTTCAGCAAGTGTTGTTATTGATTCTACTCCTTTGGCTATGACATCTCCTGACTTAGCTAGTGATCAGTCACAGTGGGTTGTATCACTTGTTCATGGTGAGCTGTTGACTGAGGTTGGTTTTTTTAATCAACATTATATTGCAGGGTATGTACATCAGTTAACAATTGATCCTTATGCTGAGGAGTTGATGGCAGGAAAATTTGGTTTGGGTTCCATTTCTTGTTGTTTATCTTATGATGGCTTTTCACCATCAGGGATGCATGGGAGTTATGGTTATGAGACAGTGGCCAATAATCTACAGATTTGTGTTGACTGCAGGAGTTGTATAGTGTGTGGATTCTCCATACTTGGTATAGTTTCATTTGAGAGCATTCACCATTGTTGCAGAGTTGGATTGTACATTCCATATAGGCCAGTGGAATGCATTGATGGTATTTACTATGTTGGTAGTCCACTTTACTTGGGTTTTGATATTCTAAGAGTTTGTGTCTCATGGGTTTTTGACTGTGGTAATGGTGATTTTGGAGTTTGGTTGAGCTATAATTGCCAGTTTGATTATGGATTCCTCTTGGTCATATTGCAGAGGATCTTGCAGGAGTCTGTGTTAATTGGTAGTAGTATAGTTCATGACTACATTTGGGATCCAGGAGGATTGATTGGTTTATTGTTCAGCCATTGCTTGAGGACAAGCAATGTTTGGGAGGGGAGGACTTGTCATGTCCCCTTTTCAAATAATTAAAAAATAATAATCCTTGCTAAGACAGGCAGGCCCAAGAAAGTGAAGTTTCGGAAAAAGGGAGTTAATCTTTGGAAACCGTTGGACTAATAAATGATAATTATTATTAAAATATGTTTCATTAACCTCTCTTGGACGTGAGTTACATTTATGCCCTTTTTAAAGAGGTTTGGAGGCATTTTGGGGGGATTCCAGACTTGATTTTCGCTCATTCTTTGTTATTCTTCAGAGGCTGCCAAACCTGTGGAGAAGGAGACCCAAGAACGGGAGTTTGCAGGTTTCCAGGGAGACCCAAGAACGGGAGTTTGCAGGTTTCTAGGAAGGCTAAGGACGGGAGTTTGAAGCCATTCCATGTGCATGCTCATACAGAATTTGCCTTTGTGCTGAACAGTGCAGATTTGTGAGTTTTCGGGTGTATTTTTGTAAGAGTTTGGTGTTTCCGGTTGAGTATTTCATATCAGTTTTGGTTGCTGCTGTATTTTAGACTTTAAGCTATTAAAATAGATCTGAATATATATATTGGGACGTGATTAAACTTCTGAGATAGATTATTAGTGTTCTTGTGGTGTTTTCGGGCATATTTTGTGCTATTTCGGGAGCCCGATGAGCATAGTTTTGGTCCTACATTTTTGAGCTGTTGTGTAAAGGCTATACGGATCTGGAAATGTCAATTTGTAGGCTGTTATGCTGCTGAAAGTTCTGTAAAAATTTCCATTTTCAGATTTATTAGTAATTGGTGAAGCTGTGAAGCTTTTGGCACAATTTCTGGCATACCCGATTTGGGGTTTCTTGAGAAATTTGGAGGATCTTTGTGATATTAGTTGTTTGATCTTAAAGATCTGATTAAAGGTTGGAAATATCATGTAAAATAAGAAAAGGGACATTTCACATCATATCTACATATATGTAGTAAAATTAATGAATTAGCCAAAGCATTTTGATCCATATTTAATTAATAGAAATAAACAAATCATATTGTATCCATTTTGACAGATAGAAAGAAACAAATCATACCATATCCATTTCTAATAGAACTGGCAAATAGAAAGAAACAAATCATACTCTATCCATTTATTTACCACCTTACACCAAACCCTTAGGTAACTAAATGCATACACAGGGAACAAGTTAAAACGTTCAGAATCAAACGTTGAATACCAATGCTCTATTTAAACATATAGGATTACCAAAGGATGTTCCAAATTGACATCAGAAGAAAAATATCATAATTTAATAATTCCAACCACATAACTAACTAGATGGCCATTTCTTATTAGATATATGCCACATGAACAAGGCTATTGCAATTATTGATTCAACCTAAACATAGGCCATTACATCTGGCGTACACACACCCTTATGTCTTCAACCACAGATGAAATTGTTGCCGTTGATTCCATAGGGTCCACAACGCCATCTAGGAATAACACTATCCCAACAAAAAATAGTAGCATGCAGTCTTGAATCTAAAGATTTGCAATCAGGTTAACTAAAAGAGAAATGATTACTCAACAAGTTGTACACAGCATAATCTATTCATTAGCATTATCCAATCGCTCAAGAATGACTTTAACTAGCAAATTCATGCAAAATTTTTGGGGCTACATGTACTTGTTACGCCGAGAGGCGTTCTCTACAACCACAACATGGCAGTTACAATTTCAATAAAAAAGAAAATGCCGGCTGTGGGCTGTGGAGTAAGGCAGTAAGACCACTTGTCAGCGGCAGTTACTGCCGCCCCTGACATGCATGTCAGGGGTGGTAGTAATTGCCGCTGACAGGCAGTCTTGCTGCCACATAAAACAATCCCCCATGGGGTGGCAGGGGTGATGGCCTGTCACCCCATTTTATTTTATTTTTTAATATTTTTTTTTCAACAAAACAGATAACATGGCGGGTTAATGTATTTTTTTTTAAATATTTTTTTTTTGAAAAAAATAGATAACGACATGTAGACACACTATTTTTTTTAAATTTCATTGTGCAATAGTCTTATTGGCATTTTTTAGTAATTAATTTGAATTTTGTAGAGGAGTGGAGTAGTGGAGATGTGGAATTTGAAGAGTTCCTTTAGTGGAAATTGAATAGTTTTTTCGTGGGAGATGAAGAGTTTTTTCTCTGATTATAAAACACTCATATCCTCTCATTTTTGCTCTTCATTCGTAGAAGAACATATTTGCAGAAGACAGGGTTTGAGTAAAGCTTTCATTGCTCTTGAGAGGTAGAGAAAACTTTTTTGGGAAGAAGAAAGGGAGATACATCATTTAGAAAAGCATTTTACATTTGAAGATCAACAAGGAGATCCAAAAAGCAAAGTAAGCTTTTTGTTAAATTTTTTTTCCCTATTAAGTTTTATTTTGCATTTTGATTATTATCTCCATTTAGAATAATAGTTACACTATTTACATTTAGTTGTAATTTATTTGTTATATGACATTTCTTAATTTTTACATTGTTCTATACAAAATTACATTTGCATGTTTCATGCATTATTGTTTTTCATATTTTTCAATGTATTTTTTAGATTAATCTTGTATTTATTTTCCATAATATTTCATATGGATGGCAATGCCGCCATATCAATATATTTTATTTTTAAAAGAAGTGATTTATAAATTTAATGATTACTATTTTCATTTACAAAAGTAGTTTGATTTATAATAGTTTTTTATTAAGATTAGTATATTAATATTTTGAATTAGATTACTATTTTGCTTAAAATAGTTTTGTACTTTACATTTAGATTATAATTAATCATAACATATTAATATTTGAAAAGTGGATGGCAATGCCGCCATTTTTCAAATATTTTATTAAAATGCCAGTTTATTTATTTTTAAATATAAAAACTTAATTTTATAATTTTAATTTTGTTACTTGAAAATTAGAGTAGCCATATATTTTATTTTAATTTATGCTTATTTTTTCATGCAATTTTTAAATAATAAATATTAACTTTTAGGCATCAATCTTTAAAGAATGGAAGGCAATGCCGCCATTTTTTAAATATTATAATAGTAAGCAATTTATTATAATGTTAACTATATCTCAACATATTTCTAATGTTTTCATTAAGAGTAGTATACTGATTTAGAGTATCATTCTGAATTAGATTACTATTTCAATTATAATAGTTTTGTAATTTAAATTTAGATTAAAATTAATCTTTACATATTAACATTTGAAAAGTGGATGGCAATGCCGCCATTTTCCAAATATTTTATTAAAATACCAATGTATTTATTTTTAAATAAGAAAAATGAGACTTATACTTTTAATTTTGTTGCATAACCATATATTTATTTTAATTTATGTTTCTTTTTTATATGCAATTTTAAAAGAATAAATATTAAATTTTAGGCATTAATCTTTATACTGACACATTAGAATGTAAATCACTGATATTATTTTTATACTAGCTATGGTGAGACCTAGGTTAAATTTTGAATCAGAGGAGGCAAGAAGAGAATACCAAAGGCAATATCAAAGAGAATATCGCAGAGAATACCATAGACGTCAACAACAACAACAACAACAACAACAAATAGAAAATGAAAAAGAACAACAAAGAATAACATTAAATCAAAGAAATGAGCAAAGTTATGGTAGAAGAAGGTCTGAAGTGTCAGCTGCACAACTAGAGAATGATGAAAGAGAGCACATAAATATACAAAGAAACAATCATCAGCATACTTCTGAGAGGGTCCTTCGAGATGTACAAACATCTGAAGTACAACATGTTGAAGTGCAACCAAGTGACATACATGAATGTCGTATAGAAGCAAACAATCAACTAAATGTTGAGTATGAAGGGTCTCCATCTGTAGAACGTGTCCCAGAAACACCACAACATGGAAGTCAAATCCATGTGAATCATGAATTAGAAGGTGAGAGAGAAAACATGCCCAACCCAAATGGTATGCTTCAATCTGAATTTAGAAGATTCCAAATGCAGTTTAGATATCAGATAGATAGTTTGAAAACACCAAAAATGTGTTATGTTTGTCAGGAGTCATATGCAGGAATGAAAGTACATCGCACCAGTGAGGGTCCAATATGTAATAGGTGTCATCAAGAGACAAGAATTCATAGGTTTTCATCTTTAAATAATATGGATCTGGGATGTCAACCACTAGAGCTTGCAAATTTAACTCAAGTTGAAGAGATGTTGATTGCACGTGTAAATCCTATATTGCAAGTTACACATGCAACTGGCGGTCAGTATAAGTATAAAAGACATACCATTAGTTTTCCCCGGCACATTGAACAATTACCAAAAGTCTTGCCACACACAATTGATCATTTACCAATCATTATTGTTCGAAGAAGGGATCAACGTGGTACACGATATAACTTTACTGTGAATAGGGATCGTGTGTATAGAGCATTAAAATAAAAAGTTGAAAATGATAAATTTTATGCAAATGTTAGGATAGATGAAAGCACTCTTAATGACCTTCCTACAAATACAGATGAGAATATTTTTCATAGATTAAAGATAGTGCACATGGAGTTTGATTCTGATGCAAATGAAGTTGTATTCCTAGGTCCTCTCATGGAGATAGACGAAGGTAATATAATTGAGCACACAAACTCTATGGCTTCAAGGCCACCTAATGCTCAAAGGGAAATGGAATTCATTCATGCTTGGGTTAATAATCCTGATGCAGTTTCATCTGCTTTAATTGAGTGGCCATCTATAGGTGCATCACCTATCAATGAGTATGTCACAGCTAGGTTGTTGGATATGGATTTCCCAACATTATTTCTAGATGGAAGTTGTGATTGGTTAGAGCCTAGAATGAGACGAGTATACTTGCATGAATTTGTAAAGCATTTGATCAAATACAGGGATCACCGTTTTGGAAAACATCCACGGTTTAGGTATTTCGTGCAAAACATGGTAATGAGACATCGTGCACAAAGTTCAGCATCTATGTTTGCAAAAAGGAGCTTTCATGAAATGCCAATAACTATTAATGAATTACGTGAACATATGGAGAATATTCCATGTAATAATCTTGCAGATAGGCTAATGCGGTTCGGAACAACTCTAAGAGGAACAAGGTCATATTGGGCAAAAAATAAAGCAAAATTAACTGACTTGCACCTAATGCTCAAAGGGAAATGGAATTAATTCATGCTTGGGTTAATAATCCTGATGCAGTTTCATCTGCTTTAATTGAGTGGCCATCTATAGGTGCATCACCTATCAATGAGTATGTCATAGCTAGGTTGTTGGATATGGATTTCCCAACATTATTTCTAGATGGAAGTTGTGATTGGTTAGAACCTAGAATGAGACGAGTATATTTGCATGAATTTGTAAAGCATTTGATCAAATACAGGGATCACCGCTTTGGAAAACATCCACGGTTTAGGTATTTCGTGCAAAACATGGTAATGAGACATCGTGCACAAAGTTCAGCATCTATTTTTGCAAAAAGGAGCTTTCATGAAATGCCAATAACTATTAATGAATTACGTGAACGTATGGAGAATATTCCATGTAATAATCTTGCAGATATGCTAATGCGGTTCGGAACAACTCTAAGAGGAACAAGGTCATATTGGGCAAAAAATAAAGCAAAATTAACTGACTTGCTTGACCAGATTGGGACACCTACAATTTTCTTCACATTAAGTGCAGCTGATATGCAATGGCCTGATTTGCATGCACTAATGCCTGGTACACAACCTAATGATCCACGAGAGGCTAAAAAATGGAGAAGGTAGAATATCATCGACTATCCACATATAGTCACTTATTACATGCACTTAAGGAATACAATGTTCCGGAAAGAAATACTTCAAAAAGGTATGAAAGTAAAGGACTTTTGGTGTAGATATGAGTGGCAACATCATGGTTCACCTCATGTTCATGGCTTCTTATGGCTCAAAGGGGCACCAAATATGGACACTATTAATTGGTCAAATGAGGATGAACGAAAAACTGCAGAGAGATATTTTGACTCCATTATTCATGCATGGAATCCTAGACATGATCCACATCAAATAAATATACAAGTAAGTTTCATATTATAAATCAGTTAAATATTAATATATGTTTCTCACCTCAATCCAATAGAATAATATATAAATTTTCATTTTTTAGGTCTTCCAAAATTTTGGTCAGCATCCATGCCTCAAGAATACAACACAACTTGCTGAGATGGATATAGATCAAGATTATGAACAGATACTCAATTGTGTTGAAAGACACACAGTCTGTAAGGAGGGAGCATGCCTTCGTAAAAAAAGAGGACACATGGTTTGCAGGTTAATCAATTTTTTAAAAAAATTATATCTAAATTATTTATTTCACCTTTTTCAATAAGTTGGATTGACAAGATATATATTCACCAATGTTTTAGGTATAATGCTCCTTGGCAATTGAATTTGGAGGGATCAAATTTATATACTGATGCAGATTCAGGTGAGAAAAAAATTGAACCAGCAAGAAATGATGATAGAGTTAATACACACAATCGGTACATACTACAATTGTGGAGGGCGAATGTTGATTGGCAACCTGTCCTTTCAAGACATGCAGTTATCAAATATATTGCAAAGTATGCAGCAAAATAAGAGAGAAGCTCTGAAACATATCAACAAATGTTGATGCAAATTTCAAATCTTGAAAATCCTGATGATTTAGTATCACAGGCATATAGAAAGCTTCTAACAGAGACAGTTATAGAAAGAGATATTGGAGCTCAAGAAACATGCCATATGTTATTAGAACTTCCATTGGTGGAGTGTAGTAGAAAGTTTGTCAATCTAAATGTCTCACGTGAAGTTTTCAAACCGCTGGTAATCAATAATGACAGAAATGAGGAAGAACTCACAAAATCTTTTGTTGATGGTTATAAAACAAGACCACTTTGTATGGAAGGTATTAGTTTGATTGATGCAGCAAGGTCTTGGTTATATAATCCTAAAAGAAGAGGAGATAATAAATGGGGGCCAAGAAACAAAGTAGCTATTGTTAGAGTTTTTCCTAGGTATTTTTCTATTCCTCCACAAGATTCTGATAAATGGGTAGACTTTTGTTTGTCTGAGTTGTTACTATACAAACCTTTTCGTAATGTCGAGAGAGACATTGGTCATGATAATGATACTATAGTAGCAAATTGGTCCTCACTCAATTATAATCCTTGGCATGTCCAAAGGCAAGAACATGCACAAAATAATGAACCTTCAAGTGATTCAGAGACAGAAGATAATGGAGCCATTCAAGAAAATACTACAGAACATGAGTGGGAAATAATATCTGGGTTACATTGTGGTCAACATATGCCAGTTTCTGAAATTGACATGTTGGGAAGAAGAGATATTGACAGAAATACAAATTGGTGTAGTGCATATCAAAGTGAAGAGGAGACAATCCAAGCAATAAATTTCATACCTGAAATGAAAAAACATGGATGTCTTATGTATGATGATATTACACAGTGTATCAATTTTACAACTCTTAGTGACAAGCAACAAAAGGTAGTTGACATTATTCTGAAACACTACCATAGCAATCAAGTGGGAAATCCTTTATTTATGATAATTCAAGGAACAATAGGAACAAGAAAGTCTCATCTAATTGGCGCCATCAATCAATCTTTTCAGATGGCATCGATGGCAAATCCTTCTCCTCTTCTATTGCTTGCACCAACTGGAGTTGCAGCTTTCAATATAGGAGCATCTACGATTCATTCAAAGTTGTGGATTCCAATTATAGATTTTTCCCAACTACAAGGGACAAGACTTACAAGCTTTCAACAAGAGATGGAAAATATCAAATATATATTGATTGATGAAATGAGTTTCATTGGCCAAAACATGCTGGAAAATATAGATAGTCAACTTAGAGAAGCCTTCCCGCATAAAGCACACATAAGCTTTGGAGGTATCCCTTTCCATACATCACATGGTGTTATTAATGTCTTCTGATTCTTATTAAGATTAGCCATATAGAATGTATACCTTTTGATTTCACTTTATGTGCATAACTAAAAATTTTCCAACTATCTTTCAGGTGTATCTATTATTTTAGTTGGTGATTTGGGGCAATTACCTCCTATTAATGATAGACCAGCATATGATAGCAATAGGTGGGCAAAGTTATTATGGCAGGAATTCAAGATAGTGGTTACACTAGATAAAGTATCTAGGCAAGATGGAGAAAATATCCAACAACAAAGATTTCGTCAGCTTCTCACAAATGTCAGAGATGCAAATCCACAAATAGATGACTGGAACTTGCTTATGACACGAACACCTATAAGGTTAGATGTTGTAAGCAATGATGATTTTGATAAGGCAGTGCATTTATTCTCTACAAATGACAATGTTCATAACCATAACATGAGGATGTTGTATTCTTTAAGACATCCAGTTGCACGTAGCCTTGCAACCAAGTCAAGCAATGGTAATCGAAATGAAGAATTATCAAGTGAAGAACTTGATATTGAGTTATTGATTAGTAACAATGCAAGAGTAATGTTGACTACAAATCTATGGATAGAAGCTAGTCTTGTGAATGGATCATTGGGATATATCAGAAATATTGTCTACAAACCAGGAACTGCTCCACCTGAGCCACCAGCATATGTTATAGTTCAATTTGATAATTACTCTGGAGTACCATTTGATAATCACCATCCAAACATAATACCAATAGCACCACTGCAGAGGGGTAGGACCTTCCAACTACCACTAAGGTTGGCATGGGCGTTGACTATTCACAAATCTCACTCTTTCAAAAGCCACAATTGACATAGGTCCAAGAGAAAGAGTAGGATTGAAATTTGTGGCCATATCTCGTGTTAAGTCACTCGAAGGTTTGAGGATAATGCCACCTTTTACATATGACCGCTATGAGAAAATGAAAAGTGGGAAACAACTTTCAAAGAGAAAAGCAGAAGAATGTAGACTGAGAAATCTTGAAAATCACATATGCTTTTAGACATATTATTTAATAATAAAGATTTATTTGTTCTACTACATTATGTGATCATCATTGTCAACTATTATGCTATTATTCTTATTATGCACATTGATACTCCATATTCCATAGTTAATGAAAACTATAATTGGATATGCTCAATCTAACATGAAAACCTTATTATTTGTACATTTTAATGGTTGCAAGTTCCATTAGGATGATATTTCATTTTACTAATTCTCTAATTTGTAAATTTAACTATGATCATCACTTGGGTCCTCAAATTAAGGTTATAATATTAATTCTAATCATAAAGACATTGTCCAATTGAAATAAATCATAATGTTTTTGCTTCATGACTTTCAACCAATACATTGCTACTCGATATTTCAAATCTATGTTTGTCTATTCTTTAGTATCCATGAATGGTCATAATATTACCATGTTTCAATACTCAAAGTTTCATTACAAATTTTAGTACAATTAGGTTTTTATATTCATTTTCTCCATAATTGATTGTACTAAGTGACCTGTTCTATTTTTTCAAAACCATTATTCATTTAAAATTTATATACCTCTCATTAAGTATACATTTTTTCTTCTTTTTTTATTCGTGATGATGCTATCTAAATTGTTTTCCATCATTTTTTCAGGCATGGAAGCCTCTAATAGACAATCAAGCATTGTCGACATTAGCCCAACTTCTTCTGTACAGTCAAATCATTTTTTTGAGACAGAGTTTCAGAAGTGTGCACGCATAATTAAATATTGTTGTACAACTATGGTAGAAGCACTTCAAAATGCAGCTTTATCTATTGATCATGTACAAGAGATAAAGATAATGGAGATGAAAGATGTTGCCAAATATGTACGCAACACATCTACAAAAGTAGATGCATTTCCATCCATGATGAAAGAGGTCTATGATGATCATATTACAAACAAAGGTCGTAATACAATTTTAATATCTGAAGAATATGTGATGTACTTACATCATTATGGAGAGCTATACACATGGTCCATATGATGATTTCACATTTTTCAAATCTTCACTTATTACTTTATCCAGATAATTGTACTAGGAGATATTGTTCTCCTTCCATCTATGTATCGAAATAATAAATAAACGATTTAACTTTTTATCTCAAATTCTTCTCAACTATACTTCCAAATATTTGAAATGCTTTTTGTTGACCTTTGTTTTTGTATTATTAAAGCTTTTACATGAGATATATCATTAATATGTTGATCATTAAATTATGTATAAAATTGATGTGTTATTTCTAACTATTAACCCACTCTAAAGCATAATATTCATTTTATACTCATTTTAAGTGTAATCATTACCTCAATAATGTTTAGTACTCCTTCATTGTACACTATTCATGCTAAGCATAATTAACATTAATTAATTGTATATTTATAAATGTAACTAATAAAGTTATAAAACTACATAAGGAACATTTTAATCCTTATATTGTTCTATTATGATAATAGGCATGTGTAAGGAGAATGAGCTACCCTCCTAAATGTAATTCTAAACATAACAATAACCGTAACTTTGACCGTGGTCCTACTTCTCCCCTAACTCTAATCCTAACCATAATTCTAATGCTTTGTCTACCCCTAACTCAAACTATAACCCTAACTCAGATTCTAACCATAAACCTAGTCCTAACCCTAACCCCTACCCTAACCTTTTATGTACCCTTATCTCTAACCCTAATTGTAATGCTAAACTTAACCTTGACCCTATCTCTAACCCTAACCCTAACCCTAACCCCAATCCTAACCCTAACCTTAACCCTAACTCTAATCCTAACACTAACACTAACCCTACCCCTACCCCTAACTCTAACTCTAAATATAACTCTACCATAATTATAATATAACCCTAACCCTAACCCTATCTTTAATGCTGAGTGAAACCCTAACCCTAACCCTAACCTTAACTCTAAACTTAACCTTGACTCAAACTCGTACCTTAACCTTAACCCTGATGTAACTCTATACATATCCCTAACTCAATATGTAAAGCTAACACTAACCATAACCCTAAATCTAATCCTTTCTCTACCCCTTTCTCTAACTCCAACCATAATCATAACCATAACCGAAACCCTACTGTACCCCAAACTCTAACCGCGAATCTAACTCTACCATAATTGTACTTTAATATTAGCCCTAGCCCTAACCCTAAATCTATCCTTAAAGTTGACTCAAAACTCTAACGTTAACCCTAACTCTAACATTAACCCTAATCATAATATTTAATCTTTTTGAAACTCTAACCCTAACCCTAACCCTGACTGTAACCCTCCCCCTACCTCTAATTGTAGCCCTAAATCTAACTCTACCATAATTGGACTTTAACTCTAACCCTAGCAATTATTTTAACCCTAATCATAATATTAAATGTCTTTGTAACTCCAACCCTAACCCTAACCCTAACTATAAGCCTACCTCTACCTCTAATTGTGGTCCTAAATCTAACTCTACCATAATTGGACTTTAACTCTACCCCTAAAAATTATTTTAACCCTAAAGCTAACTCTAACCCTAACCCTTTCTATACGCCTATCTCCAACCCTAACCCTAACTCTATTTCTAACCCTAACACTAACACTGACGCTAATCCTTAACCCAATCATACCCCTAACTCTAACTCTAACTACAAATCTAACTCTACCATAATTAGACTCTAATCCTAACCGTATCCCTTTGTTTAATCTTCACTAAAACCCTAACTCTAACCTTAACCCTGACTCAAAACTCTAACTCTAACCTTAACCCTAACTCAAAACTCTAACTTTAATCTTAACCCTTACTTTAATCTTGACAAAAATCCTAACCCTATCTCTAACCTTAACCCTAATTCAAAACTCTAATTCTAAACCTAACCCTAACTCTAACCCTAACAATAGTCATAATCCTAAAATAACCCTAACCACAACTCTAACTCTATTTGTAACTCTAATCCTGACCCTAACTCTGGCTCTAATTGTAACCCTAACCCTAATTCTAATTAAAATCCTAACCCTAACCCTAATTTAAATATTAATGCTAACCCTAACCTTTACTTTAGTCTTGATTAAAACCTTAACCCTAACTCTAACCTTAACCCTGATTCAAAACTCTAATTCTAAACCTAACCCTAACTCTAACTCTAAAAATAGTCATAATCCTAAAATAGCCCTTGCCCTAGCCCTAACCATAACTCTAACTCTAATTGTAACTCTAATCTTGACCCTAACTCTAGCTCTAATTGTAACCCTAAACCTAATTTAAATCTTAATGCTAACACTAACCCTATTTCTAACCCTAACCATAACCATAACTCTACTTTTAAATATAACAATTTACCTAATAATATCCTTAAAATAAGATTGAATCAAAGTGATGCAAATAAACAATATATATAGAATTTAAAAAAAAAATGTTGAAGAATGATTTTGTACTAAGTTTATATGACTACAATTTTATAGTAAGTTTATACAACTAAATTTAAAAAGAAAAAAATAAATCAATACTAACCATATCAAAAAAAGAAAAATTTAAAAATAATTTATTTGTTGCGCCGCGACTGCTACTAGCTTATATATACCTATATATATATATATATATATATATATATATATATATATATATTACGCCGAGAGTAATTGTTCTCAAGGCGTCTATTTTTTTCATAAATTCCAATTATAAAATAACCTTGGGATTAAATAAAAATAGGCGCCTCGAGAACGATTACTCTCGGCGTAATATATATATATATATATATATATATATATATATATATATATATATATATATATATATATATATAAAAGCTAGTTGTTACACAAATAAATCATTGATTATGCTGCAACCCCTATGTTTAATATTTTGTCTAAAAACTGTCTATTGTAGCACAGTTATTCTTATGTTACTCGGACAATGTTTTGGTTGAAAAAAAATGATGAATAATTATTTACAGTATGCCATTATGAAGCAAGGACGTTATCCAAATATAGTTTGGGTACTGAAGCATTATGTTGTCATTGTTCTAATCGGAAAGGTTTGTAGTGGGACACAGTGACCAATTCCATGGCATTATAGTACCAAGATGAGTTCTATCATACCCAATTTATGTTCCAGTGCAGGCGTTAGCAATATTCAGGAAATCTTTTATAAATTATAGGCACTGAACTCCTATTCTTCTAGTCGTTTCAAGTCAGAATCCAAACCCGGTTTCAAAAATATGACCCAGGACGGTAATGTGACACATTCAAACTTTAAAATTCAAATACATGACCCAACATTGTTTGGGGGTTATTACAAGAACTCATAATACTTTTAAATAAATCTTTTACCTACGCATGTGGCAATCATTGGGTGCATGCTGACAAAAAGAATGCTAAGTAATCCAAGTGATTTGTAGTGGTATGTTGTGACGACATGTTGTAGTTTGAATGCGCAGTCAAGAAATAAGGACAATAAGATGCTGAGAGAAACAGATCTGCTTAAGTTTCCATTAGTTAGATATTTCAGTCGCTGCATTCTATAGATATTTCAGTCGTTGCATTCTTCATCACTATTTAAACAGAGGGATTCATCTAGTTTTTTTAATGGGCTCTCAATAACATGATACATATTGACAATTATTGTTGTAAGTAATACAATAGAGAACCCAATTCAATGGTTGTTTGTACATTAGTAGTAGCATTCATATTTCCTCAAAGTTTGACATACTTACATTAGGATTAATGATAGGATTTATGATGTTTCTTGTGTCCCTCTTGCTAGCACGGTCACTCTCATGTTCTACCTTGCATGGTTTTGTTTATAAAAATGCTTTGTTTAGAACTTCTAAATGGTGAAGATGAAGATAAAAGATTTTGATAATATTACAAATAATAAAATATGTTGAATTAATTTAATAATAACATTTTACTATAATTATGAAGATGTATTTATGGAAAGTGTAGATGAATGTTATTGTATAGGGATTTTCAAATAAATCTAATTATTAAAATGTAGTAATAAGTTATATATAATTTTAATTGCAATTAGTTTTAAACCATACATGACAATGATAATTCTTATGTAATGGAAATAATGTACTTATAGGATAGGGAAAATGATGTAGATAGTTTCATTTTTTAAATAATCATGTAGTATGGAATAAAAATGACAGCTTGAGTTAGAAATCTAATTTGTTAATTAATCTTATAAATGATTATGTTCAAGGGAACACTATCATCTTAAAATGATCATATTTCAGTGGTTAATAAGTGAAAGAAAGAATTGGGAACACTTGGTTTTGTTCTCTAAAAGGAATCTAGGACATATAACACTTAATGGTTAGAAATTGCATGGAATTAATATTAATAAATATTAATTCATTGACTTATTTAGATGACTATGAATGGGATATAATGTTTTTCAAGTAGGATTTTTAAGGAACCCCAAGACCTAGGTTTTTTAAATGATTAATATTTCATTCATGATTCATGAGTGTTTAGAAATCTCTAAATACATTGTTTCTTCTATTTCAATTTGTGTGCTTTTAAAATGACTAACATAATAATTTTTTTATTAAGTGATTTGATTATGTTGAGGGAGTATTTGTTAGCTTTTTAAAAGAAAATTATTGGACACATATGATTGGTTAGAATGGCACCGTCCTCTTGCATTCCTTAGTGGGGCATTTCACTTCCACTACTCTTGTAGCTACTCTAGACAAATAAAAGATAGAATATGATGATTATTTTTTCTACAAAGAGATTAATCTATGGGTTTTTCATTTTCACCCTTATGTTCCTTGCATTTCTAGATTCATCAGTTGTGGTTCCCTTCTAGTTGAGGGTAAAATAGAGTTTTTCCCTTCCACACCTTTCACACGGTTTGATTCAATTTTAAGGATTTTCAATAGATTGTAAATAAATAAATAAATGTACCCAAAAAAATAATAATTCTAATTCTTTTTTTTTATATAAAGAAAATGGAAGTACCAAAATAAATCGCCACTATGAACATATGTAAAATAAAAGATATAATTGTAATAATGAGTTGTTCCAAAGAAGTAATGGCTATTCATGAAAGAAAAAGGAGGTCAATCTATGATAAGGAATGGAATTAAATAGGTGCAACACTATTAATTCAAATAATGGGATCATGCATTGTCAAGGAAAATAGTTAGTGATAATCAATTGTGGATGGTTGGATAATCGATCATGGCATCATATTTGTAATAATTTGTATAGTCATATTGTTTGGCTTCTTCTCATAATTTGAGATGAAATATTTGAATGAGAGATGAGTGTTATGTATCTAGAGACGAATATTATGTATCTAGAGATATGCATTATAATTTAATTTAATTTGATGCAAATATCCACAATTGTCACACATCCATTTAGTTATATTATGTCATGTAAAAAATTTTTATTTTTAATAATATTAGAATGTGATTAGGTTTACATTCTGATCATAATTCTATTTCATCATAAGTATTACTAAAAGAATATTTATAAAGTTTAATATATTTAAAATCTATAAAAAATATAGTGTAAAATAACATTTTCCATAAAATTCATGTAATAAATATGTGTGTGTGTGTGTGTGTGTGTGTGTGTGTGTGATGATTATATACCTTATGAATCTTCACCTATACCATAGGACTCTTATATCTAAATTAGGTTTTAAAAAAGAAAAAATTTAAATTTTATTTTATTTTTAAACATACTTTATAATCTATTATTTCAAAAGCTTTTGGATGGGCATTAAAATTTGTAGGTATTATTATTATTATTATTTCATTAACAAGATATTCGATACAAAATATGTTGGTAAGCTTGGTTAGCGGGCTGCATATGGGAGATTTTTTCAGACTGGTGCATACCTTTGATTATCTAGTGCAATCTTTTGGAGGTCTGTAATTACCTTCCTATGGCTTGTGATCAATTCCTTGGTGATTTACAGTCTGCAGTGTGGATATTTGCTTTGCACAATAAATAGTGAAGGTGAGGTATGCTTGAACTAGGTTCTGGATGAGGCAGGGAATTGGGGCTTTTGCTTCTAAGTTTGGTGCTTGTAGATTGATTTGGTTATAGTTTTTGGTTTAGAATTTGTCTATTGGGCTCTTATGGTTGCGAGTGGGGTCTCCAGGAGTCTCATTCTTGTTGGAGCCTCTAGTTGTGATGGATCTTCTCCCAGGGTGAGTTCATAGGAGAAGGAGCCATTTTATGTTAGTGAGCACTCAAAGTTAAATAAAGTTAATGACTTCCTTCCACTTAGTCAATATCAAGGTGTGTTGGTTATCCCTCTGGAAGCAGTAATGGAAGATGTTGACTATTTGGCCTCACATGCATTAATATGCAAGTTTCTTGGTATCTAGATTTTCCTATCAGCTCTCGAAGCCTGGATTCATCATTCATGGTAGGTGGAAAGTGATATGGATATTATGTTGGCTAGTAATAGCTACTTTATGGTGGCTTTCTCTTGCATGTCAAATCAGAACCGGGTCTTTGAGGGAGGCCCATATTTTTATGACCGTGTGGGTCTTTTTGTTGAACCCTGGCATACAGGGTTCAATTCTATTGAGGATCTTCCTTCGAGGGTTCCTATTTGGGTCCTCCTGTCATGACTTCCTTTGGAGTTTTGGCTTGAGGATATCCTTCGATAGATTATCGCTATGCTTGGGAAGCTGACTACTATAGCACATCAATCACTAGATAAAAAGGTTATTTTGTATGCTTGTATTTGTGTTGAAATTGATTTAAGTAATCCTTTGCCAGATTCTTTGGAAATTTTCCTAGGCTGCTCTTCTTGGATTCAATAGTAACACTATGAATCTATTCCCTTCCATTGCCTCATTTGTCATGTGTCTTGTCATTTATAGTGCCAATGCCCTCAAGCCTCTAAAGCCAATGGTACCCCTGGTGGGTTCTCTTGCCCAAGGATGGCCAATGATGGTAAGGGGAATGGTCAAACTATTAGTACTGGAAAAGGGAATGTTCAGACTGATAGGGTTGGTAAGGGGAAAGCTCAAATGAACACTTCAAGTTAGGGGCAAGTGCCATCCAATACTACCGATTTTGATAAGGATGGTTTTATTCCAGCTCAAAACCATGCTAAGGGGTGGGGTTAGAAGAGATCTCATCTAGATTGGAAAGTGGACTCAAGGTTCAATTGTTTTGAGGTGCTCGACAACACGGCCATAGAAGAAGGCATTCTTGTAGAGGCTCAGTGTGGGGCTACTAGCTCAAAGGGGAGGATTTCTATTCAGCAATCATGATGTTGTAGTTTAGTAGAAGCCAGACACCTCTATTGGTCCTGAGTCTGGTGCCTTTGTGGTTTCTCTTGCTCCATAGGAAAAGGATATTCTTCTGGCAGATTTGGTTAAAGATGTGTTTGCCTTTGGTAAAGGAAAGGGATCTTCTCTTGCTTTGGGTTTGATGCAAAGACCATTTAAGAAAGCCTCTTTTACTACTCCCTCAAGAGTTGTGCGAAAGTAGGATCAAGAAAAAATTAAACTTACAAGAGATTTACTGGTAGAGTCTAGGGTTGTAAGGACCATGGATGAACATTTTCCCCACCTTACTCAATGATTATTCTCCCATGGAATGTGAGGGGGTTGAATAGTATCGCTAGACAAAAAGCTATTCACGAGTTGGTGGCTGATCATTCTCTAGATATCCTCTATATCTAGGAGACCAAGCTTTAAATGGACTCCATGTTTAGATGTGCTCCTAGAATTTGGTTTTTGGGGCAATGTCAGTGTGCTGGTGCTTTGGGGAGCTCTGGTGGTCTCAAGGCCATTTGTTGGGATCTTAGGAAAGTTACCACTTTACTAGGTCTCTTGTCTCTCTATTCTCTCAATGGTTGCATCCTCTCTGGAAAGTGAAGAGATGATTCTTGTTACTTATTTGTATGCCCCTATTGATCTCCCTAGCAAGCTCAAGCTATGGGCACATATTAGGCATGTTAGAAGCTGTCACCCTTTCTTGCCTTGGATCATGGCTAGAGATTTTAGCTGTGTTCTTAGTCTAGAGGAGAAGAGGGGTGGGCTAGCTTGCTTGGGTCCTTCTTCTGAGCTTCTTTGAAAAAACATAGATCTTTTAAATCTCTCTAATGTCAAACCTCTTAACAGGCTCTTTACTTGGAACAATTGAAGGGTTGGAAATGATGACATCTAGAAATGCTTGGACAAGTTCCTGGTTGTTTGCTTTTGGAATTGTGGCTCTCTTTCTCTCTCTTTTGAAATTCTTGATTGAAGAGGTTCTAACCAGTGGCCTATCAAGCTCATGGCTAGTTATGTTTCTGTCCCCAAGAAGTCTCCCTTTAAGTTCCAACTGATCTATTTTTAAGACTCTTCTCTCCATGATTTAATGGCTCACTAGTGGAGATAGGGTGGCCCTACCTATGGCACTACTATGTTCTCCATCTCCAAAAAACTTCAGTATGTTAAAAGGAATTTGAAGCATTAGAATAGGAATTGTTTTGGTAATCTCCACATTATGAAGAGGAGGGCTCAAGATCATCTTGATGTTATTACTAGGTAGATTTGGGGTTTGGGTTTTTCTAAAGCTCTTGGCATAGCAAAATCCCAAGCTTCTAGTGATTTAGCTAAGTGGGATCTCAAAGAATAAATTTATTCGAAACAAAAGGCTCGAGTTAACTAGCTTTAGGAAGGTGACAAGAACACTGCATTTTTCCATAAATATGTGTAGGCTCGACGTAATAGGAGTTTCATTTTTTCTCTTGTTACTTTTGATGGGATGTATCTAACCTCCTCTCAAGCTATGTCCAGGGAAGCTATTTAGTTTTATTCTGCTCTCTTTTCAGATGACTTGCCTCTAGTAGAGATTGAGGAGAATACACCCTATCCTGTATTCCTTCTATTATGACTAGGGAGATGAATGACTCTCTTATGAGGCCAATTTTTATGTCTAACTTGGAGGGGGTAGTCTTTAGCTTGTGTAAAGGCAAAGCTCTAGGGTCTAATGGCTTCCCTATTGAATTCTTTTAGGAATTTTGGGATATTATTAATCATGACCTTTTCGATGTGGTTCACAAGTCCTATTCCAACAAAGATATGCTCTGGCCTTGAATGCTACTTTCTTAGTCCCTATTCTGAAGTAGGAAGAGGCTAATCAACTAGACTTCTTTAGACCCATTGTTCTTTGTAATTGGTCTATAAAATCATTACTAAGCTCCTAGCGAAGAGGCTTAAAGTTTGGCTTCCCATGGTTATCTCTCAAGAACAAGGGGGTTTTGTGGTGGGAAAACAAATTTTGGATGGGGTGATTATTGCTTCTGAAGCCATTCAATCTATGTGTTCTTCCAGGGAATGTGCCATGTTCATCAAGCTTGATATGGCTAAGGCTTATGACAAAGTCTACTAGAGTTTCTTACAGAAAGTTCTTTTGGCTTTTGGCTTCAGTCAAGAATGGGTTAGATGGGTTTTGACTTATGTTACTACTCCTTTCTTCTTGGTCCTTTTTAATGGTGAACCATGCATGCTTTTTGGGGCATCTAGGGGTCTTGGCTAGGGAGACCCCCTCTCTCCTTATTTGTTTATCATTATGGCTGAGGGACTTGGTAGACTTATCAGGTCTCATGTCTCCCAAAATCTGATTCAAGGATGGTAATGGGGAAATGGTCTACCCACTCTTTCCCACCTCCAGTTTATTAATGATACAACCCTTGCTAGAAGAGCTTAGATTTGGGAAGTTGAAGCCTTTTGGCTGACCTTGGATACTTATTTGGCTACCTTTGGACAAAAAATTAACAACCATAAGTCCTCTACTTTTTTCTTCAACACCTCTAAGCCTATCCAACAGAGGATTGCTAATATCTTGAGATTTCAAATTGATTATCTCCCTCTAACTTACTTGGGGGTCCCTACTATGGTGGGAAGACAACCTAGGCTTTTCTGGCAGAGCTTGCTCACCAAGCTTAGACAAAAAGTCAATAATTGGACTCATAGGTGGTTCTCTACTATTGGCAGGGTGACTCTCCTACAATTTGTGATTCAGGCTCTCCCCATATATAGAATCATGGTTTAGGCTCCCCTGGTGTATTTTCTTAAGGAATTTGATGCTCTTTCTCACCAATTTCTTTGGAGTGGCAATTTGCAAAATACTAAATAGAGCCTCATCAATTGGGATACCGTTTGCAAGATAAAAAAAGGAAGGAGGCCTTGGCCTTCACTCTGCTACCTTGTGCAGTCAAGCTCTTGCTGCCAAGCTCTATTGGCATTGGTGTTCTAGTTAGTCTCAACTTTGGGCCCATACCCTATCATAGAAGTATTTACCTGGTGTTGAACCTTTAGATATTTCCAAGTTTTCTCTTGAGGAAAGAGGCTCTATGGTTTGGAATACCCTCAAGATTGGTGCTCACCTAGTGAAAAGAAGTCTTTTTTGGATTTGTAACAGAGGCACTGAGGCTTTATTTTGGAGTGATTCGTAGAAAGGGTATCCTCCTCTCTTATCCTCTCATCTATACTTATAGCCTCTTTATGATTTTTTCCTTTTTGCTAGATGGAATAAGGTGGCTCATTATAAGGAGGTTTATAACCTAGGCCTTACTGTTGGTTACAAATGGAAGACTTCCTCTGATTGGTTGCCTAGTGGCTCTCTGGGGAATCAGTTGGAACTTTCTCAGATATTTTCTTCTAGGGAGTGGAGCTTTCTATAGGAACCTAATGTTTTGGCTTGGGGAGGTGCTTCTTTTGGAAAGTATTCTATTTCTTCAGGGTACCTTGTGCTGACTAGGCAACTTTTTGGTGAGGTGGAGGTCTCTTGGTGGAAGAGAGTTTGGAATAGCTTTTCTTGGCCTAAGTGTAACTTTTTCCTATAGATTATAGTTTACAATCATTTTCTTAATTGGGAGAACCTCTGCAAGAGAGGCTTTCAAGGGTCCTCCATCTGTGTCTTATGCTACAATAGCGAAAGACTATTTCTCACCTTTTTTCCAGTGCCCCTTTGTCAAACAGTTGTGGCACTTTTGGTGGAGTGTGTGGGTATGCACATGCTGGCATGTCTCCTCCTTGTCTGAGTTCTGGGACCGTATGGACCATCCCCCTTCGAAGACTTCTTTTCTTCAAGTTTCTTGGACTATTAACCCTTTCCTTATTTTATGGCATGTTTGGTTTGAGAAAAATAGGAGGATCTTTCATGATGTGTAGTTTGAGATCAAACACTTGTGGGGGAAATTGCTAGTTCTCTTCATGAAACACTTCTAGCTAAATGTGACTTTGGTGGAGGTTTGGATCCTAGCAATGTTGGTATTTCCTTACACCTTTCATTTCCTCTTCAGGGCGGAACTCCCTTGTTCCCCCACAAATGCTCTGGGAATAGAGCTAGGCAACACTCTTAACATGTTAATCGTGAGGGGCATTGATCTCCTCCTGACGCTGGAGTTCTTAAAATCAACATTGATGGTTCTGCTCAGGGAAATCGGGGGAGTTGGGCATGATAGCTCTGGTGATATTCAATTTTTTTTTTCTATATACAAGGGTTATCATGAAAATAACCTCATGGAAGCCCTTGCTATCTTGGTTGTAGTGGAATAGTGTTGTCAACATGGCTAGAGAAGCATTATCTATGAGATTGACTCACAGGTGGTTGTGAATTTATTGAATAGACAAAACCTTGTGGATGTGGATTAGCATTTGGATCTAGTTATTTAGGAGATCACTCAGTTATGCAATTCTTTGGATTATGTGTCTTTTATATATATCTCTCATGAGTGGAAGGGTGTGGCTGATTGTTTGGCTAAATGGACCTTTGAGCATCTGTCGGATTGGAACATTACTGGTCATAGGATGCTTCCCCTTGATTTATCTCAGATGTTGGATCAACTTGTGAACCAGGATAAATCTCTATAGTTCTCTTTGTTTCTTCTGTTGTTCTATTTTCTTTGGTATTCAATATAAAAATTTTACCACTCTTTTAGTTTATTTTATCAAGAAGATATTCACTTCTCTTTTTAATAGAGGAAATAATCAACACTAAATATTTCAGAGTATTCTCATTATATAATTATGTTTTTTTCAATGTAGTATAAGAATAGATTAGAAATAACAAACCACTAACTTAACCATCCATTTTATATTTTAAGGACCTAAGCAACTCAATACATAGTTGAGTTCAAAAATCTCAATCCACGTTTTCTGTGCGAATCATATGTTTTGAGTTGTGTCATGGATAACATCTAAGGCATGTTCATTATTTTGTCTCTAACAAAACCCAATAGAGCAAGATATTTGTTATCTACAATATTTACATTTGGTCAAGGTATTTTAAGCATTGGATATAATATCTATAAAATAATTGAATAGATACTTTTTTGTACAATTGTGCTCTAAAATCAACAACAAAAAAAACTCAATAAATCACATAATTTTTGTAAATCATTCTTTAAAAATGAGCACAATCTCAAAAGGTGCATATTTTACAAGTTAATGGTCCTTATTAAATTTATAGAGAATATCGTTTAAGTTGACTATTGCTATTTCTTCAATACTTCACCTTGGAAATTAGAATACAACTCATTATTCTGTGAAAAGATGTATTAGAATCATTTATGGTATGAATAATTAAAAGTGAAGTGTTCATGGACTCTGATAGCAGATTTTTCACAGTGCAAGTATTTCCATATTAAAAACTAGAATGGAGGGATTTTTCTTTCTCTTCATGAGGTAACTCACTATATTTTGAAAACTGAATTTAAATTAAACCATAGTTGGAAGGCTATCATTGGCAATGGTAGAGTCAGAGAGGAGACTAAACAATAATATTAAAAAGTTGTTCACTTTCTCTCTCCAAGAATATTTAACAGATATTAAATTGGTAACCTAATTTAAAATAATAAATTTGATTATTAATGTTATAGATAGAGATATATTGATAATATGTGCATAATAGAACTAGAGATTTAAAAAATGGTGAAATTTAGTAGTTGCACAAAAAAAGTAGAGCAGGTCTTTGAAGGATCTTGAGATCTACAGAAAACACAATATGCTGTGAAAACTATGAATAAATTCTCCCTACAGGGAAACAATGAAGATTTCAAGGGACAGAGATGCAATCCATGTAAATCAAATCCCCAACAGGATGCAACATATGAAAGATGTCCTAAGACAAGGAATCTGTAGGCCAATACCTCTTGTGTCATATCAAATTATGTTGTTAATATTCATCCTTAGTCATTCTTTACTACTGAGAGCCTAAATGATCAATTTAGGGTCTTCAATCTCACTAAATATGCCTGTCCCAATCCTTTCAAACTACCTCCTTTAGAAACTAATAAGTTTGGTCCTTCCATTCCATTTCATTCCAATCCCCCTTTGTACGGTTGAATCTCAAGAAAAGTCTTCGCTCCCCTATCTCCCTCCTCATCATCGATCTGAAAGAAGGTCTATAGGAATTATTTAATCCCTAAATGAAAGACAGATCCTAAAGCCAAACCAGATTGTGAGGAAAATATGGTCTACATTCACAATGAGGAAATAGAAGTGGCATGGAGTGAATGTCTAAAAATGGGAATTTTCAAGATATGGACTAGCCCTAGTGAAGATTTGTTCTCTCTCAAATCGGTTAGAGGAAATTTGTCATGACCAGGAGAGTATCACTTGCTTTTCAGATAAAACCCTTTTCTTGCAATGTATGAGTGCTAATTTTAAAAAAGAATTTATGAATATTTTGGATTCTAATTTCAATGGACATGCTATCAAATTTGTAGATTGGTGTCCAATTTTTAAGTTAGAAAGTTTAAATTTTAGGTGCCCTATATGGTTCAATATTTAGGCTTTACCATCGGAATTGAAATAGTTGGAAACCCTGAAATCAATAGGATCCATTATAGGAGAAGTCATAGGCATAGATGCCTCCTTGCAGTATTCCAACAATGTGAAATTATTGATTAGAGAAAAGTTTAACCAACCTTCACCTATTAGCAAAAGAGTGGTAACAAAGAAGGAATCCTATGAGTTAATTCTTCAAGCATATGAAGGGGAGATATCTGAAATCATAAGGGCAGAGGATACTCAAAGGTCAAACTGGATATATATTCCTCACACCTCAGACTTGCTAAGTATGGTTCCAACGATAAGCACTTAGAAAAAGGAGATGAGGACTAGATCTGTTGAGTCAATCACATCCTCAATGTGTTATGGTAAGCCTAACACCCAGTGTGATCTATGGTGCACTGAATTGGATCATGGATATAGTGCAAAACCTAATAGAAGAATCAAATCCATCATTGTGGCAGGAGAAATAAGAAAGATGCATTCACCAAATGGAGATCTAAAAAGAAATAGAAAGTACCAAAGAGCAATCTAGGGAAGAGAAGTAGCCTAGACTAAGGGGAAGATAGAATGGACAATAAAATAAAGGTAGAATGGATTCAAGAATAGGCCACTAATAGAGGAAGAGAAGAAAATATAGATAGCACCAATAAGAGGGATTAGCACTTCAGAGATATTCCTTGCAGCAGTGTTCCATTTCAACAATCAAGTTAGTCAGGAGATAAGGCCCTAGACAAAGAGATACCAGCATCAACATAGAACACAATAGTAGAGGGTCTTGGGAAATATGACATAGAGGGCTTGGAAAATTCCTTACTTTTTGAAGTGAATTCTGACAAAGTTGAAGGAAAAGGATGAATGAAGGTTGATAGTTTCTCAGAATAGTGTCAAAAGCAAGTCCTCGAAGAAATGATCACTACTCCCAACAAGGAGGTTAATATATATAAGATCTTCTAAGTTCTAGTAAACTCCAGCAACAACTGTGAGCTCCCCTTTCACTCCAAAAGATAAGAAAAAAGAGAAAATTACTAAAGGTATAGATAGCTCCTTGACAGTAGAAGTTCAGAAATTTCTAAACAAGGACATCATTCTAGATCCAATAGTGGACACTTTAAGTTCAAAAAATAAGGATCTGGACCTACTATCTGAAGAGTTACTCCAAGTGTTTAGTTGGGACAATATTGGTAATAGTTCAAAGGCCTAGAAGGAGGAATTAATTTAGAAAATCCTTAAATTAGGAGGAGATAATTATTCAGCTAAAGATTTAAGAAGAGATCTACTAAAGATTGAGATTGAGGACAATATGGGGGGACAGACTAAGATATGTGGAAATGTGACAAAGCAAATAGATAGAGGAAACTAAAGAGATAGCAGGGAAGGTATAGATGGTGAAATTGGTGAGCAACCAAGCTTAATTCATCAAACCATAAGTGAATTTGAGAATGAAGAACTAGAAGGGAAAAGTGGATTAATAGCCTATGTTGTTCAAAGTGAAGAAAATAAGATTGAGCACCTTGGGTTAAAGATGAACCAAGAAGGTTTGAGTTCACCTAAATATGGTAGAATAAAAGGAAAAAGAGGCAGGAAATCATTGAAGGAACTCAGAGAAGTAGAGGTATTGTGCAGAGAACAGAGGAAGATAGATCAACTCATGAATAATGGGAAGGGGAAGTGCCTTCCCAAGGACACATAAGGGACATGACATGGAACACTAGGGGCCCAAACACCCCTAGTAAGAAAAGGTTACTAAAGCATAACCTTAAAACCTTTGATTCAGATATAATTCTAGTCCAGGAAACTAAGTTAAATATAGTAGAAGGCACCAAATTAAATAAGATGTTAGGCCTTTGGGAGTCTAGTTTTCAAGAATTAGTGGGGGCTTCAGGAGGACTAGGTATAATTTGGAATCCTAGAAAGGTAGCCATTCATTTTCTAATATCTAGGTCTAATTAGATGAGTGCAAGTGTTCAGTGTCTTAAATCAAACCTGCAATTAATTTTGATTAATATTTATAGTCCCATTAGTGTAGTAGGGAAAAGAGTAGTTTGGGATGAAATTAGTTATTTCATTCTCCAATTTTAGGATAAAGCCTTTTTGGTAGGAGGTGACTTTAGTACTATTTTAAACCTAGAAGAAAAGGTAGGTGGCATTCAACACCTCTCACAAGCATCGTTAGATTTCAAAGCTTGGTTAGACAAGCATAATATGATTGACATTCCATCCGTTAATGGTAATTTTACATGGAATAATAGAAGGAACAATTTTGTGTACATAGCAGAGAAATTAGATAGGTTTTTTTATGATAGGAAATATAGATGATTTTAACTTAAACTTCCAATCCACCATTCTACCTATTGCTGGGTCTAACCACTACCTAGTCCATTTTGAATTCAGTGGGCCTGGGAAACCTATTAGGAATCCTTTTAAATGTGAAAGGATGTGGTTCCAAGATACCAATTTCATTAGGTACATTAGAGATTGGTAGAAGTTAGATAAATTTGAAGGTTCCAAGGTGTTCATTTTCGTCTCTAAACTTAAAATGTTGAAAGAAAGGATACTTAGATGGAATAAAGAACATTTTAATAACATCTTTAAAGAAAAAATGGAGATAGAAGATAAACTGAAAATTTTGAACATAGATATAATTAAGAATGGCATGAAATGAAAGCTTCCTACTAGAAAAAGAACTTCTTGCAAAACAGGAAGACATACTATCCAAAGAAGAAATATTTTGGAGATAAAAATCGTGAGAAAAATGGCTAGATGAGGGAGATCAAAATATGAAATTCTTTCATAATTCCACACTATATGGTAGATCAAAAAGTAAAATCACCAGTATTAAAAGTAGCTTGGGTATTTGTACTGAAAATCCAAAAGAAATTGCAGATATATTTGTATCTCACTTTCAAAAAATATTGAATAATTATGAAGGAACAAATAGAGAGGCCCAAGCAAAAATTCTTAGATTTATCCTAAAGCTAATATCTCCAAAAGAGAATAAGGCTTTAATTAAACCTATCACATTAGAAGAAGTGAGATCAGTAGTTTTTAATATGAATCCAAACAAATTGCCAGGTCCAGATGGATTTCAGGATTTCTTTTTCTAGAAATGCTAGGATATTATTGGGGAAGATCTATGGAAAGCTATAGAAGCCTTGAGAAATGGAGGAGTACTGCTAGCGGAGATCAACTACTCCTTTATCACTCTGATCCCCAAAAAGAATGAGCCTGAGGACCTAGGAGACTTTCGGCCTATCATATTATGCAACACAATTTATTAGCTTTTCTCTAAGATTCTAGAAAATAGGCTTAAAGGTGTATTGCCAAAGTTAATCTCTGAAGAACAAATAGGATTTGTCCTGGGTAGATCTATTCTCATTGGCATCCTTACAATCCAAGAGACTATACACTTAGCAAAAAAAAAAAAAAGAAGTATGCATGTTCATGAAATTGGATATCCAAAAAGAATATGACATGGTTGATTGGAATTTTCTATGTAAGGTCCTCGAAGCTTTTGGTTTCTCTCAACAATGGATAAATTTAGTTTTTAAATTTATCTCTACCCCTAAAATCTTTTTTCTCATTAATGGATCGCTCGAAGGTTTCTTTGAAATATCGAGAGGTTTAAGACAAGGAGATATGCTATCTCTCTCCCTATTTATCATTATAGTGGAAGCCTTTGGGAGAGTGATTTCAAAAGCCTATCATAATCAAGAAATTTTGAGAGTCACTGTAGCTAGGAATGTGTTGAATATCATGCATCAACAATATGTAGATGACACGATTATGCCTAGAAAGTGTACAGTTTTAGAAGCTTTGGGTTTTAACATCATCATTAAGTCATATATGGATGCCTTAGGGCAAAAAGTGAATGAAAACAAATAGGAGATATATTTTCTAAATACCAAACTAGAGATGGAAGATTATATCTGCAAAATTATAGGTTATAGAAGAGGTCAGTTTCCTTGCAAATACCTAAGAATTGCCTTGGAGAAGGGTTCAAAATCAAGTAAGATTTGGCATAACACTCTCGACAAGATCAATGAGAGGATTGGAAGCTAGAAAGATAAATGGTTGTCCAAACTAGGAAAGATCACTAAGATTAGTTTAGTCCTTTCTACATTCCCAACCTTCCCTTTTTCCTATATCCCTCTTTCTATGAGTTCGCTATTGAAATTTGAATCCAAACCTCAGACTTTTCTGTGGAAAGATTGTGATGAGGATAAAAAATTGGTGCTCATAAAATGGGAAAATATATGCAAACCCAAGGAAATGGGGGGTTTATGAATTAAGAATCTACAATGGAAAAATGAAGCTTTAGGTGCAAAATTAATCTAGCATCTGTTTAAAGAGAAAGAGCAAAAGTGAGCTAAGATATATTACAACAAATACCTCAATTTGGAGGATTCGTTGTCATTATTTAGAATAATAAATCTACCCAAAGGTTTAGAAAGTTGGAACTTTATGATAAGGTTTCAACCTTTAATAATTATCTTTCTCACTTGGGATGTGGGTTTGGGTGATAAAGCCTTATTTTGGGATGACTCCTTGGTTGGCCTCCCTCCAATTTTGGCTAGTCCCTTCCCTAAGGACCTCAAGAAGAAGTTGGTTTCTCTATGGGGGGATAAAGTGGGTAATTATAAGACTAGAATTTCTAGGGAAGGTTCCTAGCGATGGGTTTGGTGATCAGTGGAAGGGTTGGGGTTAGACTCTCTTTCTAGTGAGGCTTATGAGAAGATTTTGTCATCTAGGAAGATCAAGCAAGTAGAAAGGAAAGATGAACTAATTTGAGCTGCCTCCAATGACGAAAGATATAGTGTGAAAATGGATATCATGCTTTGGTTCACTCCTAAAGATGGAGTAGAATTGAAATTCCCCTCAAACTCTGTTGGGATTTAGCTTGTCTTCCTAAGGTAGGCTTCTTTTTATGGCTAGCTTCCCAAAATAGAATCTTGATAGCTTACAAATTAGCTAACTTTAGAATTTCAGGCCCTTCAAGGTGTGTGCTATGTAAACAGAACTACAAGGACATGGATCATCTATTATATAGATGCGCTTTTGCCCAGGTTTGCTTGGACTGGCTTAAAAATAGGTTAGGGTGGTCTTCTTCGATGTCAGAATGCTTCAAAAATTTCCTTAATGTCTGGCCCACATGCATGATTAAAGGAGTATATAATAAACTTTGGAATGTGTGCCCCTTTATCGTAGCCTGGGAGATCTAGAAGGAGAGAAATCGTCAAATTTTTTGAGAAGCTAAATTGAAATTAGAAGAGTTATTATTAAAGATAGAGGCTTGTATAGTGGTTCAGTGATGAATTCCCATCTTAGGAAAACCATGAAAGAGGAAGGTTCTTTCTCGATATGAGATGGAAAAATAAAGAAGAATTGAACCAACTTGATTAATCCACCTCTAGTATACTTTAAGAAGAGTAAGGAGAAAAGGAATAGGTGCAGATGGGTGTTGCCCCCCCATGGATGGTTCAAACTCAATTTTGATGGGGCTACAAGAGGTAATCCTGGGGTGGCAGGCATAGGTCATATCATTAACAATGATGTAGGTAAGTGGGTAACAAAGAAAGCTTCATCCATTATGCCTACCTTTAACAACCTGACAGAGCTAGAAGCATTGGACAAGGGTTTGCAGTTATGCCATGAATTAGGTTTGAAAAGGGTCATCATTAAAGGTGACTCACATATAATCCTAAATGCAGTTAGAAAGTAGGTTACCCCCAATTGGTCTTGAACTCAAAATTAGGCGAAGTGCTTGAGCTTATAGATCTATTTGAGGAAGTTCAAATATGTCATATCTTTTGAGAAGGAAATCAGAAAGTAGATAGATTAGCCAACAAAAGAGCTGATGGGTTAAATTTTTAGATTTATAATGATGAATAATTTACCTCACCCTAGTGAGATTATCCTAATAGGCTTTTCCCTCTTTCCTTTAATAGGTTAATTTTCTTGGTATATTCGCTCTTAACTCCTAATCTATGTGTGTTGGTTAGGTCTCAGTATTAGTATGTCGAGAGTCCCTATTGGTATAAATTTAGTATGGCATTTGGTGGAATTGGGGATGTGGATATAAGCCCATTATTTCCCTCCAATTTTACTATCATTAGTTATGGTGGCATTCTATAGGCCTTCACTTGTTCTCAAGGTCATGGGCATTAGATTATAGATTTTGGGATTTTCCTTATGACTAAGATGGCTATTGTCAGACAAATGAGATCATGCTAGGTTCGGTTCTAGAGATTTCTCATGTAGTTTTTATTAGAGTCATTTTCCCTATACACTAACTGATTGAGATTGGTGAATATGGATTCGAATGTTTATGTATTCCATACCACTGAATCCTTCACCGTGGCATTTTGTGGAAATGTCAAACTCAAATGGTGGAATCGAATACTAAATCCTATGGATGACATGGCAAGAATTGCAGTTAGCAAAGAAATTGGGGAAGGGGTCTTTAATTATTCGTTTACATGGAGAACCAATAGTGACATAATTGGTTCATTCATTAGATGTATGGTAAGGGCAAAGGTGAACTCTGAGGATACAATTTGTCTCTGTCACAACATCTTCGACCCCACATGGAGGAAGGGGCTAAAACAAGAAGTATGCAGTATGGATGATAAACTAAGGATCCCACTGCTAGAGAAATACATATAACTCCCACCAGGATCATCAGAACTAAGGGTCATTTTCTGCCACCCATCCCTAATTGTTCAAGAGAATTATGCATTTTATAAGGAATGGCCTAGAATGGAGGCCAATATCCAGTTTCTTTGTCATTGAAGGGGCATCATGGAGGACAAGAATAAAGACTGGTTAGTTAACTACTTAAAAGTAGTTAATGCTTATATTCGGCCTGAGGTTTCCTTTGAAGATTTAGAAGCCCTCGATTTCTGTATGCCAAATGTGAAAAAGACTAGTAGGGAAAAATTTTATTTCAAATTTCCCCCCAATTATCAGGCTAAGAACCCTAATGACATTTTCGATATCATTATGGTATACAAGAAATAAGATATGTTTAAATGTGTAGGTAATATTTCGTAGTCAATAATAATTAGTTTATATTTATTAGAGTCATTTTCCCTATACACTAACTGATCGAGATTGGTGAATATGGATTTGAATGTTTATGTATTCCATACCACTGAATCCTTCACCATGGCATTTTTTGGAAATGTCAAACTCAAATGGTGGAATCGAAAACTAAATCCTATGGATGACATGGCAAGAATTGCAGTTAGCAAAGCAATTGGGGAAGGGGTCTTTAATTATTCGTTTACATGGAGAACCAATAGTGACATAATTGGTTCATTCATTAGATGTATGGTAAGGGCAAAGGTGAACTCTGAGGATACAATTTGTCTCTGTCACAGCATCTTCGACCCCACATGGAGGAAGGGGCTAAAACAAGAAGTATGCAGTATGGATGATAAACTAAGGATCCCACTGCTAGAGAAATACATGGAACTCCCACCAGGATCATCAGAACTAAGGGTCATTTTCTGCCACCCATCCCTAATTGTTCAAGAGAATTATGCATTCTATAAGGAATGGCCTAGAATGGAGGCCAATATCTAGTTTCTTTGTCATTGAAGGGGCATCATGGAGGACAAGAATAAAGACTGGTTAGTTAACTACCTAAAAGTAGTTAATGCTTATATTCAGCCCGAGGTTTCCTTGGAAGATTTAGAAGCCCTCGATTTTTGTACGCCAAATGTGAAAAAGACTAGTAGGGAAAAATTTTATTTCAAATTTCCCCCCAATTATCAGGCTAAGAACCCTAATGACATTTTTGATATCATTATGGTATACAAGAAATAAGATATGTTTAAATGTGTAGGTAATATTTCGTAGTCAATAATAATTAGTTTATATTTATTAGAGTCATTTTCCCTATACACTAACTGATCGAGATTGGTGAATATGGATTCGAATGTTTATGTATTCCATACCACTGAATCCTTCACCATGGCATTTTGTGGAAATGTCAAACTCAAATGGTGGAATCGAATACTAAATCCTATGGATGACATTGCAAGAATTGCAGTTAGCAAAGCAATTGGGGAAGGGGTTTTTAATTATTCGTTTACATGGAGAACCAATAGTGACATAATTGGTTCATTCATTAGATGTATGGTAAGGGCAAAGGTGAACTCTGAGGATACAATTTGTCTCTGTCACAGCATCTTCGACCCCACATGGAGGAAGGGGCTAAAACAAGAAGTATGCAATATGGATGATAAACTAAGGATCCCACTGCTAGAGAAATACATGGAACTCCCACCAAGATCATCAGAACTAAGGGTCATTTTCTGCCACCCATCCCTAATTGTTCAAGAGAATTATGCATTCTATAAGGAATGGCCTAGAATGGAGGCCAATATCCAGTTTCTTTGTCATTGAAGGGGCATCATGGAGGACAAGAATAAAGACTGGTTAGTTAACTACCTAAAAGTAGTTAATGCTTATATTCAGCCCGAGGTTTCCTTGGAAGATTTAGAAGCCCTCGATTTTTGTACGCCAAATGTGAAAAAGACTAGTAGGGAAAAATTTTATTTCAAATTTCCCCCCAATTATCAGGCTAAGAACCCTAATGACATTTTCGATATCGTTATGGTATACAAGAAATAAGATATGTTTAAATGTGTAGGTAATATTTCGTAGTCAATAATAATTAGTTTATATTTATTAGAGTCATTTTCCCTATACACTAACTGATCGAGATTGGTGAATATGGATTCGAATGTTTATGTATTCCATACCACTGAATCCTTCACCATGGCATTTTGTGGAAATGTCAAACTCAAATGGTGGAATCGAATACTAAATCCTATGGATGACATTGCAAGAATTGCAGTTAGCAAAGCAATTGGGGAAGGGGTTTTTAATTATTCGTTTACATGGAGAACCAATAGTGACATAATTGGTTCATTCATTAGATGTATGGTAAGGGCAAAGGTGAACTCTGAGGATACAATTTGTCTCTTTCACAGCATCTTCGACCCCACATGGAGGAAGGGGCTAAAACAAGAAGTATGCAGTATGGATGATAAACTAAGGATCCCACTGCTAGAGAAATACATGGAACTCCCACCAGGATCATCAGAACTAAGGGTCATTTTCTGCCACCCATCCCTAATTGTTCAAGAGAATTATGCATTTTATAAGGAATGGCCTAGAATGGAGGCCAATATCCAGTTTCTTTGTCATTGAAGGGGCATCATGGAGGACAAGAATAAAGACTGGTTAGTTAACTACCTAAAAGTAGTTAATGCTTATATTCAGCCCGAGGTTTCCTTTGAAGATTTAGAAGCCCTCGATTTCTGTACGCCAAATGTGAAAAAGACTAGTAGGGAAAAATTTTATTTCAAATTTCCCCCCAATTATCAGGCTAAGAACCCTAATGACATTTTCGATATCATTATGGTATACAAGAAATAAGATATGTTTAAATGTGTAGGTAATATTTCATAGTCAATAATAATTAGTTTATATGACACTAGGGTTGGCATTTTTAGTTTAGCTTCATGCCCAGTTTTGGTTTGTATCGAAAGATTTATGTATATAGTAGAACATAGTTGGAAAGTTGTATGTAGCTCTTCCTATCATCATGAAGATACTAGATCTTGTGACTTCTTTTGGACAATGTAAAGCAGACTAGCTTGATGGTTTTATATAAATAGTAATAGTAAATATTATGTCATGTATCCCCTTTACATGTTGGTTTCTTGGTTAAGCATATTGATATGGTAAATGGATAGCAGATGGTTATTATTCTGATTGATGCTAGAGCTGGAAACTATTTTGGTTTTTGGTTTTAAAAAATGTTAACATCTCACTTTGGATGCTAGGCAAGTTATCTACTTTCCTTAACTCTACTTAGAGTTCATGTTTACTCAAATTGAGGAGGTGCTTTATCTTGAATTCTGTGTTAAATTTGTAGATAGTAGGGGAATATAGGCAGCCTTAAACTTGTGAATCTAATTATTTTGTGAATCTCTGTATAGGCGTCTCGGTTGAATTCTATAGCTCATTCGAGCCTTCATTCTCTTTCATATTGACTTCTTAGGATTGGATATAGATTTTCCCATTAGGCCTAGGATGTATGGAACAATAAGTCTTTTTTAAAAACAGCTAAATTGATCTAATTAGTCTTGGGATGTAGGGTAGAGAAATCCATTAATCCTATTTTGACATAGATCTGAGGTGACAGGAACTCTTGATACTTCTGTTGGGCAAGTTATAGTCTGTAAGATTAGAGTTAGATTATTTAATCTTGAAACTAGAGCAACAAGTTGGGGCTCGAGCTTACAATGTATAAATCTCTGTAATTTTATTGTTTCACATATTTTAAAGCCAGCTACTATGTTGGATTATCCTTAGACTAAGGAGTGTATAACTCTATTTTAATACTAGGATGTTGTTCGCTAGCTTTGATTTCTTGATTAAAGTGAATCAAATTAGGCTAAGTATAGAGAGTTATGTGGATAGATTGCTTTCCTTTTAGTTATTTTGTGCATGAGCAGGAGTTGCTATAGTTTTCCTGTGGTTGTATTGCAAAGGAGGGTAATGTTACCAATGATAGGTTGATTATTTGAAGGATTTTTTTTGTCTCTAACGTTGTTTATGGAGTAGAAAGGATGGCTATTAGCATTAGGAGCAGAAGAGAGGTTACAAGGAGAGTGTCTATTTACTTTGATGTATCTAAGTTGTCTTGTTAAATTTCTCCCAATTGTATTGGCATTATGGCATTAAATTGGAGGCATTTTGAATCCTTTGTATAGATATTGGTTATTTGGTTTTGCGTAATTTGGTGACTAGGGTATGCCCCTTTTAAAATGTAATAATATAGGACGCTTGTCCCAGGCTAGACTGGAGGTTTTCTTTTCTGTTCTTTCCTACCAATGCCCATTTGAATGGAGATAGCTGTTGTAATATTTTCTTTTATGACAATAAAATTTCAAGGCCTAGGCCATTTATATATATATATATATATATATATATATATATGTATGTATGTATGTATGTATGTATGTATGTATGTATGTATGTATGTATGTATGTATGTATGTATGTATGTATGTATGTATGTATGTATGTATGTATGTATGTATGTATGTATGTATGTATGTATGTATGTATGTATGTATGTATGCACATTATAAATATAATAAAATTATTTAAAAAGAATTATAAAATTTTTTATGAAAAAAATTATACAAAATTATAAAAGAAAATAGAGACATAAAAATATATTGTCAATATCGTTGTGAATAATTGATCAAATATATATATATATAGAAAATAAAACATTAAGAAAAATAAAACTTCATAAATAAAACAAACTTAAAAATTAATTAACTACAATAGTTAATGAAAAAAGGTCAATATTAGTTATATTATAAATGAATAGAATTCAAAAAAAATGAACTTAGGCAAGAGCCTAAAGCAAAATGGTAATTTGTCAGCCTCTCATTAAAATTTATAAAAAAAATAAAAAAATAAAAAATGAACTCTATATAAATATATTTGTAAAATTATTTATATTAAAATAATAATAAATATTTTAAGTAATGACTAATTATAACTGTAGAACAAGATTTAGTGTGCAAGGAACATTAGCAATAAGAGAAACATTCATAAACTAAAACTATATTCCCATATGAAATTAGACAAAGGAAACAATTAAGGAATGCAAACCCAAAAAAGGAAACACTCCATGCTTCCTTGATTTTGTAGATGTGTCCTTTGATGTGGATGTATGCTCAAGATGCTCAAAGCTGCTTCAAACGGAGATGGATAATGGCAAATTGGTAGCTTTGTGAGCTCTCAATTTGGCATCATAAGGGTATGGTTGATGGCTTTTGGCTCTCAAAAGGGCATTATAACTTTAGCTCCAAGATTGTTGATTGAAATGGCTTGGGATGGGATTCAATTTATAGGCCAAGGGGTAGAGGGATGGAGGGCTTAGATGCAAGGATGGGGAGATGGTTAAGGAGGGCTAAGATGCACTCAAAGGGGAGCACATGGATTGTGCTTGTTTAGCACCAATGGGAAGGTGACACTTGTCACAAGGAGCATGAGTGTGAGAGGGTAGGGTAAAGGGTTGGTTAAAGGTAGGGTAAAGGGTTGGTTAAAGGCATGATGAGTGGGGTTGAGTATGTAAGAGGGATGTAAGAGGGATGAGTGTGGAAGAGGGAAGAGTGTGGAGGATGGATGTAAGAGTCATGAGTGGGCTTGTAAGAGTCTTTTATGGTTTGTAAGAGCACTCATGACTTGGTGGTTAGGATTTTTGAGGGGAGACTTTGATTTGGATTAGGAAATTCTTAAACTTGTTTAAGGAATGTGACAACATTAGGGGGTGGATTAGGCTTGGGTTTAGGATTAGATTAGAGATGTTAGAGATGTGCAAGTGGATGGCATTAATGAGGTTGGGTGAGTTAGTGGCTAAGCTTGGTTAGTATGGGTGGATGGGGTGGATTAGGCTAAATGGAGGATTAGGGATAAGTTAGGGGTTTTTGAATTTGAGGATTTGATTTATCAAATAGATTTATTTTAATAAATGGGGATTTTTGTAATTAGATAGGAGAAAAGGATTTAATTGATAAATAATAGATTATTTGATTTATCATTTAGGACTATAGATGATCAATTAAATTAATCAACTAGGGATGGCAAAGGATTAATTAAATAAGAATTTAATTAATGATGCCTTTAGAGATGGCTAAATCAGATTACCAAAGCAGTGTAATCAAATTTAGGTGTCTACAATAACAAAACATTAATCATCATTAAAGAAATAGCAGATAAAATCTTCAAATTGTAGGAGGCTCAACTTTGAATGTATAGAGACCAAAATATAAAATATAAAATCCTTTTATTCTTTGATAAGACAAGAAATTTAATGTTTGGATAGCTAATTGTTTAAATTTACAAAGAAATATAAAATTATATCACAAAGAAATTCTCCTATTATTTTTTGAGAAAAAAACTTAATTTTGGTTGTCCACACATCCTCTCCCATAGAAGGATTTATTGTCATCAAATGACTTAACATGGATGTCTTAGACTACTTTTTGGGCCTTACATAAATTCTATGATTTTCTATTATGACTTCTTTCATCCCGCAATGACTCATAAATCAAGGCCTTCACCTTTCTACTCTTGCACCTTTAGATAGGGCATTCCTTGTTATTAAAGTCATTGTTTTGTATTAATATTACTTTTTAATTATGTAAATAAAATGGCCGTACTTTGCTTCCACGAACAGGGATCATTGACATCAGAGGATGGAGCACAAGGCATGTTGGGCGATATACTCGCCATTTTATCAGACTGTTTTCAGGAAAGAAAAACTAAAATAAAATATTCAAAGAAAGCTTTCAACAAATCAAATTTCTGACTTCTTTTTGTTTCATTGAGAATGCAGCAAGATAAAATCTACTTGCAGGCGTGGACCCAGTTGTCATATCTTTCGGCACCGGCTATGGTGCAACATATTTGCACTAGGTCAGTAGCTTGTGCCGTTAAATATAATAGTTCTATCTTCACCGTTTCATCTGATATATGCACGATCCCATTTTACCGTACTCAATACATTTATATATTCAAATCACCTTCACGTCTGAGTTGACAGACAAAATAAATATGATAAAGTGCACCGTATAGGTTGTATTAGGATTAATATAATTTAAATTTTATATGTAAATGAATTTGATTTATTTGGGGTATGTAACTTGTATTTGGTTGAAGTGAAAATTTTGAAAGTTTCTAGATAATTTTAAAGTTAAAAAGATTAAGATTATTTTATTGTTTTAATAATAACAGATTATTATATTTTTCATATTATCATTTTAAATTTTTTATAATTGATAACTTGAGAGAATATAAGAATATTTTTTATATTTTTATGTTGAGTTGGAGTTAAATCAAGTAAAATATAAAGCTTGAATAATTTATATTTACTTTAATGATAAAAATATTAAAAATATTAGTAATAATTATTTAATAAAACTATCATTTAACAAATTTTTGACACCCCTAAATATGTAGTAACTTTAGAATGTCATAAAGATTGGACAATTATTTAAAGAAACTAACAAAATAAAATAATTTTCATTTTCAATTTTTTTCAAAAGTAACAATTGTTAAAAAATGGTAATTTTAATTTTATTTATTTGTCTTTAATTTTAATCATTAATATGTAAAATAAAAACATTATAATAGATTGTTGTACAAGAGTACTTTTGTACAAAGTAGCTTACATATACTTATTTAAATATTATTAGCCCCCTACCTATTTTCTCCTCAACTTTTTACTATTCTAATGTTTGTTTTTTTTTAAACTTTTATTTTGAATTTTTTGACAATTCTTTTTCTCTTTTTGAGCTGGGGGTCTTAATGGTATATTAAATACACTAACACAACTCACTAATTTATATATAATTTTTTCTTTTAAATGTATCTTTAAATTAATAATCTATACTTCACAAATTTATTTCTCTTGTTGGACAACTCAATAATTGTACCCTATTAATATGATTTGATTGACGATTAGTATGATTCGATTGATTTGGTACTCAATGATGCATGTCTATGGGCGTACATTGAAATGGCATCCATCTAGTGCAAATATGTTGCATCGTAGCTAGTGCCCACATTCGGGGCCACAAAATTATCTTCTATTGCCCCGGTCAAAGATACTACTTGAAATGAATTTTTCCTTTTTTTGAATTATACTCTCTGATTTGGATGCCCTAATTAGGGCATTGGGTATTGATTTTAAATATGCTTATGGGACAAAACAATTCATGGTATCATGGGATCTTAGAAAAAAAAAATCAAGCTTTTTTGTTTGATGTTGGGAGAAAAAAATCATTAATTCTATAATTCTATAATGCTTAAATCATTTATATATGTGATATTGCTATGAAGGTTTAAATTTTTATTCTGATAACAATATCACAATTTGACTTGCTATGGAAATGGTGTCTGTCTTATCATTCATATATGTTTTTATAGACAAGGCATAGAACTAAATATACAAATTGTAAGTGATGGTGAAATGAGAATGTGCTCAAAGCTATCCTTACTTATCATATTTTTCTTTAACAAAATTAAATTTATATCTTAGAAAACAACTTTATAAATGGAATATATTAACTTTATTTATCTTTTTGAGTTGGGGGTCTTAATTGTGAGAGATTCTTGTTATAAAGAATGAGCTCATGAAGTCTACTCTCTCCCAAACCTGCATGGTACTAACAGATGTGTGGCAATCATGTTAAAGAATTTACTTTTATAAAAATTAATATACCCAATTCAACATACCTTCATTTAACAACCACTAATTCATAGAAGTTTGTTGAATTATTTAAAAAAAACATATTTAACAACAACAATGGTCATGATTTCCTCTACAATAAAAACCATCTACTTAACATAGATATATAAATTTGAGATTTAACTTCAATTTACTCCAATTGAATTCCAAATGCCCAAAGACAACAACCTAAAAAATTTATACTAACCAAAAAAAATTGCAACTACTTTAAATCCCAACCTTGTCTTAAACTTCTAGTGCTCCCCAAAAAAACTAATCAACAAATATTTTTTAAAAATGACCTATAAAACAAGAAATACACAATAGATTAAAATTTACCACCCTTCATACATAAGCATGCATCATTCAATACCATATTAATTGAATCATACTAATATTGTGTCAATCGAATCATATTAATAGGGTACACTTATTGAGTTGTCTAAAAAGAAAAACAAATTTGTAAAGTATAGGTTATTAACTTAAAGATAACTTTATAAAACAATATTATAAATAATTAGTGAGTTGTGTTAAGGGAAAATCAAATATTATCAATATTGTAATTAATATAAAAACTATAAATACTATATTTTATAATTTTACATAATTTTAAATAAAATTATTTAAAACAAATCATTTACATTATATTTTTATTTTAGACAATTTTAAATTTTATAATTATATTTTTATAATTTGTAAATTTAAATTGTATAATAGATTGCAAATCTTATAACTTCAATTATAATAAAATATTAAATTAAAGAAGAGTAGTGTAATGTCAAATCTAAGCAAACCAACTTTATATTTAAGAAAATCAATTTTATATTTAAAAAATGTAAATTTTTTATGCTCATATTTATATCAAAGTACCTCTAACCTTATACATACTAGAGTTTTGAAGAATTTCAAGCAATTTTTGAAGTTGTCTTAAATCTTCTATCTAAATAATTAAAAAAAAAAAAAAAAAAAATAGTGATATATTTTGAAATCCTAACTTTTTAACCACTGAAAACTAATATTTAAAAACTTTATAAATATACAACAATATATTTTGTTTCTGACTTATTTGTCATTGGATACAAAATATATATTTTGAAATTTTAAATGGAAAATTAAAAAAACCACACTACAAAAGTATGAAAAGCCAACAGAAAAAGAGAAAAAAATTGTCAAAACAATAAAATAATCTTTAATCTTTTTAAATTTAAAATTATCTAAAAATTTTCAAAATTTTCACTTCAACTAAATACAAGTTACATACCCCAAATAAATCAAATTCATTTACATATAAAATTTAAATTATATTAATCCTAATAAAACCTATACATGCACTTTACCATATTTATTTTGTCTATCAACTTAGACATGAAGGTGATTTGAATATATAAATGTATTGATGAGTATGGTAAAATGGGATCGTGCATGTATTAGATGAAACAACGAAGACATAGCTATTATGCTTAATGGCACAAGCTACTAGGCCCAGTGCAAATATGTTGCACTGTAGCCGGTGCCATATCTTTCCCCCCAATTACCCTTCAAAAAAAAATTTGGTACATGCACACAAACATGGTAAAACATATCGGGACAAACTAATCTCACAAAATACACTAAAGATAAAATAAAAAGTCAAACTTTTTTTCCTTCCAAATTCACGAAAGTGTAGTAATTTTTTTCAAAAAAAATTGTTGTTTTCGAATACAAGCTATGCAGTTCATTAAGATCAAATATTGTAATTTTCAAAAAAATCCATGATGTTTTTGATGTTTTGAAAATTGGTCAACTATACAATTTGTAGGGATGATAGCTGTAGACACCTAAATTTGATTACACTACTTTGGTAATCCTATTTAGTTATCTCTAAAGGCATCATTAATTAAATTTCTATTTAATTAATCCTTTGCCATCCCCTAGCTGATTAATTTAATTAATCATCTATAGTCCTAATTGATAAATCAAATAACCTATTATTTATCAGTTAAATCCTATTCTTCTATCTAATTCCAAAAATCCCCATTTATTAAATAAATCTATTTGATAAATAAAATCTTCAAATCCAAAAACCCCTAACCTATCCCTAATCCTCCATTTAGCCTAATCCACCCCATCCACCCATGCTAACCTAGCTTAGCCACTAACTCAACCACCCTCATTAATGCCATCCACTTACACATCTCTAACATCCCTAATCTAATCCTAAACCCAAGCCTAATCCACCCCTTAATGATGTCACATTCCCTAAACAAGTTTAAGACTTTCCTAAACCAAACCAAAGTCCCCCCTCAAAAATCCCAACCACCAAGTCATGAGTGCTCTTACAAACCATAAAAGACTCTTACAAGCCCACTCATGACTCTTACATCCATCTTCCACACTCTTCCCTCTTCCACACTCATTCCTCTTACATCTCTCTTACATACTCAAGCTCACTCATCATGCCTTTAACCAAGCCTTTACCCTACCCTCTCACACTCATCCTCCTTGTGACAAGTGTCACCTTCCCATTGTTGCTAAACAAGCACAATCCATGTGCTCCCCTTAGAGTGCATCTTAGCCCTCCTTAACCATCTCCCCATCCTTGCATCTAAGCCCTCCATCCGTCTACCCCTTGGCCTATAAATTGAATCCCCTCCCAAGCCATTTTCAACAACAATCCTTGAGCTAAAGTTATCATGCCCTTTTGAGAGCCAAAATCCATACCCATACCCTTATAATGCCAAATTGAGAGCTCACAAAGCTACCAATTTGCCATTACCCATCTCCATTGAAGCAGCTTTGAGCATCTTAAGCATACATCCACATCAAAGGACACATCTATAAAATCATGAAAGCATGGAGTGTTTTCTCTTTTGAGGTTTGCACTTCTTGTTTGCTTTTCTTTGTCTAAACATATATGTGAATTTAGTTTTGGTTTGTGAATGTTTACTTTATTGTTAATGTTCTTTGCATACTAAATCTTGTTCTACAATAGCTACGTCCAAAAAAATCACCATAAACATTGATACTCTTTACCTTTTTTTTTTCATAGTTTAGTTTTCTTGATCGTTGATTGGTCCATTTCTACAAAAAGTACTATAACGACTATTGGCAAGTCTTAGTGGCAGGTATTGGACAAACATTTTAAAATGGAACTTTTAGACCACCTCACACTCTGCAAGTTCTACAAAGAGTTCATAAATGGGGGAAATCCAAAATGTTAGCTTTAAGATCTCCACTAACCTACAGAGGTTTCACCAAATAAATTGGCAAATTCAGACATACAACTTAGGAACTATAGGCACACAAAGTTAGCCTAGATGGCTACTAGGTTGTTTCCCCTAATTATAGCTAAAAAAATTAATAGCATATCAATGTTCATAGTTGTACAATTATAAAGACTAATCTAAATATGGATGGGCATACAAGTCACCCCTGTTTGAAGTTTCATCATATATTAAATTGAGCATCCTTACCAAGCCGTAGAAACGAAAGCTTATTTATACTTCACTTTAAATCATATGCCAATGTTTACACAGTGCATAGTCTAATGAGATATAATAATATGTACATTATCAAATAATTTCATCATATAACATGGTTGCCAAATTAGGGGGTGGAGCTCTTCAATGAAAACTAATATGATGTGGACTAATTCTTTCATGTAGATGTCTTGGACCCTATGGTGGGTCGGTTGATCTCTCACATAGGTCCAAGACGTAGAGTAAATATATGCACTTTCCATTTATGATGGTTGAACAACTGAGATTTCTTCGATGGTCGTCCATCCTTATCCAACATTTTCAACCATCAATTTTCAAAATTAGGTCCTTCACTTCATATTGGAAATGCCTATGATATAATAAGAATTAAAACTACCAATCACACCTTAGTGGGCAATGGGTATGCCACAGAAGTATGAAAGTTCAATTAAGTATTGTTCTTTTCTCCAACCCCTCCTCACTTGCACCCCCACCTCTCACACCCCTTCCCCTTGCCCCCCCACACACACACACACAGAAATTTATACAAAATAATTGAATAAGATTACATAAGAGGAGAAAAAGTATCCCCTCTCTCTCTCTTCATGTCTCCCTCTATCTCACCATATTTTTATTTATTTCCCTCTTCCCCTCTACCTTTCTCTCTTCCAATGTATTTCAGTCTATTTCTAAAGAAATTTCTCTCTAAATTGGCAACAATATTTTCATATGATGATGGGGATGTAGAAAATAAGATTGACAATGGTAAAATATTGTGGGACCTATCATGCTACACAATATTTTCATATGATGATGGTGTTGGACTAACCACCAACATTTCCCTTCAAGATTCATGACATGGCTTAACTGCCTCCTATGTTCTATAAGTCTAGTGGTTGTATCGGGCATTGACATGTCGATCTTTTGGTGCACTGACAACTCTAGCTTGTAACAAGTGGTATCAAAGCTTGGTCACAGGTTCAAATCTCCTTGGGTAATGCTGAGCGGGAATTGTTGGACTAATTGCCAATGCTACCCTTTGGGATTCATGACATGGTTTAACCACCTCCTATGTTCTATAAGTCTAGTGGTTGTATCGAGCATTAATAAGTTGATCTTTTGATGCAACGACAACTCTAGCTTGTAACATATGGGGATGTAGAAAATGAGATTGACAATGGTGAAATATTGTGAGACCTATCATGTTACTCATAGTTTTAGAGCTACAAAATTATAATTCTTATTAGATATTATTGTGAATTGGTGTAGACAAGAGAGTAATAGTTTACCACCTTAACAATCATTCATTTGTCAACAAAACTTTATATATATAAACCAAACTTGCATCTAAGAATGTCTATTTAGTTCCTCACATATCAGAAAATGTACAAAAT